>WEIV01021043.1:23864-100182 GCA_013390005.1 Calyptomena viridis
GTGGGCCAGAGATCAACCTATTTCTTTGTTCCTAAAACAGAGCCATAGACATTGAAAAAGATAATTTAAGATTGTAATTTCTAACTATGTTTAGGCATTGAATTTAAATTTACAAAGGAATCTGAATCTCCTAAGCATCACTGGTAAATTTTGCTTCCGATTATCATTCAAATGGTATGCACAAGCTATGAGGTTGACTTGGGAAACATATATACAATGTTTTGGGGTTTTTTTTTCCATATTCTCAGCTTTTGCATCTGTGAGGAGAATCAGACCCTGTCAGAACAGCTGTATCATGAGGAGAGTCAAGCCCCTGACTGATTTCCCAGAGAGGTTGTGCCATGCTTCCCTTTGGAGGTATATAGTTCCAAATGGTCCAAGGCTCTGAGCAAGCCAGTCAAAATGTTCAATTAGACCTTGACAAGCAAAGTATTAGACCAGATGACCTCAAGAGATCCCTTCCAGCCTATTTTCTTCCATGATTCAAGTTTCTAAAGATTTTTAATAAGAAAATCCTATTGTTATCCTTGCCCTTCTCTCTGACCCTTTTTTCCCATTATCCTTCAGAATTTTTAGAATTTATATCTTTCCCGGTTGCCTCTGGAGCCTTCATTTTCTTTTGAAGGTTCCTTTCCAATAAGATACAATTTTTTTTACAGCTACTTCTCTTTAGTTCCGAATGAAAAGTGCTTTCTCCAAGACTGTCATTAATCTACATGCTGTAAAAGAATGGCTCAGTGCATGTCGCAATCGAACTCTATAATTCTCCACTCTCCTACCTGTCCAATTTTGTTATAATGTAAGATTTTGCATCACAGATACATATACTGTGACTCAGTATAATTTGCTTACTTTTGCAACACAAAATTTGGATTAAAAAATTATAAATAAAAAAGCAATAAGAAAATATTAATTTTAATTGTCCATCGATCAATACATTATTCTCATTAAAAAAATAATTTTAAAGACTAATTTTGTAAGTATGCTCAGGATGTAAAGGTGAGAAGCCTGGGATTTCTCCATTACACATTGCCTTTTCATTCAGAAATCTGCAGAAACTCCATTGTTAGCTGACAGTGTTAAGACAAAATGTCCTGCCTGGAGTTAAGGAGGCATGACATGTTTGAAAGGAAAGAAGGGTGTCATTTGGTGAAACTGCAGTAAACTGCAAAGCAGCAACAGAGTTTCTTTTTTTTTCAGTGCACCCAATTGGCTTTGGACACATTTTAAAGAAGTAATTGAGGTTAATTAACTCAACATACAATTATAAACACTGCATTTTTGTTTAGGACTCAAAGAAAAGAGAACCTGACAATGGAAAGCACATATACCCCATTGGTTGCTGGAAGTATGTTTTGTTGTTTGAACTCCATTTGTTACTTAAAGTCAAAATTCTGCTTCTCTGATGACAATAAGGTTCATAATGCATATATACCTTGACTGTACTAACAAAGTTTCATTTATAGCTTTACATATGCTACAAGAGGAACTGAGAACAAAAAACCTTAAAAGTTTGAGATAAGATAAAATCATTTCAACTTAATTCTAATGTATAAAGACAGAACATTTATTTTTGTGGGAATAATTTTTCTAACTATAATTTTAAAATTATACCAATATTTTTTAAAATGTACATCTCTAAGGTAGAAATCACCTGTTATCCTTAAATTTCATTAGTGTGACATACTTGTTTTCATATTTTTATAATTAAGCTGTACTTCTTTTTAAATTTTTGCCAGTTTTGTCACTGGTTATTCGTGACTCAAAATGAATGTTCAGTGAAACTCAATGATCTGTAAGCAGCAAAATATTTTGCTTTGTTCTTTCTCTTATATTCTAAACAGAACTCTACCTTAGAATTGGAGCATAGTGTCCAATTGCAGCAGTGACACAAAATAACTGTGGGAAAATAAAAATTTTGAAGAAACTGAAAGGGGTTGCAGGGGTGGCAGCCTGGGCAGGGAGTTGTAGACTGGTCTGTATTTAAGTTTTTTCTTGTAGTAACACTGCTACTCTGTACAACGTGCTCACTTTACCCTGAATAATTGAAGTCCTGACTGATAAATGCTTATGTAGGTATGTAAGTTTTTGTATGCTTTGCGTCAGCCTTTTTGTTTGTTCGTTCGCCTTCAGCAGGAGTAGTCAGTCTAAGTAATCATGGGCTTTGCTAATGTTGTCCTATTTTAAGCCCTCATGGTGAATCTCTGATGTTCTTAAACACTTTTTTTAATAAATCTTCATAGGAAGGTTTCCCTATTCATATGCACGCTATCAACCAAAATGGATGACTTTCATACATCTTGCAATCTGGTGTTCTGAGAGAGAGACAAAAATCTTCATAGGCAGAACTGGATCTTTGTGAATTCACAAAATCCAGGCTACTGCCTAGTAGAATCCCTTAAGCTACAAAGGGCTGAAGGACTAAGTTTCTGTTTACTCAGTCTTACTCTAGTCTCTCTCTCAGATTGTTTTCAGTCATTCATTTTTAAAAGGATCTCTCAACATCACTAAAGCATTTGTGAACAGAAACCAAAGACAGACAGAACCTGTAGGCACTATTCTTATTATAATAAAAAGAACAGGTATAGGGCAGTTTAAAAACTCTTCTACTCTCACGGTTTTGATGTGAACACTAAGCAGATACTCAGAGAATAAGCAGGGGAACACAAGTGCAACTAGGTCATATCCTTCAGATAGTATCTAATGGTGACTTTATCTTAATTCGATACAGTTCTTTTTCCAAACTAGTCAGAGCGTATGTGAGTAGCTGTAATGACTGCAAAATATCACTGAAGCAAAGCTGCAGAGAACATTTTACACAAATTTAACTCTTCCTATGTATATACCTTCATTTATCCATCAAATACAGGGACTATAACACTTCTCCATTTTCAAACGGTTGGAGTTTTGAATTAAAACTTGCAGTTTGAAGACATAATTCACATATTTTTTTTGCTTTTGTTCAACACATTGCTGATCCACAGGGTATTAAAAGGTGATCCTTATTTATTAATGGATCACACCAACATTTTATGCCCACTGTAGGAGTTGCTTATGTTATGTGGCCAATACAGTAGCTTTTCCATATCACAAATCATTAAGTACCAGGGACACCTCCAGCATTTTTCTGCCTAAAATGACATGGTAAATTACAAGAAATGTTTAAGTTGGATTTCCATAGAGCCAAAATTACTGTAGGAACTTTATATGGACTTTTTGGCAAAACTGTATAAAGAAGATATGTAGGTAATTCAATATAGTTACATAAAGTTATAAAGCAGGATAGATTGCATAATGCCATTAGGTTTATGTACATGCTATTTTTGACTAGAAAACTTCTGATTTGGTTATCTTTAACTGAGTCTAATGTACTTAAATCTAGAGATTGCATTTGGCTTTGTTAAATACTACCAAGTATATATAACAGGGGTAATATTCAGCCTTGTTTGTACATTTAAACTGTAGTTGCTTAAAACTAAATTTAGAGAAACTTGCTTCTTCAGTTTTACTCAGAGACAAGAGATTCTGTCTTCCCTTGAATTGCAGGGACAGTTAATTACTTGGATTTTCTTGCTTTCCTCAAGGCAGCTAAAGTGATTTTGCATCAGGACTTGAGTGGTAAGACAGGCAAATTACATTTGTTCTGATTTCTTATTTCCACTTTGACAATTCAATCCTTTTCCCACTCAGAGCCAGAGCTGTGAAAAAAAGAATTTTTCTTTTTTATTCCTTCTTTAAGGATATTCTTTAACCGTCTCATTAACAGTTTGAAAGAAACTTGGATACTCAATATTTGTTTTGATCCTTTCCTCAGTATGTTCAGTCAGGAGGTAGATAACTTTGACAACTGCAGAAGCTAGATAAATTCTTGTTGGCTCATGTTGCGTTATTTACATGATTAAATAATAAATGCATAACCCCCCATCTATTTGTATGAGAATTCTTATAGAATTATTTGCATGTTCATTTAAAATAATCATTAAAAAAATGTGCCTATTGAAATATGTATAGTTCTACATATGAAACTTTTTTTTTTAGTTGAACTGGCTTAATTTTAAAATCCCTAGAGTCTGATTCATTAAGACGCTACTGTACAAAGATCAAAACAATTACTTTAGTTTTTTACACCTGAGTCATGAAAGTTTTCATCATTTTAAAATTGACACAGAGCAGCTGTAGCCATTATTAGAGTTAGTGTTAGAGGGAAAATGAATTTTAAATAACTTCCATTATTTGGTGATTAAGATGATGATCTTTCCAGTTGGTCTACTGTGGGACTCTGGGTTCCATTCTGAAGATAGGACTGGAACAATGATAATGTATTGGACTGGCCTTGGAGTGCATGGACTAGATTCCCTTTTGATTAATTTAAACTAGAAGATGTGTTTGCATTGTCAAACTGATGCACTCCATTTGCATATGAGCATTCAGTACACAGAACAATTAGGATTCATCTGCAGTAGAGGGGGGAAAAAACTCACCCAAAACTATGAAATAGATACTCTGAGTCAGAACCTCATCTCTGACTGACTTGTTCACTAAGCAGATGTAGATAAACATTCCAGTAATATAGACCATTTTCCCTTTTTTTTTTTCCCGGGGTTGAGTAGGAGCTAAATTGTTCCTACTGTCAGTCACCTAATATGAGAGCCTAAGAGCCCACAGTTAAACTGGCATAATGATGTTCATAAGCCACAAGCTAAATTGCATATTCAGCCTTGAACAGAGTATCATTTTACCTCTCCATCGGGAGCAGAGTGCCATAAGAAGTTACCATGGAAGTATTTGATGACGTTTTTTAATGACTGAAGCAACCCAATGACTAAATTTTTCACATGCACTGTGGTTTTCCACAGCATCCAGGCACAGGAATGTTGCTTCATTTTACACAAATTTCAGTTCAATTAGCGAATTGGAAAAGATACAACCTTCTCTTATTGTAAATAGTTTCCAGTTTTAGACTTTACCACTTACAAAATAAGGCTGAAGAAAAAAGAAAAAAGAATGAGATAGTTAAGTTTTGGTAGTATATTCTGCCTTCATCAGAGAGAGCATCTCTCTGATGCTCTCCAGATCGGACAGAATAACCACTATTTTGAGATGAGACTACTACTAAGTACTTCGACCACATATAAAAGTTCCTTTTGAAGCAATTCTAATATTCTGTTCATATCTTAAACCACCATTTTTTACTATTTTTTTATATATAGGCTCCAGAAAAGTATCTGCATATACTTGAATTTAGAAACAATGACAAAAAATTCTATCATTTATTCTGCTTTTCTGCTTGAAATGGTTAATATCTGGTTCTCCAGAGTACGATACAGAGATTTTGTTAATGAATAGCTGCAATATAACATACCTAAAGGATAAGGTTTTTTGTAAATTACAAATTTACCACATAAGCAAAGTTGTTAGGATGTTTCATAATTTATAACAAGCATTTATCAAAGCACTGAATTTTGCTTGGTTTTGGTTCCTCTTGCAGCTGCTGGTTTTTGTTTGACAATGCCATCATCTACTCTTTCACGATTCAAACTCTGGATGCACTTCAAAAGTACTACTTTTTCAGTAACATCTTCTGTTCTTATTATAAACATTATCATGAGGACTGATTAATTTCTGTCATTCTCTGTCCTTATTACAATTCTTGCTCGGCAAACAAGGCATTAAACTTTTCACATACAATATATTATGCACTTGAATTACTGTGTTAACCTTTCAGATCTACTGTATTTTAGTAAGCTGGCAATTTCATTCCTTTTAAAATGGAAGCAAAATGTAGCAAAGACAGCAAGTTGAAATTCCACAAAACTGACAAAGTCAATGTAAAACACTTCTACCTTGTGCAAACATAGGAGAATGGAAGCCTAAATTTCATGAAAATGTTGTCAGGAGGACAGAAAAATTATGGTATTAGAGAAAAATAAATTGATGCAAAACTATCCTTTTAAGCAAGAATGAAAGAGTATTTTGTATTATGTGATGGTTTCCTAGACTTAACCGATGCCCTCAGTTCTCATTAGTAGCAAAAATATCTCTTTTTATCAGTTTGTTTTCTATAAGCTCTTTGCTTAGCTCTTTGCTACTATTTGTGAAAGATATTTGACAGAAGAAGTGGAATAAATGTATTTATATTGTCCTTTTTAATGTCTTAAAGTTAATTCTGATCACTTGTGAGACTTGGTTTGAATGACAAGTTTAACTTGCTTTTGATCCTTGAAAAGATCATTAAAATAGTTAGCTTGGTGCCTGAAGGCATCTACCTAATTTAAAACTGAAGCCCAGTTAAGATCTAAACTCCAAGAACAAAACTCCCAGGAATATTTTACTGAAACTCCACAAAATGCCATGAAATCATATAAAAAAGTTCAAGACAAGGCCTTGTAGGTAAGTTTTGTACTTCCATCTCCCATTGAAAGGTTGCAAATAATATTCCTCTTGGCAAATAATATTCCTTTTGTTTTTTCCTCATCCTGATATCAGGCTTGAAAAGGAGAGGAACATTCTGCAGAAACACTTTCAAGCATTTGAAATATATGATTTAGAACAATGTTTCAGTTTTTTATTTGCCTTAGACATGTAAATTTAAATCCCTTATTTACTTAATCTCTTTACATTTCTAGAAAATGTCAAGTACCGTCTGATGTATGCAGTGAAGATGAAGTGAATTATCAAGTGAAGAAAAATTTAAATTCTATTTTTTAGACTAGTACCTGCTCTCTGGGCTTATTAACAAGAAAATGCTTGAAAATGTGAAATTGTGATATCAGTTTGTGACTTAAGATATTAGATAATGAGAAAAATAAGGTTTAAAAGAGCTCCCATACTTGAATATTTTTCCATCTTTGAACAAAAGCCACAATATGCAGCTGAGAAAATAGCTAGAATATGTTAACAGAATGTTTTTAATTACACAGAATATTGTAATTCAAGAAAATTAATTATTAAATTTAATTGTTCAAGAGAAATAATACAGTATAATTCAAACAAAACATAAAAATATTACTCTCATATTTTTCCTCATATTTCTTCAAATTAATAAAACCCATATGCCTGATTCAGTAACAAAGTCACTAGAAACTTGGTCTGTATTTCCAAGATAGTCTCCAAAATAGGTTAATGACAAGGAAAGCAGAATGGACTGCCAAATCTGACAGTCATTGCTTACAAGCTACATTGTCAAGCTGTGATATATTGATATTTTAGAAATGCGCAGAAAATCTATCAAAGTAATAGCCAAAGTAATTAAACAGTGTCTTGGTTTGAGACAATTTGGAGGGGCAGAGATTTCAGACAGAAGTCTCCTCCATCAAATTCAATACTCCTGGTTTCTCTAAAACAGAGATGTTTACGAGAAAGAAGGATTAATCCAATAGTGCTTTGTACCAAGTTAAAACATTTGTTACCAGTAAACATAGGTTTCTATTGTACTAGGGGAATAGGAGCATGTCTTCTAGGAACATGGTAACCATGAGTTGGTGAAGCAAAGAGAAAAAGGAAGTTGGCACCAAAAACCAGGCTGAGGTCAAAGGGACACAGTGATGAAGACATCTTACTTCGGACTCAAGGAGACCACCAGGTACCACCAGAGGACAGACCTTGGGCAGACCCTGGGCAGAGACCAGGAGAGGACTTATGTTAATTAATTCCTGGAACTAATGTGTATAAACCACTCCTATTCCCATAAAGTTAATGTATATGTGTCGGAGTCCAGGATATCTGGAGTACACCTCAAATTGCCCTGGAGGGTCCGGGACCCTCGCAGAGACCTCAGGAGGACACAGTCTTTGATCTGTGTCCCTGGGAAAAGCTTCCAACACTCATGGAAGAAGCAAAAGCAGCAAAAATATAACTTAGATTATAGTTTAGTTTGTCACAGAAGTGAAACTTGTAGTTTTAGGTTTTGTAGTATAGATATAAAAGAAGACAAGATGGAGGATTTTGAGTGTTGCCTTGAGTTCTTTCTTCTTCTTCTTGCTCCTTGTACTGCAGTAGAGGTGGCATGTAGGCATTGGTAGAATAGATTTGAGGTAGAAGAAACGTGTTAGCAACAAGTTATGATTACTGCTACAGAATTGTAAACATGATACCTATTATCAGTTCATTGGTTTTTAGAGTCCTTAAAATCTAGCAGCAGTCGCCATTTCACGGCTTTTGCAGCACAGGCTTTGGTGTGCTAAACCCAGGTTCAGAGTGACATACTAAAGTTGTGATAAGAACTTAATAAACAACAAGAAAAACTGAGAAGCTGCGAGTCCAATTCCTTTTATCTGGTATTGAACTTTGATAATAATAAGAAATGCTAAAAAACAAGAGCCCTGGTCATCTACAAGTATTTCAACAAGTGCTTTTACATATATGTATGATTGTGTGATGAATATACACGATTTTGTAACATTTAAAGAAGGGTCAAAGTAGCAGCCAGTGGACACATATGGAGGAAAATCCCCTGTGTCTCAGCGGCATCTCTAATAAACATACCTTCTTCAACACTCTTTGGAGTTTTGGGGTTTGATTTCACAAATCAGAGAGAGAGACAAAACACACCCAAATGCAAGTGAAAAAATATCTCTTTACCAAGAAGAATGCTAAGAAAAATACTGAAAAAACTGGGTTAACCCAAATGATGAGGAGAAACTTCCCAAGCCCTGCCCACCAGACCAGATCAAGATGGCATCCTACTTCCCTCACCCAGAAAACCTGAAAGGAATGGCTGGAGATTCAGCACTGGCAGGAAATGGCAGATAGCCGGGAATCGGTAGTGGCAGACACTTGCATGGAGCTGGAGTGAGGCTGCGGTGCTGGTACAGGCAGCCGGAGCAGGGTCATAGGCCCTCCAGGTGACTGGAAGGACTTGCAAGACACCCATTGGATCCAGCAATGAGATTTGTTCTGTTGTAATTTTGATGTTTATTTGTCAAAGGATCCATCAAGGTGGTGATGGAAACCCCAGGTGGGGAGCGAAGGTCCAAAACTCAGAGTTACATACACAAATGTTCAGATGATACATCTCAAGTACCTCCCTAGGGCAGGGCATTTTATACTGAATGATGTAATACAGTGAGTCACTCGATACAGTGGGAGTATTTGATCCCTTCTAAGATGTTGCAGCTGTCTCTTACATCAGTGCAACTGAGTCTATTATTGCTCATCAATAAGAGATGAAAACCTTCAGGCTAGATGTGAATGCTCTGGGAAGTTGTCATAGCCCAAGACCTCACCTTGCAGGATTTGCCTCTTTCCTTATCTTGTTTAACACCCAGTTTATACCCTGAGTTGTTGGATGTACACACCTTCAACACCTGGTCTGGGTGGCCACTCTGCAGTCGTTAGCAAAGCACACCACTGATTGAACCATTAGCACCAATAGTGCATTCCCTTACAGCACCTGGGCAGTCACTGCAGGTGGTCAAATGTTTAAGTCATTAATCACTAGCAGCTCAGTCTCTTTAAAGAAGGCAAAACACCAAAAAGGCAAAAAAGAAAAGAAAGGGTGTTACCAGAATTTTTGTGTAGCCAAGGACAAAAGGGAAGGCAACTATTTTTAATTCTGGAGTCTATGTAAATACCAGTCATGGGGTTTATATTTTTACAGATTTTAGCAATTTGCTCCTAAGTTGAGAAGTTAATTATTCAGATTTCTGCTTTACCAGCATAAAGTAACATCTTACAAGAAGAGTTCTATAATTTGTTTTAAATTATGCCTGTCAGAGAAAGAGGATATGTGATGTGTATTTAAATAATTGCCTGGAACTACAGTGAGACTGCTAGTCATCTTCTGAAAAACAGACAGAATTTTTATTTATTAGTAACATCATCTTTTGAGAGAGGAATTTGAATTTATTTCTGGATTCATGCCTTCCTCAAACTCAAGTCCTCTTAAGGATTCTGTCTTTCTCAAAGAATTAACATTTAGAGAGCTGAAAGTTCTAGCTTTCCTGGGGCAAATAGCAAGCTTGTAAAATCACTGGGATCATATAGTCTGGCTGCTGTTTGAAGGAAAAGATGCTTTACAAATATCTCCTTGAACTAGGTGTTTGTATATATGCACTAATGTTCTGTTTTTCATTATTCTATGCACCAGTGCCTTTCATAAGATATTTGGTGAAGGGTGAAAAAATATCCTGGAGCAAGGGAACAAGTTACATTAAAAAAAATCTAGCAGGTTTATTTTTAATTACAGAGCATGCAATTACGGGTTTTAATATTTAGGAATCCAAATATATAGTGATAACATAATATTCAATAATATTCTAACAAGTTTTTCAATAAAAACAATCCATTCATTCTAAAGGCTTTCTTTATAAGGAGGATATCCTGAATCACCAGCCTATCTATTGAATCTCTTTGTCTAATGGCGTTATAATGAGGAACGCAATAAACTGTACAAAATATACTTTGAACTGGGGAACTTATGGTTATTTTTGTATTCTGGAGGTTATTTTTGTATTCTGTACAGAAAGAGAATGAGCCCTCTGCTCAAAGAGAAAGCAGAAAATCTAGGGTTTTATTGGTAATATATTTAAGGCGAGTCAGCTGGTCTTCCTCTGGTGCATCTCTCTCACAGAGTTTGACACACGTTATCAAGATCCTCATCCTAGACTGTTAGCAGAATCCATTTTAAAAACCTGTTACTGAATAATGGTACTATTCCAGTTTTGTTACTAGCCATGAAAATGAAGCAGGGGGAAAATCCTGTTGCCTCTATGTCTGACTGGTCCTGGCAATGAGATTTCCTATAATTCACCCTGTTACTGGGAACTGTCTCACTTCTTTTACATTTTTGGCTTTCACAATTATAGGCCAATTTTATGAGGAAAAATTAGCTTCCCTAAGGTAAGTATTCTCTTGTTACACCAGAGGTGAGATCCAGACACTGTGAATTTCTGGCAGAGTCCTGTACTCTCCCGTGTTTTCTTCATTTGGTGAAAGCTAGTTCCATACTATTTTATATTTTGGACCAGAAAAGATATAAATAAGTTTTAGAGGAGGAAATGTATTTCCTTCCAATTAGAACTGTATTGTTCCACTAAATCTAAGATCCAGCCACATAGTTGTATGAACTTGAGTTTTATGATCCAATTCATAAGTTTCAAGAGTATTTAGAAACTATAATTTAGACAAGACCTTGTGTTTTAAAATGAGCAAAGTTAGCTTAATTTCTCTTTTCTCTAGACTTAAATGTTAATTAACATCTTTAGTCTGTACCTTTTCCTGTAAGTTACTTAAAGCCACTATATTTACTTTCTGTTTATTGTTTTCAGGTAGAGTATTCATTTATTTCAAAAAAATTCTGCCAATTTAGATTTAAGTGTGTTGAGCCACTTAGATAAACATGACTGCAATGTTTTACTTAAAATGATGCCTAGCTGTTTGTTCATATTTCTTATTATTTTATTCATGTTCAATCTTTTGCTCCAGTCACCTGAATATCTTCATCTGTCTTCTCAGTTACTTCAATATACAGTCTGTCTCCTGTGTATAAAGACAGAGGTAATTGTTTACGTAGAAAGTGTGATTTTACCTTGAGTTACTCAAGTGAAATATACATCCGAATCTTCTATTGGTTTAAATTTGAATTATAGAGATTAAATTCAGTAAAATCACAGTTATAATGCATATTCACATAACTAATGGATATACTTCAAACTCTAAGAATCTCTCTCCATTAAGTACAATAATAAATAGCTGATTTAAATTATGTTTTTGCTACCTTTATGCAAAGGTAGAAGGCCTACTCTCATTTTTGCATTTTTTATCCTTTTTCTGGCTTTTTTTATTCTTTCATTCCATTTTAATTTAATTAATTAATTAATCAATTATTGCTAGATTTCTTCTTTTTTTTTGTATTTTTCTTCTCTACCTGCATTATTTTGTACCTTGTTTATTCCCAAGCCTTACGTATATTTATTCATCTATATCTGCTTTACTGTAAATTTTTCCTTTCTGTTTTTAATTTACTTCTATCCATATTTCTGCATTCTGTCCCCTGATTCCCTTCACCCCTGCTCTCTAGTTGTTTTTGAGCTAACTGGCTGTCATTCAAACTTCAGTGGAACATCTGTTCAGATGGTACATGGGGCAGAAAGAGCACACTTTGAAAAGTGACCTGGCCCAAAACACCATGAGGTAGAGTTTACAGGTCAATCTGTTATCTTTGGGTATCATCTCAGGTTAGGAAAATGCAAACTTTGATCTGAATGATAGCGAGCATTAGTAAAAGCAGACTATAAATATTCTATCATCTCTATTGTATTGCTTTAGATTTTTATCGATTAAAGGTTTACATTACCTGCAGGTTATGAAACAATGATGCTTTAAATGCAGATGTGGAAATATAATGTCTTTAATGGAGAATAAGACTTTTGAAGTTAGGAGAAGTCTTCAGAGAAATAAGCACAATGACAACTCAAAGGGAGTTTGGTTTACCATATTAATAAGGTAATCTTAAAAATCATCCTAAAGCCCAAATAAAAATAGGCATGTGAAGCTATTTTAAAAACTCCAAAATCTCCTGTTTTCAGCATTAGTGAGGTGACTGCACAAGAACAATGATGGTTTACCACATCAAGACAATGTCCCCACAAAATTTAAAAAAGACTAAGGATCCTAAAAATGAAGCCTAGAAAAACATGCTTGAATTAATCTTGCTAGGTAACTACTAGATCTGTTTAAACTGTCCTGGGGCATGAAAATTGAAAAAGGTAGAGCTATGTCTAGAATTTTGGGCAGTAAACAGCACTTCTGATACTCTCTGTTGCTTAAAGTTTTCTAGCATGTTTTGTTAATTTTCATATACAAAAAATGAAAACATAATTGGCAAGAATAATTAAAGACAAATTAAAAAAATTAAGCAATTTCCTCTCTTAAATCTGTATTTTTTGCTTTGCTGATGATATACGGTATTATTGAACTCTTACATTAATTAAACTAATTAAATTTAAAAATTAATTAGTATAACAACTTGGCTCTTCCTTTACAAGACTCTTCATTAAGCCTCAATTCCCTTCCTCCTTCCTTTTTACTCTATAGTAGGTTGTAATCTTCTTTCTCCCACCAGCTGCCACCCACCACTGTACCATGAATTCTGCATTAATGAAGAAAGTCCAATTACCAAATCAGAACAACTTTTTACTTACTCTGGTATGACAATGGAAGAAACAAAAAGGACAACCTTGTGTCACTGTCCAAGTGCGTATTTGATAACATTTGCGACCTTGCATTTGCTTTTCTTTCTGTGCTTACTTTATCTTTTTTTCCTATATAGCCGTCTGTGATCCATACATAGAATATAAATGACACACTAAATGGTTGTTCAGCAAAGAATACCCCAAGGACATTAAAACTGCAACAGTCATTAGGCACTACTTGAGTCCAAACAATAACAATAGCAATCAATTGTCTTTTGATGCTTTACAATTTTTACTGCAAAGTAGGCTTTACTGTGTTACCCCAAATATCTGTGTTGAAATCAGCAGCAGACAAGACATGAGAAAAAATAAGATAACAAAATTACTCATGATGTCACATTAATGTCCACTAATTCTATAAAATTGCTCTATTCTGGTAAAACTAAAGAGACTTTTCTATTCCAGAAAGTCTTTGACAAAGAAAAGTTGCATAGCTGCAACCAACATTTGAACCATTTACTCAGCCATGGATTTGTGGTCCAAATCCTTCACTTCTGTGCATCTTTCCCTTCTCCCTTCCATTTTCCCTTCTCATTTGAGGCATTTTCACATGACTGTCCTAAGAAAGGAAGGAATTGTACATTTACAATGACATTGTGCATTTACATTTACAAGAACTTCTGAAATCGTGGAAAGACAAATATATATATAGTCCTGTCTGTACATTAAAAGCAAATGGTATCACTTCTGAAATACATATCTCGTCTTTGAATTGTGGATGAAAGAAAGAGTATGTTCTGAGATGAGCAGAAAAAGGAACTCTGGACTTCAGAAGAAAAAGGAATCAGCATTAAGGAGTTAAGAAGGCTCACTGAAGAAAGACTTCTTTATACTCCATGGCTGGGAAAGCTGCCCAATATAATGAGCGTTTATATTGCCTGGAAATTACATTAGAACATTTGGGAGAAGTTTCCTTGAAATACGGATAGTTTCAGGGCCAGATACTTGAAACTGTACATAAGCCTGGTGTATTTGAATATTGTGCAAATATCTACATGTGAGTAATATATCAGTTATTTTTGTTGGTTATGCTGAAGTGTTTGCTGTATAGACATTTTGTTGGTCTGGAAATCTGGTAGTTAAGCAGTGGTAAACTAGGTTTGCAGACCAGAATAGGGCACTTTGACTCAACTTTCAGTCCTAGGAAGAACAATACTGAAAGTAAAGACCATGTGATGCAGATGGACAAATTTCATGTCACTTTGTGCTTTCAAGAACTTAGACGAAAACATATGACTGTCTGCTGGAGTTCTTTGGGTGTTTTTTTGGGGCCTTTGGCTGAAGTACCACACTTACACTTTTCTTGACATCTGAGGGGTGATTGAAGTGGGGTCATAATTGCACTGCTTTGCTGGGTCATGTGTCCAGCAATGTGAAGGAGCAGGCTGAACCCCTCTCCTTTTTGTGAGTCAGCTCAGAGGTCATTGTGGCCAAGGCAGGTAAGGTACATTAACATTTTTTAAGAGAAACAATGTGAAAAGATCAAAGGTTGCAATTTGTAGGCCTCAGAGAATAAACATTTTCAAGTGTACAGAGAACCAAAAATTTCCGTTATAATATTCAGAAGAATTTAAGAATTTATTATACTATAGGGAGCTGTGTCTGTTTTTCCTAAGGCATGTAGCTCTGTTTCTTAAAGGCAGGTGAGCCATCAGAGGCAGTGATTCAGAAAGGTCAGTTCATTGCCAGCAAAATGTTTTCTAATTCAGAGCAAAAAGTACTGTCTCTAATATTCTCTAATATTATTTTTACCTTTCTGTGTCTAAACTTGTTCATTATTTATTCCTGGCTTTGTATTTTCAAAGATTTTATCTTAACTTCAGTACTTTGAATGGTAGCAAACTCTTTCTATGGGCCTGGGATAGAGATCTCCTTATATGAAAAGCAGATTAATATATCCTAGATAAATGGACATAAAAAAAGATATGATGGGTGCACCCATAGTGACTGCTTCTTTATCTTCCTGTAAATTGTTTTTTGCATTGAACATATAGAAACCTGGAAAATTTCATTTCTGCATGAATCCAACAGCAGAGCAGATCCCATGCTCTGTCTCACCAAGGGCTATCTATTCTTACCTTCATTCTTATGCTGACACTAGCATGTGCACAGCTGTATCAGGAATTGGGACTTTAGTAGACCTTGCAAAAAGAAACAGGCAGCTCGTGGGTTTGTGTGGATCACAAGAAGCCATGTTATAACAAGTCTTACAAATCTACTGTATTTGTTCTTCATTCACTACTTCAGGTTCATCAGTTTATTACCAGCAAATACAGTTTAACAGTGGCTAATTTCTCTAAGTGTTAGTGCTGGTTTTAGAAGCTAAAAAAAGGAGGTTCAGATAATGTTTGATTTTTTCTAACTGTATTAGAGAGAGAATAGTCTACTTTCAAAATGTCTCATCCTACATCATGAGTCAAAGCATTCTTACACAGTGCCAAATTACCTCATTTCAGCTACAATGTATTGCTAAAATGAACAACCTAAAGTAAAAAACAGCCTTCATTTTGACAAAAAAAACAACTCCCTTTAGCTATATTTATAGAATCAAGATGATAACTACAGGCTGTTCTACTACTTGAAATAAAAATATATACTATAAAGTGAATAGTATATGGTTTAGAGTTGTATTGGGTTTCAGTGGCCAGGTTTTGGTAGTGGGGGGGCTTCTCTGAGAAGCCACTGGAAGCTTCCCCCATGTCTGGCAGGGCCAATGCCAGCTGGCCTCAGGACAGACCTGCTGCTGGCCAAGATCAGGCCAATCAGGAGTGAGTAACAACTCTGTGATAACGCATTTAAGAAGAAAGAAAAACGTGTTAAGGGGTAGATGAAGATGGGAGCCAGAGAAGAGCAGAGTGAGAACATGTGAACAACAATGCAGACACCAAGGTCAGTGCAGAAGGAGGGGCAGGAGGTGCTTCAGGCACCACAGCTGAGGTTCCCCTGCAGCCCGTGGTGAAGACCCTGGTGGAGCAGCTGTGCCCCTGCAGCCCATGGAGGACCACAGGGGTGCAGAGATCCACCTGGAGCCCATGGAGGAGCCCGCACCAGAGCAGGTGGATGCTGGAAGGAGGCTGTGACCCCGTGGGAGGTCTATGTTGCAGCAAGGCCCTGGCAGGGACCTGTTGACCCATAGGGAGAGGAGCCCACACTGAAGCAGGATTTTCCTGGTAGGACTTGTGGCCTGTAGGGGACCCACACTACAGCAGCCTGTAGCTGAAGGACTGCACCCTGTGGAAAAGTGACCCATGCAGTAAAGTGTGTGAAGAACTGTTGCCCATGGGATGGACTCACACTGGAGCAGTTCATGAAGGACTTTCTCCTGTGGGAAGGAAGCAAGGGAAGGACGTCTTTCTCTGAGCAGCAGCAGAAACAACAACTGACTGTAGCCTCCATTCTCCGTCTCCCTGCACCGCTGGAGGGGAGGAGGTAGAACTTGGAAGGAGGGATGTGGAGGGAAGGTGTCCTTAAAATTCTCAAGCTCTGATTCTGTTAGTAATAATTTCAATTCATACCCCCACCTGGAGTCTGTTTTGCCCATGATGGTGACACGTAAGGGATCTCCCATGGTCCTTATTTCAACCCAGGAACTGTTTGTTATATTTTCTCTCCTCTGTCTTTTTGCAGAGGGGAGTGAGAGAGCAGCTTTAGTTGGTACCTGACACACAGCCAGGGTCAAATCACTGCAAGAGTGAAATAATGAACTTAGGCATAACTTCATAAACACTATAATTTTGTCATAAAATATTAGCTAATTTCAAGTTTTCACATAGTTTTCAGAGCATCTTAAAAGTGTATTTTTTAACCAAAATTTTTTTGTTTGTTAGTATTGTTTTGGTTTTTTTTTTAATTGCTACTCAAGGAAAGGAACCTTGACAGATATATGGAAATCCCTAACATACACAACAAACTGAGTGGGTTTTTCTGAGCTATCTTCCCCAACTTTGTGGCTTCCATCTTGATGAGGAAGAGAAAAAAGCCCTTTACAGGCAGTGCAGGCTCCCACTTCTTTCAGGATTTGCTTCACTGCACTGTGATGGTTAACGATACCCTCTGTGTATTAGGAAGAGAGCTTGAGGTTATCTAGAACAGAAAAGTTCAGCCAGACAGTTTGTTATTTGTCTGCTAACAACTTTAACAGAGATATTAAAGTTGGTCAGTATCTGATGCAGAGTGGGTTTTCCAGTGGTGGGCTTTTCTTATGACCTCCTTTGTCTGCCACCAGCACCAGAGGGTCAGAAGTCACTGGCACATGTCTCAGCATAATTCAATCCTCTGAGCATCGAAACTATCTTTTTGTAAAATAATATTTTAGTAGCCTAGTAAAATAAGCCTGTCATGTAAAAGTGGGGAAAGAAGGGTACCTTTCAAGAGGGTAGATTTTCTCTACACTTAGTAACTTATTTTTCTGTCAGGGCCCTGGAAAACCAAAACCCTTTAGTGCTCAATCAGTCTGTCAGGGTCCCGTGAGGTGGGAAAACCTTCACTGAACAGATTTGCAAGACTGAGGGAGGTAATTCAATTGCTGTACAGGGGGACCTGTACCAACAGAGGAGAGAGGCTCCTCAGTGAGTCTTTCCCAAGGTGTTATTGTCATGGGTTAGATTTTTGTTTTGGAAATTTTTCCATCACCACCATGATGCTACTAAACTCTGAGGAAGGGAACAGGTAACACAACCAAGCCAAGGACAGAATTCCTCAACAAGGGTGTGGGCAAAGGGCTCCATTGTCTTTCTGCCTAGGAGATAATGACCCTTGATAGCAGGCCATTCAGGGCCTGATTGTTGTGCAGGGGAGGGGGTGAAGTATGCCTGTCTTTTCCCTCCCCTCTCTTGGGACAATAGAAGGAGTCTGTGAGGGACCAGCCAGGTCTCACAGGTTTTTTGGTGGCAGTCCTGTGAAGAGGGTCCAGTGCTGCCTAGCTGGTGTTTNTCCAGTGCTGACTAGCTGGTGTTTTTTTTTTCTCCCATCTGCTACCCCTGGACCAGACCATCTCTTACTGCTGCCTCTGCCTCACCCGACCCAGTTCCCATGTCCAGGGCAACCCTGCAGCACTCTCTGAAGAGAGAGAGGAGATCCCTGCCTGCACCAGTCCCTGCTCAGAGCCAGACAGTCTGTTTTTTTCCATCTCCTGCTTCTCCTGTATTGAATAAGTGACTCGCACATCTCAGCAGCAAAACCAGGGGGAACCCCCCTTTTGTGTGTGGTGAGCCTGCAGGACTTGCCTGTTTTCCATGTTTTCCACCCACAGCTGTGACCACACTGAGGAAAAATACATGGAGGGAACAAAGGTGGGTTGGTTTGGTGGGGGTGATTTTTCTTATTACCGTTGTGTTACTGTTTGTTCCTTTATATATATATAAGTAAATAATTGTTGCTTCCTTTTTCTACATTTTTTGACTGAAAGCCTTTTGATTCAAAAGGTGTAGTAAAGTAGAGAAGGAGTTTTTCCTTTCCACTCCAGGAAGGTTCCCATCTTCTCTGGAATGTAATGTTCTAACCTGGGACAGTTATTCATCACTGGCAACTGTTAGCACCTCATTAGGAATAACTTCAACAGTGTAGAAAATTACACTTTTTATTAATACAAATTGTGGCAAGTGAACAAAGGTTCATGGTAGTTGGTGATAGGATCTGTCTGCAAAAACAGACTTAAAACCATGTAATAACAGTATAAGGTAAAGCATAAGCACAAGTTCTAGAATAAAGCAGTGTACTAAAATTATTATGAAGCAAAAGCATTTTCTGGTCTCTAAAGCAAGCAATTAGAGCACATAGATTACTACTTACCAATATAGACATCCCTATATGAGGATGAGAAGAGAGGTTCAACCCGTCAACTGTCCTAGCAGTATTTTGGAAAACTTCTCCAAATTCCTCCCTATTTCTAACCTCTGTTATATTATTCTTTAGGTTTAGGCAGAGTTGGAATGACTTTAGTAATTTTGTTAAATTTAGGATAGTGTGACAGGCATCTATTACTTCCTGATGGATGATATGGTATGGGTCAAAAGGGTCACCATGTTCCCATCCTGAGGCTTGCTTTCCTAAGAAAGGCCATGGTGTCTTCACACCACTCCATCCTTCAGTTCATCTTGTTATCATAGGTGCTTATCACAGCTTAGGGAATTTTGCTGGACGTGACCTTCATGTTATCCAGGAAATGGCACCTGGACTCTCTTCCTTATCACCAGGAAGTGGCAGCTGGCCTTTCCTCTGCAAATCATATTCTACTTTAATTTTTGATTTTATCTGTTATCCAACAAAGCCTCTTCTGATTTTCCCAGGAGGGTCTGAAAACTAGCTGCCAAGTGAGGTGCAAAGTACTGAGGGATTCTCCCTCACTGGGATCAATAGCTCTTGGGTGCAGCTTCTAAATTATGAAACATATGACTGACATTTTGGTAGGGAGGCTGTTCTGGCTGAAATGTTGTTGGTGTTTACTGTTCAAGAAAAACAAAGATGTCATTCAAAAACTGAAAGAGTCCTGACATCTGAGCAATTGAATAATGCTATGCTGACAATGTGCAGCAGGAAAACAATCACCAAACACCAGCCTTTTAAAAGAATACAATGAATATTTACATGCTGAGACCTATGAAATATTACAGCTGTGAAATGTAGACTATTTTCTGTAGTGAAATCCAGAAAAAACCTCAAAAGTCTGAAACATTATAAAACATTTTAAAAGAGGAACTACATATTTTATTCAAATGTGATGACATTATCTTTGCAGATTAGGTACAATTCTTGCTAAAAAAAGGATATACTTAAAATATTTATATAACCCATTAATCTGAGAAGGAAAAAAAATATCTCTCTCAGCAATGGAGATTTGTGAATGGTTAATTACCAGAATGTATCAATTTTTAACAGATTACATTTTTTACCATACATATCTAATATTCTGCATCCATCTGTGCCTCCATGGAAATTTCTGGAAGTCTGCAATACTTAGAAGGGAAATTAATCAAGGCAATTGCTCATTTTCAAAGAAGTAGTTTACAGGAAAGAACTATATATCCCTTACAGTTCTGACATGCAATGTAAGCACAAAGACTTTGAATGTTTCTTCCCAGCTTATAGAATGATTTTGAACCCCTCATTTCCATAGTCCAGGTAAAAGTTTTACCTGTCCAAACTACTTGATTTTGAAAGTGATTGCTTATAAATTATTGCTTTTCTTAGAAAAACTCGCAGGACTTAAACTTGATCTCAGTGCAGAATTTTGAGGTGTGGTAGAGTTTTCCATCACAAGCATGTTGGAAATTAACATTTGATGATTTTTCTAAAAAAATCTTCTTACCAAAACACAAACGTATTTAAAAGCAATTTTTGTGTAGCATTATGCAAAAGATTCATTCAGCACAGTTGTGCCTTCGGTTCTGTAACCTAGTAACTTAAATAATTGAAAGGCAACTTGTCTTCCCCAAAATTTGATTTTTTGCTTCCCAGGTAGTCCTGATCAATGTGTATGCATTTTACAGCCAGGCTTACAGTACAGAAATGATTTAATTTGCCTGTAGCATTGGTGATATCTGTCCTTCATGCCTTTGATCTGAGCAATTTACAATGTGGCTCCTTGCAACACCCTGGTTTCCTGTCAGACTAAGGCAGCCTTCTGTACCTCTCCACTTACTTCATGGAAACTCTCACAGAAGCATATAGCATCATAGAATTATAGAGGTTGGAAAAGACCTTTGAGATCATCAAGTCCAACCTATAACCCAACACCAAACCTTCATCTAAACCATGGCACTAAGTGCCATGTAAGGGCAGACAGGGATGCTAAATGAAAAAGAGGCATGCTTGACCATTCTCAAGTGTTGGAGTCCAGGATAAGTGATAAGTGGACATGATCCAGTATTAAATCTAGATAATAATTTTTTAAGTCTCTTCAACTCAATGCTCAGACCTCAGCCAATTCCCTGTCTTTGTACAAAGAGTATTGGATGAAAGGATCTAGGAAATCCTTCCACTTTCCTGGAGAGGTTCATGACTATCTGCTTTAGATGTTTTAAACTGAAAATATTTTTATTTTTAAATACTTGTACTTACCTGTTCTGATCCTACTACTAAACTACCTCATACAATCTTGTCTTTATTCCTGTTCGAAGAACTCCATTTTTCTAAAGGCTCTCCTGGCTGCCTAAGCTTAGATATCAAGGTCATGCAGCAGAAGTTATGAGGTAGAAGTGGAAAATGCCTCTTTGCAAGTCAAGATACTGTCCTAGTTACAGGGGCCAGGACCAGTTTATTGCTATGTGGGTATGACCAAACCTGTATATTCTACAACGCCTATGTAATTTCTGGTGGACTTTTAATAATGAATTATTTATAGCAGCTGCCCAGGGCACACGTGACACCTCAGGCCACAATAGATAAGGAAAGAGACAAATCCTGTGAAGAAGGGGAGTAGGTTTTTTTCACACCAATGACTCAGCTGTCATAACTCACCTCTGGGGTGGCATTAACAAGTTCACACCCTGCTGCTAATAACCATAATGGACCCAATTACACTGCCATAATAGGCAGTTGCAACAACTTAGATCATCAAAGATTGCAAAAATATCCCATGACTCACAGCTAAACCACCCATTGTGAAACTCCCCATCCTGGAGAAAGGACTGGACATCCCAACCTGAACCTGAGCATCTATAATCTTTGGGTTTTGGGACTTCTGTTACCACTCGTCAGATAGAAAGAAGGACCATAATTCAACAGGACTGTGACTTCCACGGAGGCTGCAACTTTTATTTTGACAGAACTGTGATCATTGTCCTGACCAACAGGTTTCCTTTCCTTCTGCTTTGCAGGGGGACCATGTGGTCCTGAGCTAATGAGCACTATACTGTTCTTATCCCAGAGTGCTGTGTTATACTCTGAGAGTTAAAACCAGTTTTCTCTGTAGCATTGTATCTATGTCTTGGGGTGATTTTATGATGTATCCCATATCGCCTACTCTATGCTAGAAAGAATGAATCTTGTGCCTTTAAACTGAGCCCCGAGAGCAGAGAGAAAAAAACAGCTAGAGAAATCTTTTCAAAACAACTCTATGTCTCAAGGTCAGTTGCTTCTTCTGCTGTTCAGTTCTTTTTTGGCAGCTGGCCTGCAAGGGGGGAGGAAGCACCTCTTGTAGCTTTTCCAGCTGGAATCTCAACCTGTTTCTTCGGAAGGAGAGCAGAGACTTGGACTCCTGTATTTTTCTGGACTTTTGATTTCTTTTTCTTCTCTTCTGGACTTGTCGGGACACTGGAGCATCAAAACCTTGCTGGGAGGTCTTTTCCACCAGTCTGGCCTGGAGGGAGGGCCCCCCCACGTCGGCCCCACTGCAAAGGGAGAGAGGGAAACGATACCAACAGAGAGATTCTGGGTCTTCCAGGTTTTCTTTCCACAGTGAGGGTCTTCATTATTTATTGTTTATTATTATTATTATTTTCTTGTGTGTTTGTTAGATAAATAGTTTTGTACATTTTTTCACTTTCCTTTGAGGAAAATATTTCTCTTTTCCCAAACTCTGGTGGAGAGGAGGAACTGCAGCCTGTTTTTTCTATCAGAGGATAATTTTTTTTCTTCCCTCCCTTTGAGTTTTGTCCCAAACCATTACACTNGGATAAGTGATAAGTGGACATGATCCAGTATTAAATCTAGATAATAATTTTTTAAGTCTCTTCAACTCAATGCTCAGACCTCAGCCAATTCCCTGTCTTTGTACAAAGAGTATTGGATGAAAGGATCTAGGAAATCCTTCCACTTTCCTGGAGAGGTTCATGACTATCTGCTTTAGATGTTTTAAACTGAAAATATTTTTATTTTTAAATACTTGTACTTACCTGTTCTGATCCTACTACTAAACTACCTCATACAATCTTGTCTTTATTCCTGTTCGAAGAACTCCATTTTTCTAAAGGCTCTCCTGGCTGCCTAAGCTTAGATATCAAGGTCATGCAGCAGAAGTTATGAGGTAGAAGTGGAAAATGCCTCTTTGCAAGTCAAGATACTGTCCTAGTTACAGGGGCCAGGACCAGTTTATTGCTATGTGGGTATGACCAAACCTGTATATTCTACAACGCCTATGTAATTTCTGGTGGACTTTTAATAATGAATTATTTATAGCAGCTGCCCAGGGCACACGTGACACCTCAGGCCACAATAGATAAGGAAAGAGACAAATCCTGTGAAGAAGGGGAGTAGGTTTTTTTCACACCAATGACTCAGCTGTCATAACTCACCTCTGGGGTGGCATTAACAAGTTCACACCCTGCTGCTAATAACCATAATGGACCCAATTACACTGCCATAATAGGCAGTTGCAACAACTTAGATCATCAAAGATTGCAAAAATATCCCATGACTCACAGCTAAACCACCCATTGTGAAACTCCCCATCCTGGAGAAAGGACTGGACATCCCAACCTGAACCTGAGCATCTATAATCTTTGGGTTTTGGGACTTCTGTTACCACTCGTCAGATAGAAAGAAGGACCATAATTCAACAGGACTGTGACTTCCACGGAGGCTGCAACTTTTATTTTGACAGAACTGTGATCATTGTCCTGACCAACAGGTTTCCTTTCCTTCTGCTTTGCAGGGGGACCATGTGGTCCTGAGCTAATGAGCACTATACTGTTCTTATCCCAGAGTGCTGTGTTATACTCTGAGAGTTAAAACCAGTTTTCTCTGTAGCATTGTATCTATGTCTTGGGGTGATTTTATGATGTATCCCATATCGCCTACTCTATGCTAGAAAGAATGAATCTTGTGCCTTTAAACTGAGCCCCGAGAGCAGAGAGAAAAAAACAGCTAGAGAAATCTTTTCAAAACAACTCTATGTCTCAAGGTCAGTTGCTTCTTCTGCTGTTCAGTTCTTTTTTGGCAGCTGGCCTGCAAGGGGGGAGGAAGCACCTCTTGTAGCTTTTCCAGCTGGAATCTCAACCTGTTTCTTCGGAAGGAGAGCAGAGACTTGGACTCCTGTATTTTTCTGGACTTTTGATTTCTTTTTCTTCTCTTCTGGACTTGTCGGGACACTGGAGCATCAAAACCTTGCTGGGAGGTCTTTTCCACCAGTCTGGCCTGGAGGGAGGGCCCCCCCACGTCGGCCCCACTGCAAAGGGAGAGAGGGAAACGATACCAACAGAGAGATTCTGGGTCTTCCAGGTTTTCTTTCCACAGTGAGGGTCTTCATTATTTATTGTTTATTATTATTATTATTTTCTTGTGTGTTTGTTAGATAAATAGTTTTGTACATTTTTTCACTTTCCTTTGAGGAAAATATTTCTCTTTTCCCAAACTCTGGTGGAGAGGAGGAACTGCAGCCTGTTTTTTCTATCAGAGGATAATTTTTTTTCTTCCCTCCCTTTGAGTTTTGTCCCAAACCATTACACTATTGTAATCTTTTTTAGTAAACTGTAATTCTGACTTGTAATCTCTCTTAAATTGAGTTAATTTCTCCCACTGGTTTACTTTTAAACCAGCCCAGATATTGTCATTCAAAGATCATTAGGAGGCGGAGGAAGACCAAGACATGCTCAACAGTTAATGTGGATTGTTTGGATAAGACTCTTATAAAGCCACCGGAATGCATATACTGCATGTAGCACTTTTGTCCCTTACAAGGTTGCATTTGTTTAGTAAAGAATGCACACAAACTTGCATTTTAACATGCTGTTACAATGTTATGAAAGTTTTAATCCCTCTTCTCTATTGTTTTTTTTTTATTTTTCTCTTTTTCTCTATTTCTCTTTCTTTTTCTTTTAAATTTTAAGAACTAGGTAGTACTTGCCTTAGTGGATGCTATACTATTGCATGAACACATTTTTAATATAAAGTAATTAAATTAATCTCAGTACTCAAACCATGACATTTGTGTAAGTATAGATTGTTCTTGCAGAAAAATATTTTTGTGTCCTGCAAAAGGCTAAGTTTGCTGTAAGGTGTCACTTAGAATTTCAAATACTGGAAGTTAGAAATAATTTATCTGGGCAAATAACAAATATATACATAGTATTAAACAGCACAACTTTGTGAGATATGGGATGGTTAAAAATCCAAGTTTTAGGAAAAAATTAGAACCAATGTCTTAACTTTTATTAATAATAAACCTTCATGAATATGTGCAATTTAGACGACATAGCACTGAGCTAACATGCAAAAATAAGCTCCCTATAAATACTATTTATAAGACAAGAGCAATCTGTATTTCAGATCTCCTACAAGTACTCTTTCCTATTTTTGCCAGTTGTTCTTTGGCAGCTGAATTTATCAACCAAGTACTCCAAGATGGGAAAATCTCTGTTCTATGGTTTCCTTTACATGTACAGGAACCACTAAATTGTTCAAAGCTGTTTTTATTGCACTCTCACAATTAATTCTCAAAAGTCTGCTTGGGATATTTTTCAGTTTTGTCCCAATTAAAGCACATTATTCTGGGTAAAAATACTGCAAAATTTCAAGGCTTGAAATGAATTTTTGTAATTCAACAGTTATTTTCCAAGTTTAGTCATAAGGGACATTTTAAGATATTTTCCCACTTTACAGCATGGCTCCAAAGGTTCAGGCTTTACTAAAAACTTTAACTAATCACGCAGGTGTACTTGAATATAGCCACATTAAAACTAAATAATAGTGAAAGTCTGAACTTAGCTAAAAATATAGTGGTCTAAACAAAACAAAAAAAAAACATTAAAATTAATACTACTTAAAGAAAAAAGGCTGCCATAATCAAAAGCAATTTTGGTGACATACTATATAGTCTTTTCTTAAGTGTTCTGAAGTTTCAGCCACTTTGTTAGGTAGAACTCATCCTTCTTAAGCTCTGTGCTGGTCTGGTCCCGAGATGGTCTGGGCCATTACTTAAAAGCCATTGTTTGAAAGACTTCAGAGAAAAGTACAAAGCAAGTCCTCTTGCAGATGCTAGAGCAAGTAATACAGAGCTAAATGCAAAGTTCTTTCAGTGGAAGTAAGGATGAAGAGATACTTCCCTACATTTAAAGATGTTACATATTTGGACATAACCACTATTCAGGTGTCTTTACAATGCCTGTAATGTTTTGTCCATAATTTCGTTTCTCCAGTCCAGATGGCTGCTGTCTTTCATGTCACCCATCAAGATATCTTTATTTCTCAGTTCAAGTAATTTCTTGTCTACTCAAAGTTTTGCTTTGTTCTTAAAAATTCTGAAAAATTTCAGTGTTCACTGTGCAAAACATTCCTCTTATAATCATGAAACCCACTCTTTTTCTGATGTCATGTTAATAACATGGTAAACACCCCAAAAGTTTTTCCATTCAATGTAAGGCTGGCACTACTCATTCAGTGCTTTACTGAGCATGGCTTTCCAGGCTGAGACCCTTTTGCATCCATTTCCTATGTTAATTGTTACACTAATTCATTCCAGTGCATCTGAAGGAACCACTGTCCATCTCTCATGTTTTTTTTCAGGACTGAAGAGATCACGGAGCTGATAAAACACTGCTTAATACTGTCTGCATCTCATTTCCAAAATCATATCCTTGTCTACAGTTTGAAAACTTACACCCATGTCACCCAATGGTAACAGATTCCCTCAGCCTTTGCACTGTCTGCTCTGTTCCATTACAAATCAGGTCATTGTTAGCATAATCTTAGCAGTTATTTGGCACCAATCTGCAAAGATTAATGACAATCATACAAAAATGGGAAGGCACATTAACTTTTTAGTCAGATATGTGACACAGTTGAACCAGACATACCATTTTCATTTTCCACAAAAATGGAGGGAAAAACACTGTGACTGTTGAATGTCTTAAGACATAAACAGTACATATACACACACACGCACGAAGGACCAGCTTTGCCTTGCAAAGCAATCAGTCTCTTGCAGGATAAAGCTTTCTTTCAAAATTCCAGCCAGGTAGTAAGGAAACTCAGTGTAAATGTAAAATCCCACCAGCTATTTTTAGATATATACACATAGCACATTTATGTCTGCTTGTACTGGCAGATACAAAACACACCAATGTAACAGCTAGGTGACCTGAACTTTGAATTATGGTAAGCAATGGCCCAAAGTCTTTTTATTCAAGACGCTGCTTAGAGAAAAATCATTGGCTGCTGATCCCAAGAGAAAACTTACAAGCATCTGGAGATTATTTATTGAATTTACCTGTAAACGCAACAGAGATTTGGAAACTTATAAAAAGGGTGAATACTCCTCCATTCTATCTTACCAAGCTCCATCTCAAACCATCACATTATCCTTACCCGCTGCAGACTAGAAGACTCTTGCTTGTGGCGTAAAGACTCTTGCTTGTGGCATAAATAAAATGTTTGTAATTGGCTGCAGACAAATATTTAGGGCCATGGTTAATATTCTGACTGCTGTGCAATAACTTTCAACTTTCTATCTCATGGTGGGGTGTGTCTGCTCTTTAAATGGAAAAGGAAAGCTCATCAATCCTCTGATCATTATCTGTTAGAGCATTAGACTTTGTGTTCTAACAGCACAGCATCCTTCCCTCATGCTTCAGTGTAATCCTCAATTTAACAACATTAGAAAATAGCTAGTAACAATGCTATTGTCAGTCTTCTGTGTACATATCTATCCTCTGTGTTAAAACTGAGATTGGCATGGTGAAGTAAGTAAATCTAAACAAAACATATGTTTACCTGAAAATAACTATACTACTATGTGAATATTTCTAAGCAATCATGTTTTAAACAATAGAAGTTCTCTTACACATGGCTGTAGAACAATACTCAGTGAAAATATCTGAAAGCTTGTTTTATCCTTCTCATTATCTATATTTAATGTTTTCTCAGCATCAAAATGGAAGAATATATCAAGGTGTCAACCTTATCTGACTAAGCGTCATAGCTGACACCCACAATATCCACCTTTGAATATCAGCTCAGTTTGTCCCACTGATAAAGACTGATCTTTCTCCATCAGTATATTAATTGCTTTATTTACTTTATGTCTTTAATCTCTCCATTATGTTAGCATGAAAATTAAAAAGGGAAGGCAGATCATACTTGGCATGACAGAAAACTATTCCAGGTTCTGTGGGATCACTTTGTGATGACCAAGGCCTTGATCTTGAGCTCAGCATTATTGCCACTAGTTTATCTTTGCTACTTTTTTAATCTCTGAGTGAAGATTTTTTTCATGATATCTAATCTAAACCTTCTCTCTTTCAGATTGAAGCCATTCTCCCTTGTTGTGTCATTGCATGCTCTTGTAAATAGTCTCTCTCCATAGTCAACTATGATCATTGTACCAATTCAATATACTAACATACTTACTGCTTGATGAAAGCCTTGAGCAAAACTTATTTGTCATTCACCTTCCCACCTATTCATGCTATACAACATTTTACAGATAATGGCATAACAATTAAAATTATAGTGTTGCAGATGTATTGCTTTAGTTACATCCTACACTTCTGTTATCACACAAATCATAATAATGCTTCCCAAATCTGTCAGTGGAAGGATTATAGGTGGTGTTACCGGTCTAAGCAAATCATCTGTTTTGTTTTATCTACCCTTTTTTTTGGCTCAGCTTTATAATGTGACAACTCATGTGTACTATCTCCCTGTTATGGCTTTGCTCAACAGACCATGGTGGTATGTGGGATACGCTCCTTTCTGTACTGGTGTTTGTGCCCAGCAGAATACAGCCAGGCAGTCTTGAAGCTGAAGCTTTATGAAGAATTAAAGGTGGGATAAGGAACCAAAAGGCAGATGAGAGAGATTTGAAGGAAATGAAACAGCATCAAACTTAGTGAGTTGCCATTAAAGTACTTGAAAAAAATAGAGGATTACTTAAATAAATCAGGAAGTTAGAAAGAAAAGTAGTATTGGTTGAGGCCCTGGAATTTTTTTGTAACCTGAAAACAGAAATATAAAGTTTGTAATTAATTATTATTCTGATAGTTGCGATTTTCTTGATGACATCTCAAAATGGTACAATTTTAATTTGTTTTTAAACAGGAATAATGGGACACAGGCTGCCTACTGCTCTTTAAAGACTGCTTGTTGGATTAAGAGATACTCTGATCCAATTAAGATATATTACAGTTCTGTAGCTCTTAAACATAAAATATCTGTTGCTTGATTTCTAAGGAGGGGACTTTTTGTAGAAGCTGATTTGTGTAGAAAATGAATGCAGGTAGCAGCCTGGGAAAAGCTGAAATGAAATTCAAACAGTTAAAGAGAATTTTGGGAAGATTTAAGAGTGCTGTACTTAAGCTGAACAGCATGGTCCTTGATAAGCTATTCTTTGTAACTTTAATTTTATGCTTTAATAAACATATATAATAACTTCTTAAAAACCATGTATGTAGTACTATCTCCTATTTCCCATGGAACAAAAAGTCATCTGTACTTTACAGGAGCTAAATAAATAAATAAATAAAAGGAAACCCTTAAAATATTTATTCCTTTGGGGAAAAAAAAAAAAAGTTGAAACCTCCAAACCCCTACATCTAACCATCCACACAGTGTTTTTCCATGGCTTTTGGCTATGTAATCAGGGTAGTTTTTACTCTGTAACACAAATAATACTAAAACTTTCATCAGGACTGCTGCTTAACTGAGTGTACTATTTAACTGCTAAATCATCATCCTGCATATTAAACTGCATCTTGAGAAAAGAGTCATTTAACTGTCATTAAAAATATAATGCATTAGATCAAGCAGCCAAAGTCAAACAGATAAAACTGAAATTAGCAAAAGATTCAAATGGCCTTGACATATGCTGTTGGATAAGCAATAGATGGAGAAATCATAGGTAGGTAAGCAAATCACTGGCTTCAATTGCTACAGTAGCAAATGCTAATTACATCAATCACATAGTTTTGTTGGATGTAGAATTACATAGATAGATGTATGTATATATACACACAAACATATACGTTTCATTAATAATTACTTTATACACATTTTCAGAAATTATATATTAATAACCAGTATAAATTGTGGTTAGATTATATTTTGAACAATAATATATTACTAGTATTTAATTTATTAAACAGTACAAAGGCCTCAGAGCAGTTGAAGTCTTGTATCCTACCATATCATAATTTGTCTTCAATTTCTTAAAGATGAAGTTGTCATTTTAAGTTTTATAATGTCATCAATGGGATCTCACACAGATAGACTGCAAACAAGAAACTGAGAGTCATCAGAATAGAGAACATCTGGTTGGTTCTGATCATTTTTCCAGCATTTAGGTTTGTTTGTTTCTGTAGCAGTAACTGCAGAAAGATGCCTGGGAGAAGTGTTTTCACAAAAGCCTCAAAATATCTCATTGCTCTTTTTTCCTCTTCAGGCACAGAGATGCGCATATCACATACTTCATATTGCTTGATGAAATTACTTAACAATATAGATGGATAGCCTTTGCAGCTAACTTTTCTGACTGAATATTGCACAGGTATTGTGAATATTAAGCACAGGTGTCTCTTAAATGCAGCAAGTATCACCATAATAATCAGGAAGCATTTCATGAATTTAAAACTCTCTTCTTTTTTAAAAATTCAGTAACCTAAGGTTGCAATTACTCTGATGGGAAAAACACAAGATGGGCTGAAAATCACCATGATTGAGAATAAGTAGGAAAAGAGTTTTCTTCCAGGTTCATGACTTTATTTAAGTTTTAGTGGGTAATTATTAAGATATGTGCAAGTTTTAAAAAAGATATTCCCTTACTCTTTTTCCCTAAAAGACCTAGTAAATATTCACAGCTACTAATGAGATTGAAAAAAATGAAAAGAAAACCCAACCAATCAAACTCCAAAACCCAACAAAAACTCTTACCACAAAAAAACCCCAACCAAACCAAACCAAAAACCAAACAAAAAAAACCAGAAACCAAACCCAAAAAACCCTCAAACAAAAAGTTTAGCCTGTTCTTCAAAACCTGTGAACGCAGCTGAATTTTGTAGCTGCAGTTCTGCAAAGGAGAATCTCCTTGCAATGGACAGTCAGTTCTTTCCCACACAGAAGAAGCAAACAGCATACGCTCCCATGTGTGATCCATCCAGCCCAGATGTGTGTTCCCATGGTCCCTGCAGACCGCTGTGATCCCCTTTCTGTGACATGGCTGCCCCTCCCAATTGACAGGATGATATTGGCACTCGCTGATGTCCCCTCACAGTATTTCAGCAGGTTATCAATGCTTCCTCAAGTGTCCTTAATTTTCTGTCTCAGTAAATTTCAGCAAATGCGTCACACCTTCATCGCCCCTACCCCTTGCACACTGCAATTTAATGTATAAACAGAGGACTGCCAAGAGACTAAAAGAAATATGTACTCCTTAAATTAAAAAAAAAAGTATTTTTCTTCTGTGCATGTAAAAGTAATAATGTGTAGCTGGTCATTTTAAACAAATATTAAGATGGAACAAACTATAAAACTTATAAAGCTGAAAACGTGTTTACTGAGGAAATAAACCCAATTTCATATGGTTTGCCTGCACTGGTTTCATTTAGAACCCACTATAGCAAAATGAAAAATTTCCCCTCTAAAATTATTTTCTAACCTTCATGCGCAATCTGCTTGTTAAAGTATGAAATTTGATTATTCCTGTTTAGATGTACGTGTATCTAGCTAGCATGATAGAATCAATCCTTCACAATATTACAGTATTTAACTCAGCATTTGAAATCCCAAACCAACTGTGCATGGAAGTTCTGTCTAATGGGTGGGATAATATTCACATTCTTTGATTAAAATTTGCTACTTAATTTTAGTGTGCTTCTATTTTTTGTAAGAACGTGTTACCTTTTTTTTTGGTGATGACAGCTGAAAAAATAAAAGGAGGATTAGTTATCACTAGGTATCAATCTAGGAGAAATACTTCCTATCTAAGAAAGAAGTGGAATTGTTCAATTAGGTGATTTTGTAGCTGGTTTGTTTTTTTATTTTTTCAGATGGTTCTAACTGAAAAAAGCACTAGGCTTCATAGAAGCAGAAGAAACTAGACTTACTGCCACCATCAAAAGGTCAGAAAGCATGTTTTGGAAACAGAAATGTAATCAAATCCTTAACTCGGGATTAAGGTTGAGACAAAAATTATCTCATGGTTTGATTTTCAGGGATTCAAAATTTTGATTGATGGCTGTGTCTGCATATATTTCTATGAGTATCTTGCTCAGATTGGGAGGTTGCGCTTTTATTCTTGAGATAACACTGCAGTATCTAGTAGAAATCACAGTCTGTCTTAGCAGCTCTGACTGTATAAAAGGGGATGCTGTGAGACAGCTAGTCCTCTTTTACATTGTTATATTAAAGGCATAGCCAGTGATTTCACTGACAGCGTCAAACTCAACCATTTGCTTTAACATTATCTGTCCCTTTAAAATTTGTATACGTTTTTGGTGTTCCACTCACTCTCTCCAACAAAAATTTTTTTGCAGCCTGGCAAGTTGAAGCTTTTTTTTGCCATGAAGATCTGTGTGCTTCCTCAGCCAGCTGGTTCTCCCTCTGGAGTTGTAAAGATAATCATTTGTGATTGCAACAACATGAAGATATCCACTCTGGAAATGCCACTCAGCAAACCTTACAGGTACAAAATGGTATTTAATTAGCCTGCATTTTACATACAGATTTCATCATTTCACATGCCAAAAGGGCTCAGTTGTGGACAATTGTTTTAATGTAGTAAAAATGGATTCATACAGGGGTTATTGAGAAAACAGTATTGGAGAAATGTCAGCTATTATGACGTGAATAAAAATATTACAGTCACTCTGAGCTTCTGTTCACCAGCTGAAGTTATTATATTTGTCAACATTTATAATGCTACATAGTGCTATACTAACTCAGTCTTGCCCACTGGAATTATGTCTGTACAGCACACGAGCTAACCAAGGCAGGGTGCAGGACTCCTTATTCACAGCATAACTCAATTGAAACAAGTAAACATTTTACAGTCAGTTTGAATATGGCAACAATTTTATCAGATGTCTTTTGCAAGGTCACATAAGAAATGCACCTTTATGGTAAAAAGAGAATCCAGATATCTGCTGAATATAATCAGTAGAAATATTTCTGTAGACACTGCTCTGATCAGCACTAGGTAAGGGTTTAGTATCCTTCAGTCATATTTTCAGACCAATCTTTCCCTTACCCTCCATGACCCCATGACTACTTTATGGCACCAGCCAAGTGACCCGTGCTTCCAAAAGCTGTCAGTTTGTCACTCACGTGTCATCGAATAAGGGAGGTGCTGAACAGCACTGTACATCTGACTCAACTTGGCCAGCTCTGGGAGCAGGGCTGGCATTCACCACAAAGCTCTGATGAAGCAGAGCATGTTCTCCGTTTGAAGGGTGTTCACTGTCTGTTTATCAATGCCAGACTCCAAACCACACTTATCTGAAAATAAACACTGCAAATGGATATTAAACATGAATAGTAGTCACTAGAAATGACTAAGAGCATTTGTAACAAGATGCAAGGGATTTACAATTCCCATTAGAGTTAATATCAGTTCTGTGGCTAAAAATCCAGGCGCTAATGCTTCTAAAACTAAACCACTCTTCCATTTTTAGTACTATTTTAATAAAATCCAAACAAAGGGATTTAAATGGAAGTCATTTAAAGTGTCAATGACATGTTGCTGTTGGTTATCCCTGGATGTGCAGTATCAATGACTAGGCAGCAGTGCTGAATACATGGACAAAATCCAAAAACTTCTTTACTGTGCTTAACCATAGAGGAATTCCAGCTTTCTCACTTGTACAACACATACTGAACTACAAGGTTTCAAAAATAGTTTGTTATGTGAAGGCGTTGTGCTGCCAGAAGATAAAAATACTCAACCTTTCATATTAGGGCCTTTAGACAATGTGGCATTTTATATGCAAATACACTTGGAATTACATGTGTACTAAGTCAAATCAGTGAATTTATCACCTTAGAATGAACTGGAATGATAGAACATTCCCTTTATTTTGACAAGGATTTGCAATTTTGCACTTCCATAGAAAGCTAATTGAAATGCACTTTTGCTGCTGAAAAGCAGAGATAAATTTATGAAATGCGCACAATTATTTTTAGCTGTCAAAATACTTAAAATCATAAGCAGTAGACAGATAATTAACCAGCTAGTATGATTGAAGACACATGGTTTAATTCAAAAGATGAGTGCGAAAGAATGACTACTTGAAATACAAAACCAGATGAGGTTGCAAAAAAAAAAAAAGATATAACAATAAAAACACGCCTCTTGAGCAAAGTCTGAAAGCATATACCTAATTCCAAGCATGTGACTATCCTTGCAACTTCACCATACTCCTAAATCACAAAAATTTTTAGCAAGACCTTTAGCAAAGTTTAGCAAGGTGTTGGAAGAGCTACTTAGATAAAACTCTCACTGAATGATTTAGCAAAGTTTCAATCACAGCTCTCTCTCTGCGAACATAGGTTTGCTATTTTAATGGATACATTGTACTTCAAGTAAGAAGGGAAAAAGAAAGGCAAGAGAAACAAGCAAAGAGAAGTTCAATATATATTAAATTTTTCCCCTGATATAAAGTCCATGTAAAATCATAGAGCATCGTCATAAATAGTTTATTGGTCATAACAAAAAACACCCTTCTTCTGCTTACAAAACATATTTACTGCTGTCTCTGTGGTAGTTTAACAGCAAATCTTTACAATCAAAGGGAATGTACTCAAGTGTGGCAAGTAATTTCAGTTGCCTAGATTAGCAAAAATTTTCCAGTGTCATATTCTGAAGTTATTTCACTGAAGGAAAAAAAAAAAACAAACAAGAGTATTAATGGTACATTCTTTCATTTCCACAGCAGCAGTTTTAGTTCTTCATTTAGTTTTGTTTTTCATGACATATTTGCTTTTACCTTTGTATAAAGGGGAAGGAAAAGGAGGAAAACAGAATTCACCTCATTGCACGGCTTGCTATATTCCTTTACTGTCTGACAACAGAAAAGTAAATGGGAAGAGTATGTGATAAGGTTTTCCACTGAAATGTTTGATGTGCTGGGAAATATAAGAGAGTTAAAAGAAATAGTTGAAGCAGAGAGATGGAAGCTTTTGGGGAGCCTTGAGAAGGCCTAAAAGTGATTGTAATACTAGGTGGAGAAATTACTTACTCTCCCTACACATAATTTACATAAAAGGTGCAAAACTATGCTACATATTATGTAAATTAAAGACTCCAGTGCTGTGAATATTCATAATATTTCTGTGTTTATTTTTTCATTCTTTATTATTGAAATCCATGCTGACACAAATTGTTTTGATTGATTTTTTAACTGAAGAGCATGAAGTCACTACAGACAATTTTAATCATCAAGATGATATTTCAATATGTATAAAAGTGACAAATATATAGGTTAATATTTGGGAAAAGAGCCTGGTGAGATGGAATTCAGTATTTCTGAGTATTTGTTTCACATATTTTTTGTGAAACAAAAACATATTTTTTGTGGCGGAAGTGTATGAGACCACTGACATGAACAATTCTAACAACAAGATTTCAGAAAACATGTCTTCAGCAGAGAAGATTTATTACAAAGAATAGTATGTAAAAAAGATAGGAAAATATATAAGGAGCTAATAAAAGAGGAAAAATTCTGTACTTGTAATTCAAAATTGTTTTCCACTCCAAGAGCAGCAATTATTCCCTAAACTCAAAAGACTAATTAATCTCTATTGTCTCACTTCGTAATTCAGTTTTTTAAGTACTGCATGGACACTTTTCTACTTTTCAGGTTTAATAGCACTACTTTGCTTTAGATTTGCCTCATCATATAGAAAATGTTTAATTTCTGTCTCTTGATAAGAAAATTTGTCCCTAGTTACAACAGGAGAGACTGCCAAACTTTTCCTGAATATCAATTCAAATGTAAATTTTCAGCATTTTCAGGAGGAGCATGTTTCTTTCTTAATTCCATAGATATTTGCTACTAAACTTATTATGAACATGGTCATGAAATTCAGAAGTACCTAGAACATACCTTAATACAGCTAAAATTCATGCAATTCTTAAAATATTTAACTATTTCTCCATGGATTAAAAATTACCTGTTTTGTAATCCAACATGATGAAAAAGGGTATGAGGATAAAGATTACTCTAGGACAGCAGTGAGACACAGTTAGCATTCTTTATTTACACATTTCCCTCAAAAAACTGAAGTGTCAAGAGAAGAAAGATGAAGAGAAAATTTAGTGATGAAGAGAATATTACGGTTTGCTTTTCCTTCGATTTACTGAAAACACGCAGCATGTTTAAAGTAAGTGATGGATAGTTATAATTCTTTCAAGACTTCCAGAGCTATTTTGCTGCCCAGTGATTATATGAAGGAAAATGCCCATCTATATCAAATCTGTCTTCCAATTTCTATTGAAAAACACTCCTAAATCTTGGGAACATTAAGGGAAACTAGTAAACGAGAGTACTGAAAATGCAAGTCTAAGGTCATATAAGTGAGCCTTAACCTAATATTCTTTTCATTTGATTTTGTTTACTCTATTTAGCTGTATTAACATCTACAGAATTATCTCCAATATTCACAGTCAAATTACTTAGGAAGCAATGAAGCTATGAATAGCACTACACTGGCTTGTTGCCACTTGATGCAGACTATATTAAAAAAAAACAAACAAAAAAACCAACCAATCAACCAAAAAACACTAACTTGCTAAAAAGCAAAATATCTACAATTTATAAGGTTTAAATATCTAGCATGTTTGGGATTTTTAAAATTAATTGTCCAGTAGAGTAATCTGTAGAATATATTTGATATTTTTCTTCAAGAATTCAAAAATATTCAAAGTATTCAGCAAATCCTAATAATTATCAATCCATAATTACTAGAGTTATGCACAAGGACATATATCTGGAACATGTACCAGATGGTGGAGCAGTGATTCAGGAAGAGTTAAGAGGTAGTCCTGAATAATCATCTCTACATGACCTTTACATGCAGTGTTCCAGTAAAAAGGCCTGCCTTGGTATTTCTTGGGTAAATACAAATGGAAACATCAATTAGAAATAGGAAAGCTATTCTTCCTCTACAGGTAGTGTTGAGAGCATCCCTATGAAAATACTCAGGTTTGAGGATCACATTTCACAAAAGTTATCTGTACACTGGAAAGACCTCAAAGGGATCACAAAAAGTAATCAAAAGGGAGAAAAAATAAGCGCTTACACATTTTGAGTTATTCCACTTATGAAATTGGAGTTTGAAAAGTTAAACCTCTATAATTTACTGTTGTGGTCTTAAGTAGCCAGAGTTTTTTATTAGCTGGGGTGAGGCTAGGAGAGAGGCTTCTTTAAGAAGCTGCTGGAGTTTTTCTCTGCTCTAAGCTAGCTCAAGGTCGACTGCTAACGCCTCTGTGATAACATATTTAAGAAGGAGAAGAAAAAAAAAGCTGGGCAGAACATCATGGTGGCTTAAGAGAAAGGAGGGTGGGAAGTTTGATTAACACCAAGGTCGGAGAGAGGAGAAAGAGAAGATGCCTTGAACACTGGAATAGGGCCCCAGGAAATCTGTGGGGGATCATAGGAGCACAGATTCATAGCATACCTGTGGAAAGATTGGAAGATTTCTACGCCAGAGCAGAAGTGCTGGAGGAGAGAGGCTGTGATCCTGTGGGACATTTGCTGGAGCAGAGGGGCCTGATAGAGTCCTGTGGGCCGTGGGAAGAAGAGATCCACGCTGAGTAGCAGAGCAGCATTTCTTAGGAGGACTGGTGACCTGGAAGAATCCACACTGAAGCAGCTGAGCAGCTGGCACGTGAATGACTGCACCTATGGTAAAGTGACTTACGTGATGACAGTACCTGAAAAAACTGTTGTTAGTAACAAATCCACTAAGAAGCAGTTTGCAACAGACTGTTTCTGTGGAGAAGACCCCACGAGGAAAGCTGGGGTGGGACTCTCTTTCTCTTCTGAGCAGCGGCAAAGACCACGTCTGACTGTAACCCCCCCACACACACACCCACCTGCCTTCCCGAGCTGCTGGGGGAAGGTGAAGGATCTTAAAAGGGAGGGGTGGGGGGGAGAAAGGTGTCTGTAGCATCTATCAAACTTCCCACTCTTAAATCTTAAGCTCTGATTTTAGTAGTAGTAGTAGTGAATACTTAATATTCTAAGTTAGAGCCTGTTTTGCTTGTGAAGTAGTTAATAAACAGTTGCTTGTAATCCTTATCACAAAAGTCGAGGGTTTTTTTTCCCTTCTCTAAGAAATTTTAGATCTATGTGTGGGCTCTCGGCTTTTAGCCAGAGTCAAACCATGACATTTACTGTGTGGATACATACAAAGGTACTCAATAAAATTTACAAATTTGCAGTCTAGAAACAATGTGTCAACAAAAGCAGCTAAAAAACATGAACTGTTGCGGTATACACACCTTCTCACCACAACACTTCATAATACGTAGTGGCACACTTTACAGGATACTTTACAGGTACGTTTTCCAGGTTCAAGGGAAAAAAAAAGATAACCAATATTCCTGTTATTACTGAATGGCATAGGACTACATGTTCTGAACTACTCTTTTCAAGCTGTAAATTCTAGAGAATTTTACCCACAATTTTCTTTTGGATGCCCAGGTAAAAGGGGGAATTTCTTACATGGCTCTTAGCATAGAGAAAGTACTACTCCAGCTTCTCTTGAATTTAGTGTGTTTGGACACTATCTTCCCTAAAGTTTTCAAGAATTACTTTTTTGTTTGTTTGTTTTTACCTATGAAAAAGAGGTAGCTGACTGTTTTCTTTCTTATTTTTTATTCTGCACTCTGAACTTCCCCAGACTTTTGTGTATAGACTGAGAATAAAATATTGAGCAGAACAAGCCTTGATGAAAAATATAAAATCACTTAAATCTTTCGTAGGTACTTTTCTTATAGCAGTATCAACAGGTCCATGGGATTCTCAGAAGACATCTACTTTCTTCACTTTGGAGCTTATGATAAGGATTGCCAAAATAAGATCACTTGAGTGTATTTCAAAAATTAATTTCCTAAGACTTCAATGAGGTTATACTATTGTCAGAACTTAGATTTTGTTCTTTTTTAACTGTGGAGTTTAATATCCTGAAGATTGACACATTATTATATACCTACAGCCTTTAGGAGGACTTAATGCACTTCGATTTCACAGTTCAGAGGACTAGAAAACTTGACCTCATTTGGCCTTAAATACTTGGAAATTAATCATAGTTTCTTTTTTATATATGTAAACATTAATGGGAGAGATTAAAAAGAGCAAAGCCATGTTAATTCTAACCTTGTAGTTCTTGAAGAGGTCACCAAATTTTAAAGAACTTAAAGGGCAGTTTAAGGATGCACAATTTCTTTGTATTCCGTACAAGACATGATAGCCATGTGATCCTCAAACACATTTCCATTTTTCCTTTGCCTGTTCTTAGCATGTTGCTATGCCAGGAAAGAGGGGTAGAAGATCAAGCAAGTTGGCATGCCTATTCCTTCAGATTCCTTCTAACAAATTAAATGAACCTTTGAAAATTGAATTTTACCAAAAGATTTGGCTTTTGACATCTCCTAAACAGTACAAGACCAGAAAGGCTGTTTCTCATTTTTTGCAAATGTACAGAAGAACTGTGATTCAATTAGTGTATTTCTTGCCTGAAACCAATGTGGGTGGTTATTGAAAGACTAGGAGTGAATCTTCAATTTTTTAATTTCTAGTTCATAAATTCACTATAGTTGTACCATACTTGAATCTTATATTACCAGAAATGCCTTAGGCAATTAATCTATATTTTTATAACATATGTAAATATTCCTAAATCAGATTTAAAATTGTTGCCTATTTCTGAGTTGAAAGAAATTATATCCGATCTTTTCATTAGACACATCATATGCTAAACAGACTCCAGTATGAACTGTTGACATCCAAATATAATAATCTACTAATTATCTTACCATTAAGCTGTAACTTTTAGTTGTTTTGTCTGACCTTCAGTTGCAAAGGTATATAATGCCACGTTATTTTTTTAAATATGCCAGCTTAGTAGCTTTCTTCTAGCTTCAGCAAAGAACCTCTTGAGCATTTGCAAAGACTAATTTTAAAAATTCTTACTCGTATTCTTTTTTATAAATGTATGCACATATACATTTATGCATATATGTATTTGAACATATAAGAAACATTTTAAAGAAGCATATTAATATTATCTTCATAATTGTTGCTCATAAATAATTAACTTCCTGTATCTTCCTAGCAACTTCTACAATGGATTTTGAATATTTCAGGATATTTCAGACTTCATTATTAAGAACTCAGTTGTTTGGGTTTCTTGTTCATAAAAATATGGTTTTGTTTTATGAACCATTTTTTATTTACAAATTATCACAAATAAATATATATGAAAATAAATAAATAAATTCCTCTTGATTTCTATTTGTAAGCTACTTAATTATTCATATTGACAAAAGGAATATTTAATATTTCTTAAAGGTAGAAATTATGTACATTAAACATATATGTTTAATTTATTTCATCACTGACTGGATAAGCTAAAATACATTTCCTGCAAGTTGAATTGTCATTATAGGTATAAAACTGAGACCTTGCATAGTCTGTGTTGTGTCTGGCTTGTCCAGGAGGCAGGGAGAATGATGAGAAGACTCGACTCCATGAATTTTCTCAAGCATTTATTTAACTACTTGTGTGTTGGCATTCTAAGCATTCTAAGCATAGCTAAGCATATATTACCTACCTAGCAGACTCTGCATCCATGTCCTCCAGACAGTGTGTCTGGCGGGCCCTGGACACATCTCTCTGCCTGGCTAGATGTATCACACCAGGCAGAGGATCTGCTCTTAAGAAGTTAGAAGCATGTCTGCCTGCTTCTGCTACACAGTTTCGGGTTTTTATCACACTATATTGTTTACATGAAGCACCCAATGACCTGGGGATCAAGTTCTTCTTGTCCAACCGCAAGAATGAGGCCATGTCCAGTCAGAGCCTTACTTCTACTCACACTCAGGCAGAGACCCGGCCTACAGCATAAGGCCACAAGTCCATATCTGTCCAATCATTTGATATTGTCTGCTAATACAAAAATGATTGCAATGTCAAACCTTATAGTCCTTTACACTTGACGTACAATTGCTTTTAACAAAAAGCATCTGTCCTGTTCTCTGCTGTTACTCTATACACCCAAAGAAGGCAATGACTGAAGCTCTGAGCCTTTCTACCTCCAGCAGGTGCTGGAGAAGCCATCTTCACTGGGAGGAGCACTCTGCCAATGGGACACAAATGTGTTTGCGTGTACGGGTGCTTTTCCACTTTGGTTCATTTAACAACACTTTCAAACACTTTCTAGAAATCTGATACTAGCACTAATCTGTTTTTAACTTAAGCTATTCAAAGATTGCTTATCCTTACTGAACATAGGGTTTTGTAAAATAATCACCGTACAATAACACAAAGCTAAGCTGAAACTAATAATAAATCAGAGGTTAGTCATCTGAGCTTTAGATGACTTACGTTGCTTTGATAGCACAAGTCTTGTGCCAAACAGTGGCAACACCACACCTACCTGGGCTAGTGGATATGCTTGCAAAAAAAGTGCCTTTGCTCTTGAAAACACATTTTCGAGTTGCCCTACATTCATGCAATTATTAAAACTCATCATGGGTGAAAGATGTTAGTTCTTGGAATAGAATTTTTGCTCATGTTCACAGGAGAAATCTCTGGTCATCAGATGGACTACATCACCAAACTGTTCAGGGGAATCAATAATATCAACTCAGACGTGACAATCAGTTCTGTAGGGCTGAATTCACGAACCAAAGATTCTTTACTTAGGGATAAATCTACAAATACTTTGAAGACTAAAATATCCACCCTCAGGGTATAGCAACTAAAGGTTGCTATTATCACTATAATGTGACTGATATCTCCAGGAACAATGTGACTGCCTCCACAAGGAAATCAATGTAATTTCTGAGGTAACAATGGCGTCTGAACAAAATTTGAAGCAGCATCATCAATAATGAACCTTCAGTGTATATCTTTTATTTCAAATATCAAATTCAAAGTTCTCTAAGTATTTATTAGATAGTAAGAGATTATTACAAGATCCAAAGAATAGATTTTACAAAACAATATTAAAAGTATCCAAACAGTATTAAAAGATTTGTGACTTAAGTTGTATAACATTGGTCGTTATGATCATTTGTGTTTTATACTGTGCAAGCAAGATTTTTGTTAATCATTTTGCTTTAGATAGTGAAATGAAGTATTCAATGAGTTTTGGTGAGCTTTTCACATTTTTTATGTCATGAAAAAGGTAAAATTCTAGTTTGTTCATGTTTATTTAGTACTAATTAAACAAAATATATTTTACGACCACCACCCATGATTGCATAGCACAACATTTTGTGAAAGAGACCTTTTCTTGTTGTGAAAACTGTTTTCTGCTTCTAGAACTATTTTTCAAGTCTCTAGTAGCAAATAACTGACTGAAAGAAATACATATTTTCAATCACTAGAGGATTTAGGTTAGGAGTATGTGTGTTATTTTTTATTTCTGAAGTAAAGCAAAAGAATTAAGTTACTCAAAGGTAAAGAGACTTGCAGGATGTATCTGCATTAGTATTTTACTTTCTACAAATAGTGCAACTTGAAACGGATCCTGCTTATTCTCCCTTACCACAATGTATTTACATGGTGGAACTGTCTCATGGCCCAGATTTTTAGCAGTGCAATTTAACAAGAAGGTGTGCTGCATATTTTTCAATTAATATGCTTCAATTACTAATGGATTCTCACTCTATGGATCAGCTGTTATTGAGTCAAGATAAACTCCTCAGAATATCTAGAGAGTGCATTTGGTGTGCTTGGCACAAAGAGTCTTGCATCATAGATTTGTTCTTCCTGTGTCAGGACAGTTGCTATTGAGAACCAAGCTTGAGGCATCAATAAACATGAGAGACAACTTAGTGGCTAGACATCTTCTACACTCCATCCAATGATCCAGTCACCTCCTGTCCAGAGCTTGGAACTGAATTGTTGGGGTTTTTTTGAATATAAGATTTCTATTGCTCTGTCCCACTGAATCTCAGCTCTAACGAAAGCTTATCATCCCATGCAAACAGACAATATTATCAGAACTGAGAAATTACACTACATTTCATATTTTGAAAATTGGTAATAATATTATCTCCAAATAAAAAAGCAAGTATAGAACTAAAGGTAATATAACCTCCCTGAGGCTTTGTCTGAATTGATGGATCAAATTCTGACCATATTGCTTTTTATGACTCAAGTCCATCAATTCTTGTGACTTCAGCTAAAGCAAAAGATATCTGAGGAGAGATCTGACGTCCAAAAATTGAAAATGCTGTTGTTCAATAGCCCTAGTGTCTCCCAAGCATCACCAGCCTCCTTCTTCTCCTTGAGATGGTCTTTATGGTGCAAGCCCTTCTTCTTTCTTTCTTTCTCTTTCATGAGTAGAAGTCAGTACAAACCTTCCTCATTCAATGGAAATCACTGTAATGTTTATCTTCAGAAGAGTTTTGACATTTTTTATGACAGGTGAATTATATTATGAGAAAAAAGTTAAGAAAGGAGACCGAATGTCACTGATTCAATTTGCAGAGCATTATGAGTTGGACAGATACTTAAAATTATAATTTAAAATGCTTAAAATTGTGGAGAGTACTAAAGATGCCAAAGAATGAATTGGGAAGAAAACGTTTCCTGAAGCAAAATACCAGATGCTCTAGAAATGAGAAACATTCAGTAAATTAATCTATGTATTATTTAACATTTCCCATGCAAAAGGCAAATATCACTTGAATTGAAAATGTGTACACGCATGGCTTTGCTTAAAGCTAACTTTGATTGTAGGAGCTCGTAGTATCAGAAATTCTGCATTTCACTCACAAGGAAACTGCATGCCTTTGAAGATTTGTAGAGACAACACCATCCTGTGCAAAGACTGGAACATTGCTTAAACTCTTCAAGGGAGAATTACATACATTTGAAGAAGTAGATACCTGTTTTGAGAGTACTTATGGAAAAGGATGTCTAAAGTTGGTTTTAGAAGTAATATAGCGGTTTATACAAATTTATATTTGTATCTGGAATGTTTATCTGATACCTTTCCTAAATGTAATGAAACCCGAAATAGAAAGTTCAAAATCAACTTTATCTCCTCCCCCATGGAAAGCATTTGAACAGCGCTGTACATTATTCAGCATTCCATCTTAGCTCAATTTTGCTTTCACAATGTTTAGAGTAAAAAAAGTAGGTCACACACACTCATTCATATACTACCTGCTGTGAAAGGTGTGAATACAACGATTGAACTGCATTTGACTTTTATCCTGAACTGAAGTGAGTACAGAATAGTAATGGAATCATAAAGGCATTGCAACTACAGCCATTTGAAGCTCTGTTTAGTCATATCAGAATGACAGTAATAGAAGGATTTTCCAAATCCTGCTAACTTCTGTTTTTCTCTCACTGTACTTTTGTGTCTAACAGTTATAGCTCTGATTTAAACTTTTATTTAATTCTAGAATCATATGTTGTTTAGTTTTATCCTTCATTGAGCTAAAGCAAAAGACTAAAGTTGCACACTTAGTCATTAATTGCCAAAGTGAAACATAATTAACATTACTACTTTCATCCTGTGAATAAGACCTTCTAGTCTTGCAAGTGTCTTGACTTTTACTGTGTAGGTTATAGGATACTTGTATTATTATGCCATCACTCTCCAAAAAATTGAAAACAATTTTCTATTCCCAGAAGTCTTACTAAGATATTAAAGAATATCTCCTGTTTTAATCAAAAGTCAAAATCTTCTGTGGATTTTCAAGTTAAGAAAAAGTACATATTAGATTTACCCCTAGGATAACCAGGAAGGGAACAAAAGGGAAGTGGGAAACAATGAGCAATGTAAATAAATCAGGTTGTAGTCTTCAGTTTTCCAGAGTTTGCTTTGAATATTCCAGTGGACTAAGTGTTGTCACTTGTTTTTTCTGTCTTTGGTCTTGGAGATATTTCCCAATAAAAAATGCTAGGCTTTATTGTATGGCACTGAGAAAATTTGATTAAAACCCAAAACCTTTTTTCACACAATATATACATAATCACAAATTTTAAAATATTTTTTACCTTTTCCAATTAAAAAAAAAAGACTTCTCATAGTTATAATGGGGGGTTTAAGAGTCTTAATTCTTTTATTTCAGAATAATTAGAAGTGTTGTCACAGATGAATTGTTTGTGTTCTTAGGTTTGTCTTTAATCTAATAACATCCTAAAGCGGACTGGTCCATTTACATATCATTTTGGTCAACAGAATTTCCATTTATTATTTCGTGTTGTTTAAAATATAATTACTAAGGAAAAATCAGAAATATTTTTTTTCCTCTTACTTACACTGTCTTCTCCTCAGAGCGTCACATTTTTTCCTTACTTTGCTGATTCTCTTTAATTTACATATTTACAAGTGAAAAAAAAAGGTGACATGAAAAAGCTGGGTGAAAAACTATGCTTAAAATGCAATGGTAGTCAAAGCAAACAGTATGATAGCATGAATAAAGAATATTTTCAGGATAGTAACAAAAAAAAAATTACCATGTTGTTTTATAAATAGATTGTAAACTTTAACCCACAGCACTATTTTAAGCCTGGCCCCAGTGAAAACATTGCAAACACATCTTCTGATTCCAACAGGAGAAGGATTCCACTCAGAAAAGGGTCTGAGCAGGAGTATCAGCCAGGAGAGAGCCTTTCCTCCCTGCCCTCTCAGTGGTACATCAGTGTTGGGCTAGAATGCAGGTCAGACCTGAGGAAGGCTAATGAAAACTTATAGGGAGGTGGCTGGTATTTTTCTACAGCATTAGACTACCTTTTAACATTCTTAATATACAGTAAAGTTATGTAAAAAAAAAAACCTTAATAAGCATATACTTAAACAGAATGGTTTTTCTCTGTGTGACCCATATGCATGTCTTTTATAAAACAGAGTTCCTTTATTTCAGATTTGCTCATTGTAACACTGGTTATAGTCCTGTATCCAAATTTAGAGAATAGGTTTATGATCCTCTAGAATCCATGTGGCTTGACTTTGCATTTAGGCGGGAAGCTGAGGAAATCAAAATAAAAGCAGTGACTTTTCTGCCTTCCATATTTCAGTATGATGAACATTTTGAAGCATATGTTATGAACAGATGCAAAAAAGTAGCTTAAATAAATCGTGCTGACATCGATGTAGTATAATCATCTGGAACTGTCACATTAATGGTTCCAGCTTATCTTGCAAAAGCAAAATGTGATAAAAATAACCAGAACAAGCAAACATTTACTGGAACAGTAACTCAGTGTATGGAAATGATTGTTTGAATACTTCACTTACACATCACATCACCTAGTATTGGAGCTAAAAAAGATAGTAAAACACTAAAGCTTGACTAAGAGTGATTCATAATTCCTTCAAAATAATGTCTGTTCCTTAGAAACTACAGTCTTTTCTGTAATCAGTACTAGCAGAGACTGACTGGAAGAATCAGTTAACCACCAAAATCCCCAAACATCCCCAAATTTATATATATATATATGCTCATCACAAAATGCTTGTAGAAATGAATAGAATTGCAACTTATTGCTGTCAGAGTCTCATTTTATTTCTGAAGAATCTTTTTCATCTTATGCATTGTTCAGCTTGGATTATGTAGTATGAAATTAAATAAATTTGGCCTTACTTTAATATAGTTAATTTAAAGTAGATCAACACAACTGTGAGAATGGTAACTAAAAGAAATAATGCAGTCTTGGTATGTATTTCTCCCTTACATCCAGAATTATCCCTGGTATTTAGCTTCTAAATAGATTGAGGAACATTATGAAGATAATTTAATACTAAGCATGACAATAAATGAAAAGAATAATTTACTGCTTATCACACAAATCCAATTCTAGAAAGTCAAAATGAGGAACAAAAATATCTTGTTGGCTGTGTTACTAATTATTTATATTTCTCATTAAAAGTTCAACATTTTGTGCACTTCAACTATATGACTCACCATTCTTATCTTCAACTACCACCCACTTCTTTGTTCTTCCTTAACTTTAGAGGTTGCAAAAGATGATTTTGTAAAGATAGTTGGATGTGTACATATTTGTGTTTCTATTAGTTAAGAAATAAATCCATTCATACCTGCAATGCATATTATTATCATCATAAACACAGCATATTTCTACTTCTTTTATTCTTGATGCTACAGAAAATGCATGGGTAAGGTTCCTCAGCCTTTCTCCACAGCTGGCTAATTACTGTGAGTATTCATAAGGAAAAACCATATCTAAACTGCTCATTTTGAACTCAGTTGTGATATTTTTAGTTTATACAGGAAAATATATTCCTATCTAAAAAAAAGCACTTAAACTAAATAAAAGAATACAAGTATTAGAAATGTTGGTATGATAATAGGTGTCATGCCATTATCTTGTCAGAAAATGAAAGATAAAACTTGCAATGAAAGAAAAATTTTAATCAGAAAATTACACGCTTTTCCAAAAGAAATGTCCTGGAGTAGGAGTTCATAAATCCACATGTAGCTGACATGTTATACTGAATTCAAATACAAATAGTTGCAAAGACTGCATTATCACATTACCCCCTTCTACCTGTTTAAACATTATGAGGGTAAGGTAATACCTGCTACTATTTACAAAGCAGCAAATGAAAAGGCAAAATGTTCCCATTTCTCGTGAAACTGACTGACCCTTGTTCTCCAACAGAACAGTTTGCTGCTAATAGGAAAAATAAACAACAGATGGCCTGGAGGGAACTTTTTTTTCTTTTAATGGATTTTACTTAACAGAAGTCCATAGTTTAAAGAAGGTTATTGTTAGCTGGGACTAGACAACTACAATAGTTCTTAGCAGTTTAGATTAGCTGGTAAAAAGAACACCAGTCTGCCAAGTTTGCTTGTATATCTGGGGAAAAGTTACTTTTTAAAGGAAAATATTGAAGTTTAAATTCTTTGTTTTAGCAGAAATTTCACCTGTTCTATCCTGTGTGTTTTAGTGCTTGATAAATAGAACATAAATTCAATAGCTTTGAGTGTTTCATTCTGGTTTTTATTGTTTGAGTATTGTTTTGGTGGTTTTGTTGATTTTTGGTTTGGGTTTGGGAGTGGGTTTGGGGGGGGATTTGGTGCAGTTTTTTTGGAGAGGGCTGGTATTTTTGTTTGGTTGCTCTATTTTTTTTTTTTTGTCTGACCTCTAGGACAGAAGCGTAGTGGTCATCTAGTACCAAAATGCAGATAATCAGTGAAACCTTCCACTTTAAGTGTTTTCTATTCCTTCTCTGGATAGTTTAATATGTTTCTTGCATATATCTTGGGGCTTGCATTTTTGAAAGAAAACCAATTATCTTCTAAGGGATAAAAGCAAGAAATTAACATGTGGGGCAGATTGGGAGATACAAACAGGGAACCTCAGTCAAATGTTGTGAATATAACTTGTACAGCACAGCACCACATTTAAGATAGCTTCAGATCCTTTTCTTTGTAGGGATGGACCAGGAACTGATAAAAAAGAACCCTGCAGAATATATTCCAGCACATAATTTCATATTTCAAAGTAAATACTGAAGGTTTCTGAAGCAGAGGACGTAAAAATCAGGATGCAGTGGCAGTGGGTGGATACAGTTACCCATCAAAGTGGTTTACATTTGACAAGAACAATAATTCATGAAAGGTAATATAAGCTTATTTGCTGAAGGAATCTTTTTCTGTTTCTATTTCCTCTCCTTGTCTCTTCAAAATTTCATTGGCAGGAAAGTTTAAAAATTTAGTCATTGGGAAAGATAAAAAGGCAAAAAAATCAGAACAAATGAATAAGAACAGATCAAGTAAATTCAAAACATTCATAAATTCTTTTAAGCAATATAACCTTCTAGGTCAATATGCCCTAGGATAATGCACATTATTGAAGCACATCTCAGTAGTATTTAACATAATTGTGTATGCATAACAAAGAGAAAATACAGGAAAGTTTTCTTGCTGTGTTGATTTTATTGAAGAAGTGACATTCCCATTTATGAAAATCATAAATAATCACCATAATTTACAAATTTTCCAAGTTCTATAAGTAGGCATGAAAACAATATAATTTAAAATTCGTGAAGAGCTATTTTCCTACAAAGAGTTATATCATCAATTATCACTATAATAAATAAAGCTCATTGACCAACGCTATATAACAAACTTATTAATGTGCAAAGTGGAAAATGTGCACAGTGAGAAAAAAAGGAATATTTAGTTGAGAAAAGAGATGATTCAGAGGCTTACGGGATATGCATGTGTTTTAATTATCTACCCACATATCAAGTCGGTGTCTTGACAGAATGAAAGGATTTTTATTTTGTTAACATAACAGTGATTAGTGGAAAGCAAGAATAGATAAACTATTGTAGATTTTACTTTCCTAGCATAATTCAAATCATGATTTAAAATTTAAAACTAAGTTCAATATAAGAAAGTTACTCGTATGGTATACGTTTCATCACAAACCAGCCAACCAGCCAAATGCAAAATCTTCTGTTGCTAACCAGTGCCAGGGAAAAATGACATGAAGCCATACAAGCAGACCAAATCAGAATGATGCAACCTTTGCTCAGCTGTGATCTGAGGGGTTGGAAAAAGAAGACCTTTGGAGATTTTTGCCAATGGAAAGAGAGTGATGGTTCAGTCTGCATTTATGAGCCGATTTCAAATTTCGAAAGCAATTTATGATTACACTACTTGTGGCTGAATAACTTCAACTCCTGGTTTCTACTAGAATGTATTCAGCAACACTCTCATTAAAAAGTTTGAAATAAATTTTAGAGAAATTTGCACAAATATATGAATACTTACTGAGGTGGCCTAAGAGGGTTTTCAAAATAGAACCTAACCACATCATTCCATTGGAATGGAAACTTGACAGATAAGGAGTGGTATGGTGCCCTTACAATAGGGCATAAAACAGAGTATAGTCAGAAATTAAATATTTAACAGCAAGAACAAAGACTGAAATCTCAGATGACAAAAGTTACCTATCAGTGCATGTGTTTCAGTTCTTATTTTAGATTCTAGAGTTCTTTCAGAAACAGAGTTTTGGCTCTGGAGAAGTTGAGCTAAGTTCCTGCTTAAATTCCTTCCTAGTCCAAAGACATGCTGGGATATCTATTTAAACTCCACCCAGATCACTAAAAGTAGCAATTCAGTAGGAGTTTTGAACTTAAAAATTTGTGTTTTGTTGTTGTTGTCATCACTTATATAAAATTTATCCCAAACCTTGGCCACTCTAAGAAGCACCCTGCACTCAATCAGATTTCAAAGAGGAATATTTTTATTAGGAACATTCATACAGCCTACAGTTTAAAACTATTTTAAGAAATTCCATTGCATTCAGTTTTTCTCTAGTAAAACTAAATTAGATTGTTAACATTTATTGCTATTTTCCCCTCTTACTTAAAATTACCTAAAAAGAACACATAAAACATTAAATGGGGACCAGAGGCATTCTAACAAATTATCTTATTACCTATACTTTTTCCTAAGTCTCCAAACCTTCAGAGTTAAGGGGTTTTGCTTTTGTGTATTTGTCATGGTTTGACTCTGGCTAAAAGCCGAGAGCCCACACATAGATCTAAAATTCTCAGAGAAGGAAAAAAAAAACCTCCGACTTTTGTGATAAGGATTACAAGCAACTGTTTATTAACTACTTCACACAAGCAAAACAGGCTCTAACTTAGAATGTTAAGAGTTTACTACTACAACTACAACTACAACTAAAATCAGAGCTTAAGAGTTTAAGGGTGAGCAGTTTGATAGTTGTTACAGACACCTTTCTCCCCCCCACCCCTCCCTTTTAAGATCCTTCACCTTCCCCCAACAGCTCGGGAAGGCAGGTGTGTGTGTGTGGGGGGTTACAATCAGAGATTTTCTTTGCTGCTGTTCAGAAGAGTGAGAGAGTCCCACCCCAGCTTTCCTCATGGGGTCTTCTCCACGGAAACAGTCTGTTGCAAACTGCTTCTTAGTGGATTCATTACTAACAACAGTTTTCCTGGTACTGTCGTCATGTAAATCACTTTACCATAGGTGCAGTCATTTCAGGTGCCGGCTGCTCAGCTGCTTTCAGTGCTTCATGTGCTTCTCACGGCCATCAATTGTCCCAAGAAATGCTGCTCTGCCTCCAGCATCTCTTCTTCTCACGGCCCACGGGGTTCCACCAGGCCCCTCTGCTCCAAACACAGGATCACAGCCTCTCTTTTCCGGCATGTCTCTGTTCCAGCGTGGAAAAATCTCCCAGTCTTTCCACGGGTTCACAGGCTGAAGAATCTTCGCCCCTATGGTTCCTCACAGATTGCTGGGGCCCTATTCCAGTGTTTAAGGCATCTTCTCTTTCTCCTCTCTCTGACCTTGGTGCTAATCAAGCTCCGCACCCTCCTGTCTCTTAAGCGGCCATGATGTTCTGCGCAGACTTTCTTTCTCTACTCCTTCTTAAATATGTTATCACAGAGGCGTTGTTGCCTGACCTTGGCTAGCTTAGAGCAGAGAAAAACTCTAGCAGCTTCTTAAAGAAGCCTCTCTCCTAGCCCCCCCAGCTAATAAAAAACTCTGGTTACTTAAAACCACAACAGTATTTTTGTGTCTATGCATCAGATACAACTTGACAGTATCTAGAAAAGGTCTAGGATCTCCCAATTCTGTTTTGGCTACGCATGTACAAATACCTTTATAAACCACCTGACTACGTTGAAACATTCACAGATTTAGATCTGTGGTCCAAACAAATCCTGCTAGAATTCCTGTCTTACTACACATTCAAATTTTAATATGCTTAACTCAGCACCTTCCAGGCCCACTACACATTAGATACTGTGCAAATCATTGTGCGCAGCCAAACAAAGAGAGATAAATTGCCCTCTAATTGAAATCTATGGAAGGTGATGATTAGCTTCTCTAAAGCCACTATATAGTCCTCAGTCTTATTTTTTATTTTTGGGATGTAGGAAAACCTGTAATAACTTCTGTAAATATGAAGTTTGTTGTTAATTATAGCCTTTGGTGACGAGCTGCATATTTGTTAACTGCTATTTCAGCTCATAAAGCAAAGAAGGGAATGTAATACTCGCCAAGAAAAAGAGGAATTCCAGGGAAACACCGGGTGGAAAAAAAAAAGTGACCAGTGGAAAGACACTGAAAAACTATATTGAGTACAAGAAAAACTATATTGACAAAGGAAAGGATCATCAAGTGTGAGACTTAAAGCTTAATAGAAAGGATAAACAAAATGGTATGTCCCCTCTGCTGCTTTGACTATCAGACATTGAAACCCTGTAGTTAACAGAAAAGACAGACCTTTTGTATTAGTCAAAAAATATCCAAGGTCAGACTCATCAGGTTGGCACAGCTTAATAACACTGTGCTCCAGAATGATGGACTCACCAGGATTCTCTTATATATATATGACATGGTTTGCAATTAGCTTAGTGAAATAATTCTCTAATTAATGGTCATCTGTTAAAAATACACAAAGTAAGGAATATCAGGAAAAGCAACTGAACACAAAGAAAAATTCTCAGTAAATGGTAGCGTTGTTTTAATAACTCTAAATTAAATTATGAACTTACTGGCATGAAACACTCTGAAGACAAAAATAGATGTATTAACTCAAAAAGAAATAATTAATGAAGAATAAATCTATCCAAAGACAACTGGAAATTATTATTTGTATATTGCCTTCATCTTCTGAAGCCCCTATCCTCTGATGGATTGCCTGAAGCAGCAGAAGATGGATCATTCAAAATATTTCAGTCTCTAATCTATGTATCTATTACTGAAAATTTTCAGAGAAAACTTGCTGGAGATGCCCAAAACAAGTAACTTTTACAAAAGAAAGGGAAAAGTAGGACAACGGAAACACAAAAGGGAGGGAGATTCTGAAATGTTTTTCAGTTATCTGATCTTTTCCTGTTATAGAACACCTAAAAATTTGCATCTTCCAAAGTTACCCCATCACCATATTACCTTTTAATATTATTTGTCCTGTTTATTGTTAAATTTTATTATATAAGTATTATTTATGGTTTTATGAAGGATTCTTCCTTAATGACCTTCTCATTTTGAGCACCTTAAATTTTAATTTGACAATAGTTTGATAGAAGTTTTGACAATAAAAGAATTTTTATTTGCAGGGTAGAATGTTTATGGGTTTTGAATATAATCCATTACCTAGAAATTGTTCTAGAAAAGAGTCATCATCTGTTGTGTGTCCTTATCAGAGATGATGCAAGTACTTTCAAAATGCTTCCAGCATTTCCAGACAACTTACCTAAGGGTAATCTGTGACATTTCACTGTGCTCTGGAAACACGACATCAAAAAAATCAAGATTTTTTTTTGCCATTTCAGTACTTCCTTGTCCAACATATCTAAGAACCTTTCACATATTCCTGGCGTTTTTAAACCTTCTCCCCATAAAGAATGATTTTTTCAAGTAATGTTCTTACTATGCCAGTGCATAAGACTTTTCATACGTTAAACAAAATCCTTTAGTGGAGCTACAGGGAAAAGAAAGAAAATTAGTAAATCATATCAAATTTATGTAAAGATGGGCTGCTTGCCTATTTAAAAGATCTTTGTATGATTTCTGAGCTGCTAAGTGTCACTTTCAGACATGATATATGTTGTGGTTTTAAGTAACCAGAGTTTTTTATTAGCTGGGGGGACTAGGAGAGAGGCTTCTTTAAGAAGCTGCTAGAGTTTTTCTCTGCTCTAAGCTAGCCAAGGTCAGGCAACAACNTTCTGAGCTGCTAAGTGTCACTTTCAGACATGATATATCATACATTTACACCTTTAATACATTTTGACATTATGTTGAAGGTACATGTTCCTTTGTTCAATCTTTTATTATACATGTTCTTTCTGCTGAAAATAGTTACTTATCATATGTTCATGTTTGACATAGTTAGTGATCTCCAGCTTCCATATTTGCAAATTTGTCTGTAATCCCCAGTTCATGACAATTGTAGTTTAGCATTTTATTGCAGTTTTCTACTCATAAAAGCGTAAGACAAAGTTTACTCTATGAAATGAGAGCAAAACAATCTCATAAAAAGTGGATCCTTTTCTTTCTCTTTTTTCTTTCTTATTTCTTTTTTTCTTACTTCCCCACCTCCCACCCCTCGCTTAGTGGATGGAAGCAACACTTGACAATTTAGCTCAAGTCCCATCCTAGCCATGACTGTCATGTGATGTTTGTTTGTTTGTTTTCTTTTCAAAGACAGTTCTATTATGCCGTTGCACCATAGGGATGAACTGGAATGAAAATAACATCTATTCTTGAATCACTCTTCATATCTGATGTATTACTATCTTCTCACCAGCACAGTGTGGATAATTCAAAATATTCAGTCTCCTATCTAAGTATGTATTAAATTAGGTCCTAATCTATTACTCTCCTGCACAGAAGTACAATTGGCTTCACAGTGATTTAGTGGCAAAAGCGGAAACTGCTCTGTTCTTAACAAGTTTAAACCCTTGCTGAGGGGTTTAAGATACAGTGAAGGAAGCACAGCAGTAGATACACTGCCCAAGCTATTGTTGTTGTTCCATGGTTTGAGGACGGTAAATGTCTGCTTATGGACTGATTCAAACCAGTTCAATTACAAAAAGAAACCAAGTGTTTTTCAGTGTCTCTTTCATAATATAACCAAAGCCTGAATTTTCCCAGGGGAAGCTGTAAATGACACACACATTTACACCTCTTCTACTGCTACTGGCCCTTGCTGGAGCTGTTGGGATCTCAGGAGACAAGAAAACTGGAGAAGCAAGACTCTGAATCACTGCTATCTGAGCTTTAGCTTATTATATTGAACTCTATTACCAGCAACATCCACAAAAACCTAGCTATCAATCATTTGAGTCTGCAACATCACTGAATATCTGAGAGGAAAGGGGAAGGAGTATGGCCAATAACATCAAGCTCAAATAATATTTTTCAAGAGAAAATATGTTAGAAGGATAAACGGAAACTCAGCCATCCTTACAGAACGGGTTGTAAACATAAAGAATTATTCCACTCCTATAAAGTAGAAAGTTCTGCAGATGTTTTTTAGAAAAAGGAATCTGACCTATTCCTTTCTCCTTCTTCAACCTGCATCTGTTAAGTATTACATTTTACAGACATTTTACATTTATGGAAATACAACCAAGACTTTTTAATAGTGTTTCCCCTTTGGAATTTTTGTAAGGGAATATTAGAGGTTTCCATTATCCTGTCCACTTGGAAGGTTAAACTATGTGATAGCTACCTAAAAATTATGCAGCTACTTCTTGACCCAGGCTTGTACCCACTTCCTCCTTTGTTTCCTAGATGCTTCTACAGGGGATGCTCACAGGCACAGAGGAATGCTAAGAGAGAACTGCTGCCAGGGACGCTGCTGTGCCACCCCTTCTCAGTACAGATGTCAGGAGAATTCCACAGTATTTGTTGTGATACCACAAAGAGCTAACCTGATTAGATACAAACATGTTTTGTCTTTGTGCTTAAAAGCAATAATTCTATTTTTGTCTTAGAAGGGCAGTGTACTCCTTTACTCAAGTTAATTCGGATTGCCCTTTATTTGGTAAATCTGTTTCAACAGTTGAAAAAATGAATGAATAGCTTTTTGTCTAAGGAGCACTGTGCAATGAACTGCTTATACATGACCTTATTGACCTTCATTGCGTTTTAATGAGTTGATTTTTTGCATTGTGTGAAGAGCAATGACAGTAAATAGAATTCATCTAAGCAATTACTATTATTATTGATATTATTATCAGTATTTTTATTGATTATATTATTGTTGTTAATATTAATAGCAATATTAACAAATTTTCAAGGATGTATGCTTCATATAGCATAGGGTTCACTATTTCAAAGAATAATATACCGAATATCTTGCACTCTCCTAAATTCATAACAGAGATCAGAAATTGGACATTTCAAGTAAGAAAAAAAGCAACAGCTATTTTACCTTTCAGGAAAGCTATGAGGAAACAAAAAAATTAAGCAAAACATGTAACTCAGAAGATAACTAGTCACAGCTTCTTGTCTGTTTTTTTCCATTGTTCTGCAAAATGTTTATAAATGTATCATAAGATTTTCTTTCAGAGGTTATTTTCTTGCACTTTTTCAAATGTGTTCAGAAATCTGAATAATTTATGAAGAAGATAGCAAATGATACACACTTTGTCTATGAACTGTGTTCTAGGTTGTGGAGCTAAATTAGAATAAAATAACCTTGTGGAGTATAGATGAAGTCAGGACTTAAAATAGAATAAGATTTACAGAGGAAGGACCAGCTGCCATTTCCTCGTGGTAAAGAGAGACTTCAGTTGTGGTTTCAGCCAAGGTTATGTCGTCTCCCAAAAGGTTCCCTAAACACTGATAAGCACCTGTACGTCAAAGACTGGGAAGATGTGAAGGCACCACAGCCTTTCTTTGCAAACAGGTTAGTGGATGGGAATGTGATGACCCCTTTGACCTGTGCCAGCTATCCATCAAGAAACAACAGACGCCTATCATACTACCCCAAGTTTAGTTTATTGATTATAGTATTCAAACTCTCCCCCAAAACTAAAGAAATAGTATATAAGGAGTTTAGAAATGGGAAGAAATTGGGAGAAGTTTTCCACCACACTACAGGGGCAGTTGATGGACTAACTTGCTCTTCTCCACTTCATATAGAGATGCCTGTATGGGTAAGCAGTAACCTATGTGTGCTAATTGCTTGCTTTCGAGATTAGAACTTGCTTTTGCTTCATAACACTTGTAGTGGATTGTTTTAGTTTATAACTTTGCTTATGTTTTGCCTGGTATTGTTATTATATAGTTTTAAATATGTTTTTGCAGACAGACTCTATTATAGGCTATCCCAAACCCTCACTTGTAACAATTTATATTAATAAAGAGTGTGTTTTCTGTACACTGTTAGTTATTCCTCATAAGGTGCTGACAGTGGCCAACAATGTAAACATTTTGGGAAGGCCCACTGAGGGGCCCCCTCCTCTGTTGGCTCAGGGTCCCCATAAAAAGGGCAATTGAACACACTTTCAGACTGGTGAATCTGTCAGTGAAGGTCCCCCCAGTATGGGACGCTGACAGACTGGTCGGGCATTTCAATTTCCTGGGAGCTCTGACAATCAAATAAATTACTAAGGGTTGAGAGAATCTCCCCTTTTGAAGGGTCAGGCAAAATCACCCCATTTACGTGCCGAACCTATAATACAGCAAATAAATTTTTCTGTATATAAATAGATAAAAGGAGTTAATTACAGAACAGTAGTTTGTGATCAGGATTACAAGTTGTAAATACTCACATCTAGGCCTTATCAAAAAGTGCAACTTTCTGTAGGTGAGTTGTTGATACAGATGAAAATGCACATATATATTTAAAAAAAAAAGCAGATATTTTATAGAGATAAAATAATAAGAGGGATAGTACACTACATTTCTTATCCTGTGCTTCCAGAAATGGTTCTGTTTCTGGTAGCTTTTAGGACAGTCTCAGCACTGGACTTGTCTGACTTCAGAAAAGGTAAGGGATTATTAGTGCCAGTGATTCTATACTACAATTTGAAGTACAGATGGAAGAAGTGTCTGGGGTTTTTTACAACTATTTTAGCAGTATCATAAAAGTTCTTGCTGTTATCTAAAATAAGTAGCTCAAAACATGGGTAATATTTTCATTTGATAAATCATCTATTTATAAATAAGTATATTAACTGATTCAGATTTTGCAATATGGCATTGGAAGCAGCTACATAAAATGTACTTTAAAAATATTTAACCAATGTTGGTTAAAATTAATGCAAAGTATAAGTATTTACAATCTAAAAAAAAAAAAAAACCAGCAAGGATAACATGATGATTACAGACTAGCAATTCAGAAAAGTCCATATCATAATACAGCTTGTTTTGTTATGCTAGTCTGTGTTGCTACCAAGATATACAGACCATCTGAAGGGTGGACTGAACTCCGTTTTAGTGACTAAATGAAAGTCAGGAATAAAACTTGACTGTCTTAATTTTCTTCTACATCTCCTAGAAGTTGCCTGAAAGTTGAAATTTTTTTTTCGGACTTTGAACTTTCTACGAAATTGTTTATTTCCTATACTAAAACATGTATCCCATTTAATAAGTATATAAATAGAATCTAACAATATATATGAAAATAAGAAAAATTGAAGAAACTGAAAAATAATCAATGATAAATCAAATGATAAATAAATGATAAATCAAACCTTAAAATTATAAGATAAAAAAATAAGGTAAACTTCTTCATACTGAAGTAGAATCAGTCACCAGAATTCTGATAATTTAAATTCATAGGACCTGTTTTGTTTCTCAACCTGCAACAGTGAGTAAGTCCTATTTCTGAACACATACTTTGGTTTACATTAAAATTCTAAATTATTATCTTTGTCATGCTAACAGAAGATATATAAGTTTTGACTCTAGCATGATAAGTTTTGACTCTAGCATGTTGGTCAGTTAGGCTAATTTTTCAGGATGTAGAAACATTTTTCAGGATGCATTACATTACTCAGGAAAATGGTTTATTCTACTTTTAACATGCCCATATAATCTCCAAAAAGAATATCCAGGAATATTTCTTTAGGTTTATCCAGAGTTAAAGGCTAAGTTCTGCATGGTTGAATCACATATTATGAATGCGAGGTGTGCTATCATTTTTGTTTTCTTTCCCCAAGGTCTAATTAGGGTATTGCATGGTTTGCAAAGGAATTGATAAATCCTTTCTGATTCTGCAACATTTACCTTGTTTGTTTCATAAATAAAAGAACCCTAATGATAGTACATACTGCATGGAAAAATTGTATTTGTTTCTAATGCATCTAATTTATACTACACATACATCTGTAGCATTTTCATCCACCCTTAAAAAACTACTCATGAATAAATATGAGCTATTTCCCATATAGACATGTGAACAAATAGGCAAAAGACAGATAAATCAAGTCAATGTCAACATTAAAGAACAAGACTGTACTAGAAGCAGTGACCATAGGTAATTACCTTTTTTTGGTCTTGTTTTCAAATGCTTTCAAAAGGCTTTTAATAAATTTTAAACACATTAATTGACTTATTCAAATACTTTGCTTGAGAGAAACATTAGCCCTATTAAAGCACGGCAAACTGAAACAGGGACTATGGGAATATATTTGAATAAGCAGTTTTTTAAAAAGGAAAAATATTCTTTTTATTTATAGAGTTTCTTAATATACATAATTTCTTGAGCCTAGTCAGCTGTCAGCTGTCATGCAATTTGTTAAACTGTATTTTCAGCCTTCAACTCTTCATCTCCATATCCAAACCATTATAAAAACACTGTGACAAATGCAGTTTCTGGGAGACCATCAAGGAAATAATTTAATGATGAATAAGTTATTAAATTTTACTATGAATGATTCAAGTCTGGTCCATCTATGACTTTTAGATGCATTTGATATTCAATTACTAATTTTAAACAGAGCATGTCAGTGTCTGTGCATATATATAAAAACATATACCCATGTGGAAACATTAAACAAAACAAACTTTTTAACTAGACTTTGGTTGTGGAGGTCAAGATGTTCTTACTTGTGTGATGTACCGGAATCTGTCTGAACCAATGACACTTGAAAGTGATCCTCTTTGCCTAGCAGCACAGATCCAGCCCTTTCTTAGTAAAATATATACTCCTGCAGTGCATGTATATGCCTCCTGGAACTTTTGCATTCAAGACATTATGTCATATTGTTATACTGTTTCCAGATATCAATTTCCTTTTGCCAGATAAAACAAGGAGACTGAACTTCCCCAAAGAAAAAGAAAAGCCACCCATTCAATAGTTCCAGGACTGTGTATGCTTTTTATCCAAAAATCATTCTTTGTGCTGGAAAACAGAGCTCTGTGAAGAACTACATTGTGACTAGACAGTGAGTTGAAGCACTGCTTTTGTTACTAAGCTGGAAACCATGTGTCTTTGCAGCTTAAAATATTGTGTGAAAACAAACAAACAAAAAGTTTTCTTAACTACTAAAATGAATTGGACTCTTTCCTTTAGAATTGTCCACTTATATGCTTAGGAGATGCTTAATACATTTATTTAGTTAGTGATACCAGGAGCATATTCAGCTGCACCATTTTCATGACTGTGCCACACATAGGTTTTCTGCATCACATGACAGCACCAAGATTTGCACAGGTAGATTCACTCAATCTAAGGAAGATATGCCTTTATATATTTCTTAGCCATTGCTAATAGTTTCCGCCTAATATTATGTCCCAGGTGGAAATGACTGAATGGAATATATAAAGACTTTTCTTTTACTTTTACTGCCCTCATATAACTCTTTTTCTCCTTTTACAAGCCAGAAGAGGTTTCATCTGTTCTCACACAGAATGGATGTATGTACCTGTTTGCTACAATAATTCCTCAAATCACCAGGCATTTTTTGTGGTATTTATTTATAACTTGTTCAGCCCTAAAGTGTATATATATAAGATCATTTCTAAGCATATCATCCTACTCTCTCCTCACTTTGGGCTATTGGCAGGCACAAAGGACAGTTTTTCAAACCTGCAGATGAGAAGGCTCCAGGCATCAGACTACAAGGTGTGGGAAAGCGCTGGAGGTTAGATATATTTCAGTTCTCATCTTGAAAAATATCTGAACTGTACTAATGGCAACTTGTGTGCAGTCATAGCAGCAAACCAAGTGTGCTACAGAGATGCAAAGCTGGGCCTAATTGAGCCAAGCTTAGCTCTAAGCAACAGCCCAGGTACAAGCAGCAGAGAAATTTCTCATTCTGCAAGTTACATGTATGACTACAACACAAATAAATCCTATGCCTTTCTCATAGCTTTGTTGTTCAGGTAAGGTTAACCTCAGCAATTTTATAATTAGTCTTAAGAAATGGTAATGGCAAAAATAGCAACAGGTTACTCTACCTTTCTCTGAACTTTCTTATTGCTGACAAATTCTAGGCCTTCAAGTCTTATAAAGGGTTTCCTTTATATAAGCAAACTGGCAATGTAAAAGTTCTAATAATTTTTTACCTAATCCCTACTGGGTCTTTTTATTCCAATTTTAATTCTGCTAAAGACCCAGAACTTTCTACTTTTCTTTCCATAATTACTGAGAAAAATATTCTGAGGATCTGACTGTTATTGAAGTCTAAACAGAAGCATTGTAGGAAGGGAGAACAGATACTATTTTAGTTAATGATTATATCCATGGATCTTGTAGAAATGCACACTTGCAAAAACACATTTCCACACAGAATTAGTTGGACTGCATATGTAAATGAGATGCTATAAATAATCAAACACAGTAAGTTCCTATTCAAAAGTTAGCCTACTAAAATAGTGTTGCACAACAAAAAAAAAAAAAAAGAAAAAAAAAGATACAGCTCCATGAAGCTGCCAAATTTCATTAACCTCTGGTTATCACCTATAGATTTGCTGAGGTTCCCTCTGAACTGGGAATGGGCTGACTGGAAATTCTAATTCACAGGAGGAAGTTAGTTGAATTATAGTGTATGCCAGTAAAACAGAGTGAACAAAACAGCTGTTGTGTTTTTGCAGTATGGTCTTTCAGTTAGGGAAATCTACACTGAAAAATAATAATACCCTCTGGAATATAGTACTCTTTGATTCTTTAGTGAAAATACAAAACAAACATAAATTCTGTGTCTGCTTCTTGCCTGCTTAAACTGTATTATTCTTTCCAAGTTAATAATTCAATCAAAAAAATTATATTAGACTGACATACCAAGTCTTATTTGACATACTGATATTTGCTTTAATATAGTATTTTTCAACTGAGTAACTAACCATTTGTGTATATATATCTCAGGAGGAAAGTAATTCACAAATAAATGTAATCTAACATGCTCAAACTTGTGAACCTACTATTTTGCCTGGCATGCAATTTGCTTTTCTAGCTCTAAAATTCTCTAAAGTTTTTTGTCTCTGTTGATCTGTTGTACAGCACCACACACTTCTCCTTCTCATTTACTCTGTTACTCGTTTCATCCACTTTCTTCAGGAAAGTTTAAATCTTATCCACAAATTATTCCTTCCTTATTGTTTTGAGTCATATTTTATGGTCAGGGCAAGATTTGGCCCATAATGTCAATTGGTACATAAAGAAAATGAGATGTCATTTCTAGGTTTATCCAAAGATTTGTAGGAATATTTTCAAATTGCTACTGGCAGCACAGCTTTCTAATTTCTCTTCTTTTAAGGAACTCACGCTACTTCTCATTATTTCTAAATAAATGGTTAGTACTTCCTGAGCATCAAAACATTCCTAAATATCAAGAATTTTCCCTTTAAAATCATTGTAATCAAAATAACATCAGGGAATTATGATATGTCTGAGTCTAAATAGCCTTAGCAAGTTCCTTTTTTCCATATTTTAGTATGGGATTAAGCTTCATAGATCCTTTTAAATCAATAGGAGGTATCTTACTAAATTTCCTTTATAATGTAGTTTTCTCTTCTGATATAAGTGCAATTATTACTATACTTTTTTAAAAAGACTGTCCAGAAGCCACAGTCACTAGTGAAGACACATTCTTCTAGGGAATATACAAACACTTAGAATGACATGACTCTCAAAAAGTTATGACCGGGTAATTAAAAAAAAATTGTAGTCAATTTCATTTTATGAATTTACTACCATCTCAAAGAACAGTAAGTCAGTTTCATTAAGTTACAGCTTTTATAACCATAAAGTTAACAGTGATTGCACATAATTATGATTGGAGCCAAGATACTGACTTTACAGGGCAGAATTTAGTTGTTCTGCCTGGTTTACCACAATTTCCCAATAGATTTTATTGTATCAGTTATTACTTTTCCTGGTCAGTGTAAATGCATGGTATATAAGAACCACAAATTCTGAAATACTGTTAAATTTAGTAACACACTGATAATTTCTTTTAATAATTGCTAATGTAGGCATATCATATGATATAAAATGCAGCTTCCATCTTCCTAAAACATTTAATTTTGACAAAGCCAAACACATATTTTCTTCTGTAAATTTGACTTTCATTTCTGTATCTTAAGATACAGAAATGTTTGTTTGTTAAGTAACTGATACTCACAAAAGCACTTAAAACTTGTACATATATTGACTTTCCCAGCAAATTCATTACACATTTCCTTGGTGCAGGGTTTATTATTTGTATGTAAACATTTTCTACTGGCAAAACCTCACCTAATATATTTTTGGTTTCTGTGTAACTCTCCTTTTCAATTTTGTCATGGAGAACACACTTTTTTTTTTTTTTTTTTTAAGCTTCACTTTGAGAGTTAAAATATAGAAACGAAAGAATTTTATTTTTGTAAAGATACTACTGGGTTGATGTAGCAGTGTATGCTTTGTATTTATTTCTATGTTATATATTAATAATATATGCTTCTGTTATTCCCGGTTGGAATGTTCTGTTACCCCTGTTCCCACCCCCAGTTGGTTTGTTCTAAAGTTGTATTCACCCTCAAGTGTAACCCTATCTCACCCCTCCCACCTGTACCCTATTATGTAACCTCAGAACCCTCTGCTGGGGGCGTGGCCCCTCCCTAAACCACTCCTACCCCTCCTTGCCATTGGCTATTCCCTTTCCCCTCCCAGAAATTCAGACCCCTTTCTAAACCTGTGAAACAGGAAGTCAGGTGGCTTTTGTTTGTGGACTCCCTTTGGAATTAGACCTCCTCTGAGGCCATACTGGCAGCAGAGGGGCAATAAACCAAAATACATCTACAACAAGAGCTGCTTGTACCTTTTTACTGGCCATTGCTGCTTTCCTGGACTGAGCTGGCAAGGCTAAAGCTCAGCCTGCCTTCTCAGTAGGTGATACTTAGTTAGACTCCTGAAAGGGAGCCTGTTGCTGGGATCGCCCCAAATGCATGCTGCAGAGCCTCCTGGTTGGTGTCCTAAGCCTAGCCAGGGTGGAATCTGGGCCAGAACCGAACCAGGACTTACAGCAGGTTATCAGAAATATGTCTGCATAAAACTACTGAAATTTTCATATTCAGCATAGAGGCCATGATTTTCACATGAACTATGGAGTAGGCTAAGACAAGTACTCTCCTTTTGACTTATAATAGAAATCATAACTCCAGAGTATTGTAAACACTCATCAGTTCAGCTCATGTGCACAGCACAGCAAAATGGGGGTGGGGTGGGTAGACTTAACAGTTACAATAGTAGAGGGTTCTGCAGAGATGGCTTGACACAGAGAAAACGCGGTGCGTATGTTTGTGAGAAAAGGCTTCCTGCTCTTGCATACAGAAGAATTTCATTAATGAGTCATTCCATAAACAGCAGATGGCATGAAGAGTATAAACAAATGAAGATACATCTGAAACTAAGACAGAAGGTCAAGGATCTCAGTGGAGTAGTGTAAAGGCTAATAAAGCCAAAAGAGAGCTAACTATCACTTCAGCTGGTGTAAACCAGAGCAACTGTTGAAAACAGCCAAGCTATCCTGATTTACGTAATATGGGGATACCCCCTAACTGCTTCTCTCTGAGTGCCCTGAGTGCCATCTTTTATATCATATCCTCTTTTTGGAGATTCTGGATATTATCAGTTATGTTTTAGAAATGCTCTGTGAAACTGGAACAACTGGGCTTGTAGCGCAAGAATAAAACAAAAGAGCTAAGGATGTGGAAAATATCTGGCTTATAAGGGTCATCAAAAAATAAAAGGGACAGACAGGCCTTACAAGATTTTTTTTCCCACTGAGAAAAATGGGGCTGTGACAACATCTCAGTGACTACACAGTAACTTTAAGATACCTAATCTAGCTATAAATTACTCTGCTTTTGTACTGGTCACAGTTTAGCCATAAAGTTCACTGCAAGTGAATTTACCTTGCAGAGATTATCCTGTGGAGTTGCTGATAGCTTTTTGCAGAAATAGTAAAATTTAAGCAGAAAGGTAGCAAATACACTGCTGACAAATCATCTCACACATCAGGAATATCATGAAGAAAAAAACCCTACAAAATAAAAAAAACCTCCTGGAGCAGTGAAGAGATACTGAAATATTAGTCTGTTTGATCAATTTAAATAACCCTTCACCCTCTTTTTAATTTGATCAGTAACTTTTCCCTCTATATTTGATCAGCTATGTTCAGTTCAATCTTATGTTAATGTCTTCTGAATAGTCAAATAAATTAGCCACGATATCAAATGATCTGTAGAGAGAAAAGCAAAAAGAGAAGAGATGGAGAAAATATGAATTTGGAGATGTATAAAGCATAAAGTTGTACAAGCCATAGACAACTTCTGAGAGATTTATGGCATTATGGAATGCTGGAGCCAGCCAGCAAAAATATTTGAGCAGGAGAAAAAAGTGGTTAAATGACCAGGAGAGGAAAACATTGAGGGTAACAGAATAAAGTCAAGTATTAGATTATAGTAATGAGACCCATGTCATTACTGTCAAATGTGATTTTTATTTCTAATCTTATAACTGTTTACCACAAAGACCCCCAACTCTCTTAAATGGTGTCCCTGGTTGCTGACCTATCCCTTTCACTTCTTCCTCCCTCTTAGCTTATATCCAGTGAGCCAATATCGCTCTCAGGTTTTCTGTGGTATATTTTGCTTTGCAGGGTGGAATATGCTCTTCTGCTACTGCTGCTCATAACCTAAGTTGTGCAGCCAGTCTGGCAAGACCAGTAGATAAAAATGACAGAACATGTTAGAGACCAAAATTCAGCCTCATCTGCAGTTTGAGGTTGAACTAAGATTTTCATTTGGAACAGTGTTTTACATTATGGGTGAGTAGAATGCTGCTCTGCTGGAGAAAAATAGAGTGGCAGTGGTCTAGGAACCTCCCTCCCTAAGGACCCTTCATGCAGTTTAGGAATGAAAGAAATGGGACAATGATAGGACTGTGTGAAGGACTTCTTCCTCATTATTTCATAACTCTCTGAGTTGATAGCACAACAAGATGAATGTACACTGAGCTGCTCTGTAAAAAAAAAAAATTCACCAAAAAGAAATTTCAGTCATTTTACTGAAATTTAGTAGACTGCACTTCACTAAATTTGAGCAGTGCTGTTTTTTAGAATGCATACAGAAAGGGTATTTAAAAGGCCAGTCTTCACTCTTGGTTGTAAAAATCAGAGATAAACCAAAGATAAGGGTACCTGAATTGAGCAGTCTCATTACGAGTTTGATTTGGCATTTTTAGTGTCCATAAAACACCACTAACTGACGTGTAATCGGTGTTATGTTTTTTTTTTAAATGTCTGAAATGATGTAATTATATAACTTCCAAGGAAGACACGACAGCTGAAAACAAGCTCTCTCCAGCAAATACTGTTGAAGTGCAGAGCAGGAAAGAAAGAGCATGATTATGTTTCTGTGCTGAGCTGGTGCATTCCTTGTGCACAGAGACGTATTTCCTCAGGTAATATGAAATTTTTGTATAATTGCACTTTATTTTACAATTTTACATTGCATCTAAATCATGTACAAGTCTAGCATCTAAAAGCATGTATTAGCTTCCCACTAGTATTCATAATCCTTGAATGGGTGAGGACATTGTGGATGAAAAGACGCTTAAAAAGGGTATTAAAAGGGTTGCTTTCACAATGAGAAAATTTCCATAGGATTGCCCTGGGTTAAGGACATGTTTAAGTGCTAATCTGTAGAGTATTTCCTGAACTATTCCTTCCTTTACAATTCACTCAGTAGAGGTGCTTGAGGTAAAGACCCACAGATATGCACATTTAAGAAGTAAGAGCCAAATGTCTTTAGGCGAGAGATTGTGAATTTGAATTTCCCCTTCAAGGCTCCTCTGTTTTAAATTTTCTATGTGACTGTATATTATTTAAATGTGGATTTAGTATTATCCTACATAAATTATATAAAAATGATAATGCAATAGTTTTCATACATGCATTCTCCTTATTTCTCATGAACTTTGATGGTATGTATACTAACACAAACAGTTTTTGGGACAGCTTTGCTTTTTTTCTCCTGCAGAGTGTATGTATTCATATGCCAAACAGAGACAGAGAAGCAAATTCCTGCTGGAATTTCTCAAGCACCACCTGTTCCCCTCATAAGTCCAGTTCTAAATAAGTACAGTTTGCCAACAGAAATCAGATAGAAGAAACAGAAAAGGTAAGATTTCAAGCCTGTCAATAAACCCAGTTAATAGACCTCAGAAGTTATCCCTAAGGCTTAAATGTGCAGGCAACTGTATTGTACAAGGGAAGTCAATAGATTCAAAGTGTCCTAAATATGTGTATATTTATCCTCACTCGTATTGCATAACTCCCTTCTAAGTGTTCTACTCTGTTCCCTGAAGGATCTAGCAATCTCTTTTCTTCACATGCATTTCCTCTTCATTGTAAAGAATTGATGAATTAGCCAGAAAACAGAACACTGCAGGGAGACAGGCAGTTGCTCATACAGCTTGAGTTTTGACTATGCAGTGAAAGTTCACACTGTTCATAATTTGCGTAAGAAATATGTGAATGTGAAATGACAAGTCATCTCCAGAACCTATTCCCCATATTCACTGGTTTGGCCAGTCTGAAAAATGGACAGGAAATGCGGACTTACAATGATTACCAGTGCTTAAGTGCCAGCAGAGCCCCCCTGAGAGCTGCAATACCCGATAGTGCAAACCTAACAGTCACACCACAGGTAGTTGCACACCCATGGATGGAAGTGCTAGATGTAAAAGATACATTCTTTACAGTCCCCTTACAAGATTATGACATAAAGAAATTTGCTTTGCTTCATGAAGGTAGACAATATACTTTTACCAGACACCCACAGGGATATAAACACTTACCTGTGACTGCTCATCCTGTGCTTGCTAAATTTTTACAGTCTCCTCTCTCAAGATGTAACATTTTAGCAATATATAGATTATATAAGTCAAGGAGATTCCCTTGAAAAGGTAGGGGAAGCAGCAACAGCATTGTGGTAAGCACCCCATGAAGCAGAAGTTGAGAACTCACCTGAGAAATGTCAAGGGGCAAGTAAAAACACAACATGTTTGATTCCTTGGTGCATAGCTGTAGCTACCCTCTCGTCGTTATGCCTCCTGAGCACCCTAACAACCATACATAGCAGACTGTTTGGTGATTTCTGCAGATACCTTTATTAAAATAGAACCACTGCAGATGATTTTGGAGAAAACTTGTGCCTAGATTTTCTATCATTTCTTGCCCACTATCATCATGGCTAGACTTCGCAAACGAAGATATGGGAAGGGCTCTACCCACGCTTGCTACAAACGCACTGATGGCTAAGAAGGCCAATACGGGATAGACAAGTCTGGGAACAAAAGGCACAACTAAAAGTCTCCTTAGGTGGAATTGATGAGGCGCGGGTCTTTCTACTGCCTACTATACACGTCCCCCTTATGTTCATAGTCCCCCTTATGAAAGGGAAAACCATAGAAGTGGAACCCAGAGCATGAGGAGGTAGTTAAAAATCCTAATATCAGTCTTTGGGACCAGTACAATTCCACAGCCCTATAGTGTAGCAGTATGGGACTTTGTTGAACATGGTACTGGAACATGTAACCTGTTCCAATCTTTGGCCCTGATGGACCAAAGATACCTTTATTATGCAGCTTGACTGTGTTCAAAGAGACAGAAGAGAGATATTCTGAGTGGGAAAAAAGAATTGCATCTTTAATCTGAGCAGATAAAAAAGTTGAACCACTAGTGGGTAACCTGTCCAGGAAAACCCTGCCAAAACTTGAACAGTTTTCCCTTTCTACGAACAAAATCAATACTGATACCAGCACATCTCCACAGGAGATAGTGTTATTTACATCCATAAGTGAACAATTAATTAATCAAAATGTCTTTTAAGCATTTTGGCTCACAAATATAGGAGGCAGATACTTTTTGAACTCCTTACTCATAAATTCTCTTGTACCATATACATACATAACAAAAATGACAAAATTTGTGATTTTAGATTTGTTAAGTTGCAGTGGTATCACCCCTCATAAACCCGAGGAACTTTCTAAAGAAGTTTTTCAGAAGGGCAAAATAAAACTTTTGATTAAATAATACTTTGTGGTGATGAAAATAAATGGGTACAAGTAGATAGTTAGAATAATTCTCTGTTGGATCAGTGTTTCTTCTCTTGTCCCAGTGGGATGTATGAGTGATAGTTCACAGTGTTTAACATGCAAGTACAAATTATTCTCTGGTCAACAGCCTTACATCCTGACATCATTTATCACTAATCATGATATTTGCTATACATATTTCATGTTAAAGTTTTCCATTCTCCTATTGCAACACTAGAAACGTACATATGGTCCGTAATCATAAAAAAGAATACTCTGTTTTGAGTTTTACAACTTTTCATTTGAAATTTGGTTTTTTACAAATCATATCTAAAAGTTAGGATTTTACTTTCAAAAAGCACTTTAAGAAACAGCTTCAGCATCTATGACACTCCTTATCATTCTTTACACAAAGACATAACAAAGCATTTATTTTAATAATTTCAGTTCAGTTAAGAATCTCAATGAGCTTCTTATTTTTAAAGTATGCATATATTTTTTTGAAGGATGCATAAATTTAGAATGTACTCATGAATTGAAATGAAAAGCTTATTCTTTTACCTTTTTTAATTTAGTACAGTGATTGCCATATTTTTCTTCTTTTAAAGAACACACAAATTTAAAAAACCTACCAGGCAAATATGAATTATTCAACAGAATGAAGTAATTTAGGATCAAGTACTAAAACACTAAACAATCACACCAAATGATTTTATATTCTTTGTTCAATGGTAGTACTATGCAAGCATGCAGAGTTACACTGTAGCGTAATTGTGAAATACATTTTTAATCTGAAAAGCATGATGTGGCTTTGTATTTTAGCCACAGTGTCTCATTTCATATGCTTATTCTCCTGATGAAATTTATGATATCTCTTCCTGGACCCTGAAGTAAAAATTGCACACACCAAGAATTCTTCAGTTGAGAAATGTGATAATGAACTTTTACCTGAATTTCCCAACTAAATTCTGGATTTTCACCTAATAGCCTTGCTTAGTCCATGTATTTGTGTAGGGAAAGAATGTGATACCACACAACAAACAGAGGATAATTGGAATTACATCATACTACTGTTGCAACTTTGATGTTGCTCCATCACTCTTTTACTGTCCTCAGCCTGCAAAAGGCCACATCCAATCAGTTTGTGTAGTATTTAGTCTGGCATATGCAGTTCATTCAAAGGCCACTTACAGTAACTTACTACTACTTGCAGGAGTTCCAGTAATATTTCTAGTCTGAACAGTTATTTTGTAAGGTCATCAACCCTTGCCTTACGAACTTCTGTGGTGGAAGAAGAGGTGATGTGCTTTTGCAGGCCTTATTTTAGGGTCATTAAATTTTCTGGTTCATATCTCAGGGAAACTAAAGTTAATATATATGACTTTTTAAATATAATTAAAAACTGAAAAAAAATTGGGGAGTTATTTTAATCTAATTATATGCAGGGTATTTCACTGGATATAAGTCACAAAAATGCCACTATGTGGCAACTACACATCTGATATTATTTAATGATTTACCTGCCATGAAACAGATGATAAGTTCATATAGAGAAGGTGAGAAGTAAAAGCTATAAAGTCTGAATGAAAACTTTGTGAGGCATGAAAAAAGAACCTTTTTCAATCATTGAGCGTGCCTCATGAAAGTTGACTTTTATATAATATATGAACGTGGACCACTACCCTTTACTTTAGTATACCCATGTCAGATTGCCTCATACAGAGCAACTTTCTTGATTAGTCCATTTTATGAAGATAGATGTGTCCCCTTCTGGTTAGCAGACTGTATTTTGGTGCCAAATTTTAAGTTCTAATCTCGGTGTCTGAAATAAGGTGTTGCCTGGTGACTGAAGTATGAAATAAAATACCACAAACATCTCATCCTTATCAGAGATAGGCATGCAACTCTGCCTGCCTAGAGACAGAAGGGGCAGCTGAGATGGGCAGAGAGCAAGTGTTGTGCCTTTAGCCAATGGTGAAGTAGTTAGATAACTTTCTACCAATTATGTTAGAATATGCAAACCTTCTGATGTGTATAAATGTCTATTCTGTAAACAATAAATTGTTACATTTCGGCACCCCATGAACACGCAGCAGACGTGTAATCAATGTCGCCCTGGCCGTCCCGACTGCGACACATCCTGGTAAATACTTTTTATTTATTGAATTTTTTTGTTTATTTATTAAATTTGAAGTTGGGTGAAAAAATGGGATTAATCATTTTCAGTGCTGAAAATTTTCAGAAAAATCACAGCTGCAATCCAGCATCCATAAAATAACATTTTCCTATTTCAGTAGAGAAAACTGGAAATTATGAATGAAAGCACTGATAAGAATTTGGAATAGGAAAATGGAGATTGTCCTATTTATCTCAATCCATTGGATCTATCCATTGCCCAGTCTTCATTCATCTTGTGGAATGAATGTGTGCATCCTCTTTACAATGGTTGCACTCTGTGACTCTGGAAATACTCAGTTTATACAAATTATTTGGCAATTTTTAGCAGCTGAATTCATAAAAATTAAAACAACTACAGGGAAAAAGAAGAGATTATGAGGACAGAGAGAGATACTTTGGTGAACTCAGAGGGTGCTATTGCTACTATACTGGTTATGGAATCTGCGTAAGTCTTTAAGTCTGCAGATGCTGTGTGGCCACAGATTTTTATAGCTGGTATATCAGTAAAAAAACTCAAGCCTGTTGGCATTAAGCTGAATTCCTATAGGTTTATCTTAACTCTACCGCTATATGAAATCTTTGATTTAATTCCAAAAGTATAGCTGCAACTTTTTTTCCCCCTCAAAAATTATCTTTCTGAATATGTGTATCATTTAAAGAATGAAGAATGTAGATACATTAAAAAGGAAAAATACCAACCCTGTTTCTATTGATAATCTATTTTCTGATCTAATCTCTCTGAAAGCTCAGTTGGATTGTTGAAGTTGACCAGGTGACAAGTTGGAAATTTCAGCTGCATAGTGAGTTCAGCTCAACAAGTTGCTCAGAGTCACTGGGAAAATATTTCTCATTTTTGGAAATGGTCAGTTTGATCTCAAATACTCTTAAGGAGGAATATGCTAGAAACATCACTAGTTACTGAACCATATTTCTATTTAATAATATCCCTTCTCAAGTTCAAAGAGAAGGTCAAACACACAGAAACTGCAGGTCACTGTAATTTTTGTCAGACTGGTGCACAAGAGGTACACTTAAGGAAAGAAAGGAAAAAGAAGAAAGTCTGGAGCTGAGCAGGAAATATCTGTTTCTATCATAGGGGCATTTTTTAAATTTCAAGTGTTGTTTTTATCATGGGTTGGAGTAAAAAGTCAATAGCTCAACTTTTTCATTGAATTCTAGAATCAGATAAATTGATGAGGGTCAAATACAATGTATATAGTATTGTGTATGAATATGTGTGTGCACATACATATGTACTACATTAATTTTCCTCTGATTTGACCAAGACTGTGCAGACAACACAAGGGAAAATAGGGCAAGATGAAGAGGCAGAGGTACTGGAAGAGAAAATAAGACATTTTAGGTACAGGAAAGTGATGCTGTCTATAGCCATTGGAGATATGTGTCCTTGTAAGAGAACCTGACAAGAATTTGAATACATGACTCCAAAAAAGATCCCTTCTGATCCAGAAGAACATTTTTCTTTCAATAATATATTAAACAAGAATTATTTAGTGAGAGAAAATTTTGAATTCCTCATCTTTCTTTAATAATATAGTAATATTAAAATTATATCCTGTCAAAAGCCAGTTAAATGTATGTAGCAGAATGATGACAAGAGTTGGTTTGATATAAAACTGCATTAAAAAGATTTCAAGATAAAACATGTCTTATTCATATGAGTTTGCTGTTGCTAGTTTATGTACTGTACGTTACTAAAGGTACTTTGATGATTATCAGCTGAGGAAGAATCCAGGTATGCCAAACAAGGTAAGCACACTCTATGTTCAAGACAAAAGAAGTGGCATATTTAAGAAAAGCATGGAGTGAAATAATAAAATAACAACAATAAGTCATCATGAAGATGTGTTATTACATGAAGCCAAAGATTTCCCAGAGACCAAATCTTAAAGGAGTTCTGAAGATGAAGTATTGAATTTTTCAGAATTACCCAGTATGCAGTGTCTATTGTTCTTGGAAGCATCAAGCAAGAAGCTCACTACTGTGATACAAGTAACAAACCGATAGAGGAAAATGTTTTCAAGGAGGAAGACTTGAAATGCAAGTCTGTACTGAATTGGAAAGGAAAGCATCAACAGCTGCAGTGAAATCCCAAAAGTTCAGTGTGTCCTGTGAAACAAAGTTTTCCAGCTTCAAGGCTAAGGGAAGAAAAGATCTATCATCTTGATAACTATGCCTACGCCTTGTGGCACTTCCAGGAAATGATACAGCTCGAAGAGAAACTAGTTTAACACTTAACCATCCTTTTCTTAAAAGCCAAAATTTCCATATACATATTTTCACCTTTCCCCTTCCCATGGTTTTCCTCTTCTGTGTTTCCATTTTTTTTTAATTCATATTCAGTTATGTATCATTGCTTCTCTTTCTCTTTCTTGCTTTTCTCTTTGTATCTCTTTAGAATATGTTGAACAAAGCACAGATATTACCCAGTTAATAAACTCCATACACATTGCATTGTCTGATACAAACTAGAATGAGAATACTGCAAAAGTACAACAAGGGTTTAACATAAACTATTAAGGTTTTGCCCAGTTTTGGTTTTGTTTGGATTTTTTAGGGAAGAGGGAATTCAACTATGCTTTATGCATTCATGTATCTTTGCACATGGTTATATATAGCCATCTATACCTAAAAAAATTTTTATTGTATAGTTTGACAGGCTGCTCATTCATCAGATTGTGAGGCCCATCTAGTAATCCATCAATTAGAAATAGAATAAATCAGATCTAACATTATGAAAAAAAAAACCAACAAAAAACCACAAACAAACCAAACCAAAAAAAAAAAAGAACTCAAAAAAACCCAGAAAACTAAATGGCAACTTCTTGGTATTCTAAATTGAAGTTCCAGCCACAAGTTAATTTTGGGAGTGTTTAAATACATCAATTTTATACTGTTCTGGTCATGGGTCTTTCTCTTTTGAGAAAAAAGCCTTGTTCATTAACAAGACAAGCTAAATAGTGTTTAAACTCCCAGGAGATGAGATTTTTTTCCAAGTCTTTTAATTATCCAGACAGTCTTGCAGCAACGAATGTGGTTTTTAAGCCAAACAAAAGTCTAGAATCAAAATAGCATGAGAACTGTACAGTCTCCTTAAGTATTAGTTGATGGTCTTTTTCAGCTTCCTACTTTGAAGATTAGGAACATATTGCCTGATCTATAGGCCAATTTCAATGGCCTGTTTTGCAGGTAACAAAAGTTGTTATTTAACCATTCAATTTCTTGCATCACCAAAGGAAACTAGGAGCTTGTTAGAAAACAAAAAGAAAAAAAAAATCTTTGGCAGTCTCTGCCTTTCTGGTTACCAATTTATTCAATATGCCTTAGTTGCCTTTTAGGAAGGAAACTCAAAGAGTTACTGAGGGAAGAAGAATTACAAGGACAGTGGTGGGTTTCCTTCTCTGTAACAATTTTAATAGCTGATCAACACAAGATAGGCCATAAAAGTGCCTCCAGAAATATTTATTGTAATTTGAATCAAGTCACCAAAGCTTCAATGGTTTATTGAAATTTACTATGATGAATTTCTATATATAAGTGTTTGGATGTGAAAAAATGAGGTTGCAGGCAAATGGGAGAGATTCAATAAAATGTGATCTAAGTATTACAAGAATTGCTTTACATTCTCTAAAATAGGCAGCTAAAATCCAACAACAACAGTGTAAGTTTTATTTATATTAATAGATCAATTCTTTCAAATCTTGTAGTCTAAAATCACAGGATTCTCCTTTTTTAATGTAGTAGGTGGCTAACACAACTAGCTAACTTTTACATCAATATGTTTAGTAATATCAAAGAGAAAATTCTCATGGAAATCAGTAAGGGTGTTTCTATATAATGGACTGTGGGGTTTCATATATATTTAAAAAAAAAAAGGAAAATTAACTCTTCCTTCTTCTTTAACCATTTCATGAGCTTAGATGAGAGAATAACTGATAAACTTTACTTGAATCTGTAAGTGCTCCACTGTGATCTGGGAGTATCTCACCACTTTGTATAACATGACATGAGCCTCTGATTGCATAAAATACTGAAAAACACCCCTCACTTTCCATGGAGAAACACAAGACAGTTAAAATAAATTAAATGTGGGTTGAGTACTTTGTCAAGAGACAATATCCCTAATTGGCAGCTGCTGTTACAGCAGAGGCTTATTAGAGATGAGAGAGTAGTAATTCTTTGCAGAAAGGAACTGTTTGATATTATTAAAAACTACCTGCTTGTCATAGAGGTTCATTTTGCTTGTTTTCAGCATGAGTTTGAGTTTGAAAGGTTGGAATCCAAATTTATCGTTACTCAACCCACAAAGAATGTTTTTTTGGCAGTCATGTTTACACTATCAGCAAAAAATGAACTAAAATGCTAGACAAGTTGTAAAAATTTAGAGTAATATAAAAAGGTGTTTGTAAAAGCAGCTTTTCTCCCACCATTTTCTAATGAAGATGTCATAACCCTGGAAAAAATTGAGGAAAAATCTAGAGGCAGGAATAAAGTGAGAAGGCGTAAGGAGTAAAAGCAGAAACGGATATAGTGAAACTAAAGAAAAATACCCTTTGAAAGTAGGAGAAAACAGTTGGAAGAAGTTTGCAAAAAACACGTAGAACCAGATATACATACTCTTGAGTTGTGGTTTAGGGAAAGCTAATATCACTTTTTAAGTAAGTTAATGTTCATCACCAATGTCAGCCAAGCCTGTCTTTCTATTCCTCACATTCCCATGTGTTGGGATTTAACCTCAGCTGGCAACTAAATACCACAGTTGCTGTCCCTAACTCCTTCATTTCTTCAGAAGAAAAAGTAAATGCTGTGGGTTGA
>WEIV01021043.1:100201-144349 GCA_013390005.1 Calyptomena viridis
GTGCAGTCACCTGCACAGTAAAGAAGTTCTTCCTCATATTCAGAGGGAACTTCCTGTACACCAGTTTCTGTCTGTTGCCTCTTTTCCTATTGCTTGGTGCCACTGAGAAGAGCCTGGCTCCATCCTCTTGACACTCACCTTTCAGTTACTTATAGACATTGACGAGGTACCCTCTCAGTTGACTTCACTTGCATCAAAGTTCATCCTCCACTGATGTGGTAATCAAAGGGGATTCAGGTTCTCATTCACAGATCCAGAGTGCAAAGAACAGACTGTGAGGCACTCAGTTTGGTAGGCCATAGAAGGGATATTACATAGTGTTATATAGAAGGCAACAACATTCAGTTTTATTCATTGGCTATTAACATCTTAAATCAAATCCCCTTCAAGCACACAGCAGATTGCCCCATCCTTCTTTATTATCCACTAAGTGCATCCATGTCTTTGAGCAATGACAAGAAGAAAATTAACTCTGTCTCAGATGAAATAGTGCACCACGCTTATTGTTTTACAATTTGATAATGTTTTAACTTGTCTTGGAAGGCAAAAACCCAACAATGTCACTATTTGAAAAATAATGCAAAGAAATCTTCCCTAATGGCCCCTGATCATAAGTCTAAGATCTGTGTGGCTTTAGGTACCTTTTGTTTCTAGTGAAGACACTGCATAGATGTGCAAGGTTCTCTTTTACTGAATGATGTCAGAACCCAAGAAGAAAAATAGTGGGATTTCAAAAGTTTAGAAATAAGCAAAAGGTAACAAAATGAACACTAAAGAATATCAAAGAATAACAACAGTATTTTAAAATCTGTGACACAGCTTTGCTGTATAAATAGGAATAAAAAAGGAATACTATAAAATATTTTCTTATGGAACTTATCTTGCATGTGAATATCATGTTCTGATGAGCTGCCAAAGTTCTAGAATATAGACAATTTTCTGTTCCTCTTTGGTGCCTATTTAGAAAGTTTCAAACACTTTCAATAGAGGCCTCTCTCAAAGCTTCAGACTCCTGATGCTAGCTAGTGTTGGAGTACCTTTTTCTTCTGCATCTGCATCTCCATCTGCATCTGCTACTCCATCTGCACTACTCAAAACTTGCAGAGAAGGTTCTGACAGTAAATGCAAAGACTTTCTTTAAGTGGCTTATTGTTCTGTACCCCATAAAAACCAAAATATCCATGAGTGACAAGTCTCTGATGAGTATCTGGATATCAGTAAACACCAGTAAACACCAAAAACAGAAAAAAAACAGAGGGTGGTACCTAGCATCAGGTTTATTTTTATACGTCATAGCCTACTTAATCCTTTCTAAAAAATGTTTAGCTTTTTCAGTTATTTTGTCATAGTAGGTGTAAAGACAGTCACAACTACCAGAGAATACAAAATCATAACTCAGCAAGATATCTGAGTCTTCAGCATCAAAGTTGTTTAAACATGTATAGCCATATGCATATTCTAATTACAGTGAATTTACTTCAAGTTAGTTTTGATTTATATCAAGACACTGAGCACAGAAACTGGATCATTGAGGCCATTATCCTTTTCCTTTTGAAGACGATAGCAAAACTTGCACTGATTTCAAAAGACAAAGTCTATTTTTTTTAATAGCAAGTGATAAACACACGTTGTTGACACTAAGAAACCAATTCTGAAACACAGTTTTTCTATACCAAAAAAACTCCCACTGATTATAGCTTTGGAAAACCCCACAAGATGAATTTTACTCAATTAGATATTGTTGCAAAGAACAGTCTATTACAGCTGAGAACACAGTTGTTTCTTGCACCTGTTAAAAATCGTATTAGCAGAGTATGATATTTCACCCATAATAATAATGTCTTTATATTTGACGCGTGCAAAAAACCCATGTAAAACAAGATAAGAGCTCATGATTCAAGGTGGGGTTTTTAAGTATTTTCAATATTCAGGTATTTTTCACAGCAGTAAAAAATTCACAGCTATAAGATGAGGAATATAAGAATAAAAGAGGAATTATAAGGTAACTTTTTTTCATTTCATCTAACTTCATATTCAAGAATAAAGAATGTAATTAAAGCCCTCAGAAGTCTACATAACAATATTTCATGAGGGATGGATACACCAATGAGAACACCAAAGACAAGAAATTTATATGAATGAGTAAAGGGCAAATCAGAATACTAATACTCTCTATGTGCTCAGACATTTCATTTGGATACCCAAGTCAGAATTTATGAAAAACTGCATATTTAGAAACAGAGCTTGTGTATATTCCTTTTTCATTCATTGGAGCATTTAAACTGTATGCACTTTGTTCTCCACTCACAACCATGGATTTGTATCTCTACCTCACTGTAGGTGCTTTATGAAAAAAATGCATTACACCTATGTAGTCTTCAGTAAAGGAACATATTTAAAAGTCTTTTTTTTTACTTAATACTGTGTCATTTTTTTACTTAGTAGTGTTGAAAACAGATCATGAAAAGAACACTAAAACCAACTTGTCTATTTTGCTGGTATTCCATGGTATTGGTATTTCCACGATCTGTAGCCAGTCAGAGAACAGCCACGACACATTATACAAATCTGAGAGTTATATATAACTTTCCTCCAGAGAGTTATATATATAGCTATGTTATGTATGTATGAAAGTTATGTATAACTTTCCTCCAAACAATTTTTCTCCTACTTGAGCTCACAGCAGAAAAAGAGGAATAGAAAATTGATGTAATCAGGTGAATATTTTTCAACTAAAACCAGATTTTCCCTAGTGAAATTCAGTTCTTACACTGGCATTCCATGATTTACAACCAAATTAAAAGGTGGAACAATAGTTGATAAAGACTCTATTACAGCTGAATTTCCTCCACAGGTTTATATTGCCTGGTATAATATCAGATTGTGTACTGTTTATATTTAATTTGTAAGCCTGATGTGAGGCTATAAACTTAAATGCCTTCTTAATGGATGAGTCTGAATGCTACGTAATATATATCATACATACATAGTGTAGCTATATAAACATATTAAAAGAGATCTATTAAAAGAGATCTTTTTAAAAGCTAGATGTATTTTTGTAAGCCATATATATTCTAGACTATACATATTTTATATTATATAGCCATACTGTTCCCTGTGTATTATATACTATAATTACACACTATTTCATATTCTATATTAATTATTTATCATTTATTATACATTATATATTTTTATACATTATGTCATAAAGGACATCTGTAGGGTTTCCTGAGTCCAGGTAGTAAGGCATAAGATTATTGAAAACTACAAACAGTGATATTAATCAGGACACTATGAGAGGCAGAGCTGATTTCCTGAAGCATTCAGCATCCAAGATTTTAGTTACACATTGTGTTCCAAAGACACACCTTCTTTCTATTTTTTCTGTATCTTGAGAACATTAGGATGCCAAAACAGTCATCAAATTATCATAAACATTGTGAATTAGTAATATTTGCAGTCATATTTAACATACTAAATTTTCAGAAAGCCCAAATACTTGTTTAAGCATTATTATGATTTAAGTTAAAATCTAATTAGAAAAATTAATGGACAATTTTATTTTAATGTCTGTAAGTATTTTAATGAGATTGCTAATAAACACAGTATTGAATCCTTTTGGTTAAATTTGTTTAATATTGCAGAAGAGACAAGCAGTGAAATATACAAAGCATTTACAAAACTTTGGAGTCTCAGTTCTAATTTTAAAAGTGATTTGAAAATGTACAAGCTTGAATCCTGTTTACTTTCAACAAAATTAAGACTCTCTAATTTCATGGTTGTTCTTAAAAATTTTACCAAATTTCTCAGAACAGAATAATAAAATACAAATAATGAAAACCACTGCTATGCCTGTCAAATTATACTTCTTTTTGTTTCCTATTCCTGCTTTCCCAAAATTAAATAATAGTCGTGTTATGGTTTGACTCTGACTAAATGCTGAGAGCTCACACACACATCCAAAATTTCTCAGAGAAGGAAAAAAAAAACACCTCGACTTTTGTGATAAGGATTACAAGCAACTTTTTATTAACTATTACACAAGCAAAACAGGCTCTAACTTAGAATATTAAGTATTCACTACTACTACTACTAAAATCAGAGCTTAAGAGTTTAAGAGTGAGAAGTTTGATGGATGTTACAGACACCTTTCTCCCCCCACCCTTCCTTTTAAGATCTTTCTCCTTCCCACAGCAGCCCAGGAAGACAGGAGTGGGGGGGTTACAATCAGACGTTGTCTCTGCTGCTGCTCAGAAGAGTGAGAGAGTCCCACCCCAGCTTTCCTTGTGGGGTCTTNTTAAATATGTTATCACAGAGGCATTACCAGCTGACCTTGACTAGTTTGGAGCTAAGAAATTTCCAGCAGCTTCTTAAAGAAGCCTCTCTCATAGCCCCCCCAGCTAATAAAAAACTCTGACTACTTAAAACCACAAGTCCCTAAATGAATGACTATGGAATCAAACACAATCCCATCAAAGTTTTCTCACTATATGAACAGAAAAGACTTAGGAGAAAGGCAAGATAAAAGGCTACTATGGAAAAAATAATATGTATTCCATATGTTATGCATCTATTTTATTTTTCTTGTGTCTCAGTATTTTTTAAAAAACAGAATGTTTACTATTGTTCTGGTTTAACCCCAGCTGGCAACTAAGCCCCACGCAGCCCCTTGATCAGTCCCCCCTCAATGGGATGAGGGGAAGAGCTGGAAGAGTAAAAGTGAAAAAACTCATGGGTTGAGATACATACAATTTAACAGGGAAAGCAAAACCCACAACAGCAAGCATAGCAAAACAAGAAATTCGTCCACCACTTCACACAGACAGATAGTTGTTCAGTCATCTCCAGAAAAGCAAGACTGCATCATGTGTAACAGGACTTGGGAAGACTAACATCACTCTGAACATCATGCACTTCTCTGTTCTCCCCTCCTGCCCTTTCCTTCTTCTTCCCCACCTTTATATGCTGATCATGATGTCATATGTCATAGAATATCCCTTGTGTCAGTGGGTGCCAGCTGTCCCAGCTGTGTCTTCTCTCAACATCTTATGCACCTGCAGCCTCCTTCCAGGTGGGGTGGGGTGGTGTAAGCACTGCTCAGCAATAATGAAAACATCCCTGTGTTATCCACACTGTTTCCACCACAAATCCAAAACATAGTGACAATTAATGAATTCAAGTGAAGAAAATTAACTCTATCCCAGTCAAAACCAGCACAACTATTTTCATGCAAATTATGCTGTTGTGATACCTTGTGATTTGAAGACACATTGCACTTTTTTTAACTAGGTAGTCATATTTGTGTGCTAGAAGTGATGCTGAAAAACTAAAAACAAATGACCTGCTGATTGACCTCAAACACTGTTCTTGCACTTAATTTTGTAAATCTTTGTATTGGGTTTGTGTGGCAAGGTTTTGGTAGTGAGTGAGCTACAGTGGTGGCCTCTCTGAGAAGCTGCCAGAAGCTTCCTCTATGTCCAGGGGTGTAAGTGCAGAAAACCATTTGTTACAGAGAGTTTTAAGGCTCATTTTGCTTAGAAGGCTTGCCTGCCTGGAAGAGGCATCCTTTTCATTTTTCCCACAAGCAGCGTGGATGTCTCTCCTTCTCTGGCCTTGCAGAGCAGTTAACTGTGAAAAGATCATTTTCATAGAATCATAGGATCATAGAATTATCAAGTTTGGAAAATATATTTGAGGTTATCTAGTCCAATCGATAACTCAACACCAACTCTTCATCTAAACCATGGCACTAAGTGCCTCATCAAGTTTTCTCTTAAATACCTCTAGGAACAATGACTCCACCACCTCCCTGGGCAGCCCATTCCAACAGTGAATCACCCTTTCAGTGAAGAAGTTTTTCCTAGTATCGAGCCTAACCCTCCCCTGATGGAGCTTGAGGCTGTGTCCTCTTGTTCTGTCACTGACTGCCTGAGAAAAGAGACCGACTCCCCCCCAGACTACAACCCACTTTCAGGCAGTTGTAGAGAGCAGTAAGGTCTCCCCTGAGCCTTCTTTTCTCCAGGCTAAACAACCCCAGCTCCCTCAACTTCTCCCCGTAGGGCTTGTGCTCCAGCCCCTTTCCCATCCTTGTTGCTCTTCTCTGGACATGTTTAAGTATCTTGACATCTTTCTTAAACTGAGGGGCCCAGAACTGGACACAGTACTCAAGGTGCGGCCTAACCAGTTGTGGTGGTTTTGAGTGGCCAGGTTTTTTGTTAGTGAGGGGGCCTATGGGCGAGGCTGCTTTGAGAATCAATAAATTTTCATAAGTTCTTCCACCGTCTGGCCTTTTGGGGGTATCTGCATTATTTTCCTTTGCAAATGGAGACAATGGCAGCTTCAAGACAGATTCACTGCAGGCCCAAGCCAAGCCCATCAGTGATGGTGGTAGCATCCCATGGGTAACAAATTTAAAAAAAAAAAAAAGTAGTTATTGGGCAGAAGCAATTTCAGGCAGAGAAGAGTGAGAACACGTAAGAGCAACAGCTCTGCAGACATCAAGGTCAGTGAAAAGGGAGGGAAAGGAGGTACTCTGGGTACCAGAGCAGAGATTCCCCTGCAGCCTACAGTGAAGACCATGGTGAGGCAGCTGTACCCCTGCAGCCCAGGGGCACTGAATTTCGCTAGGTGGAGCAGAGATCCACCTGCAGTCCGTGGAGGGCTCCATGCCAGAGCAGGTGAATGCCTGAATGTGGCTGTGACCCCATGGGAAGCCCACACTGGAGCAAGCTCCTGGCAGGACCTATGGAACTCTTAAGAGACGAGCCCACACTAGAGAAGATTTGCTGGCAGGACTTGTGACCCCACAGGGAACCCATGCCAGAACAGTTTGGAAAGAACTGCAACCTGTGGGAAGGGCTCATGTGGGAACAAGTTAACTTGGCTGCAACAGCTATGCAGTTGGTGAGGACAGAAAAATACCTCTGGCCTTGAAGCCTATGTTTTGAGAGTGTGAGGAGGCATGAATGGTGGTATGCATAATGCATAATATGCCACTGAATACATGAGAAAGTGTGCATATGAAGTCAAAACAAGGAGTTCCCAAGTTGTGAGAATTCTAATCAGCTATGTGTAAACAGTAAGGACTGCTTTACAAAGAGCATAATAAAAGGGGACATGCAACCGGAGCTAAAAAAAAATGGACAAGAGACAGAGAAGATGAGCGCATGAAATCCCCAATTCTATTTGTGTCTGTGCAGTGTCATTCATCCATCACTGATATATAATTAATTTCATGGATAATTAATTACCCCAATAATGATTGACCCTGATAGATTCATCTTGGAGAAGGTTGTTGAGAACTGTCTCCCATGGGAGGGACCCTGTGGTGGAGCAGCAGGAGAGTGTGAGTCCTCCCTCTGCAAAGGAAGGAGCATTAGAGACAATGTGTGATGAACAACCCCCATTTCCCATCTGCCTGCACTGCTGGGGGCAGGGAGAAAGGAGGTAGCTATTCAGGTATAAAGTTAAGCCCAGGAAGAAGGAAGAGGTGAGGGAAAGGTGTATTTTAAGATTTGATTTTACTACTCATTGTTCTTTTCTGATTTGATTGGTCATAAATTCAGTTAATTTCCCCAAACTGAGTCTATTTTGCCTGTGACAGAAACTGCTGAGTAATCTCTCTCTACCATTGTCTCAAACCATGAGCCTTTCATTCTATTTTCTCTTCCCTTGGAGTGTGGTAGAGCACCTTTTGTGCACACCTGGCATCCAGACAAGGTCAAATCACCACAGTATAATAGCCATGGGATCACACATCTAGAATAGTGCCAGAAGGAAGGAGACATCTTTCAAGTGGTTCACTTCTGTTATTCAAGGAAAGGTGCTATACAATTTTGCTGAAAATAGAGTGTGTGGGCAACCTTGGCAAAGGAAATAATGACAGGAGTATTTAGTGATGACTCTCAGTTTTGGCCTCTGCTAAAATTAGTATATTTATTCTTTAAGAGGATACTAAACTAGGAAAATTACAGATGGGGTGATCATGAATATAGAGAAGACACAATAATAAAAAAATCCCATATTCAGAAGGCTAGCACTAGGCACTATCAGAGAGAATATTTTTTGTCTCATTTGTTGTAATCTGTCTGTTGATGCTTAAAGTAAGAGGAATATTTATATAATTGTGAAAAAAATATACTGGTTTTCATTTATTTTACAAACCATCTTACATCAAAATTAATCTCTAGGCATTGTAAATTTCTTCTTCATAAGTCCAGAAGTTAACTTCAGGTCCAGTCATGGGGCCTAATGCTGTTCATATCTGTCCAAAACAGTGCTTCAGCCATTTCAAAGACTTCTGAGACATTCTGGGGTTTTTTTCTTGACAAGGAAAAAATTCTAATCAAGAAAAAAATGAGCTAGTCACATTTGACTGGAGAAGCTTAATATTCTCTACCCAGTTCCACTGGTTCCTGTTTTTCCATTTTGGAAAAGGGGACAAAAGAAAAGCAATGCAGTGAAATACAGATGTTTGGCTCAGCTTCACTAGTGAAGCTTCACTTCATTTTCTATTGTACCATTCTTACACTGCATTAGTGAAAGCACAGAGCCTAATAATGTCCCTTTGTACAATTACATGCTTTTATTTCTTGTGTGTGTGTTGTATCAAATGTACCTATTAATGTTCTGAAACCAGAGTCTTAGGCTTAAGGATGTCATTCCGCTTTATGAAGACTGGGTGCAACCTGTTCAGATTATTTTAATATACATATATATATGTGAAGGATGTGTCACACTACAGCAATGTTAAAATAATCTATCTCTTTGGTTAATTTGATTTGCTTACTATTTTATCTAGGATACTGTTTCAAAATTTGTCAGAGTATCAAACTTTTTCAGAGCTCTCACAAGTCTGGTGAGCTCAACTCCCTGATAGAAAAAGTTCGGCGATTGGGTTTAAATTTGAAAGAAAGTTATTCCGCATATTGCTTCTCTTCTGGACATGTGGTCTTATGCCACAGATGTGCAATTTTCATTAGCTTTAATAGAATTCATTTCTGCCCACCCAGAGAACAATTTTCTGCAATGTGACAGTTAATTTTAGAGAGGATATTTTAGGCTACATGGTGACATACTTACATAGGACTAACATGAAAATGGTTTCGAACTTTCTCCTTTAATTGTAACATTTTGATTTTATATTTGCACTACATAGAAAAAGCCTAGAGTAGGAAATTTCAGATAAGTAAGACAACTAGTACAGAATATTGCAACATAGGACTGCAAAACTCATCATTATGAACCCACAGTTTAAAACAGTAGGGAGAAAATTCATTAGGTTAATTGAGATCACACACTGATAAGCATTTATGTATGAATTAATTACATGACTCATCCATAGGAGTCCTATAATATTCATTAGGTTTAATTTCACAAAGTGGTTTTTGCATCTGACCCTAAAAACCCTGTTGCAGATTACCTCTTTCACACACACAAGAAGATAAATCTGGCCATCTTCACAGGGATTCAGAGATTCAGCCAGGTCAAAGCTGAAAAGAATTTTGTGTTTCATCATGCTTCTATTTTCCAAAACTCTGGTGAATTCTTTCTCTAACTGCAACATCTACTCTCTGGAGGAATCAAAAATCAAGGGCTAATCATTATTTCTGAAAGCAATACTAGGGTTATTATGGTTCCTTGTGTTGTTATGTTGGCCATCCTTGCCTCCAGAACATAGAATGTCCTGATTGAAGTGGCATTACTGTAGAAAGTGGGGTGAGTAGTGGTAATCAGAACAGGGAATTAGATTTTACTTTTGTTCTTTCAATATCCTACTGTCTTTCTATGATAATTTTTTCAAATTGTCATTGTACAAGTTGATGCTCCCCTTAAGTACCTAGGATCTAATGTACATACTGGTAAGAAATTAGGTAATTTAAATGCATTTAAAAGTGGATGCAGTGGTGAAAGAACAGAAAACTTGTTTTGGATGACAAGCTCCCCTGAAATAATTATAGCTAATCTCTGGAAAGCAGGGATTATTCACTACTCTTTCAGAAGTTTAAGGTTGCTGCAGTATTGTTAGGCTCTATTGGATGGGAGAAGGACTTTCTTAATATATTTGAAAATAAAAAAATTATTCTTTTGTTTCTGTGAAACCTTATTTTCAGAGAGAAATATATTTTTATATAATGCCTCAGGATTTTACCTCAGAGATCCTAGGTGAAGCTGCTGTCTCTGTCTTACAGTAAAGCAAATAAACCCCTAAAACTACAGAAGTTTATAGAACTATTGAATGGAATTCTATTACTCATTTACTGTCATGATTATTATCAGGCTTCAACTATGTGTTTTGCAGTGAAATGAAAATAAATATTAGAAGTGCTACAATATTAATACCTGTCACTTTTAGACTATACTTAAAAACAAGGCAAGAATATTTATGTGGGTGAAACAAGTTAAAATACTGCTCACATGCACTATAACATCTCATTATGTAGTACAGCCTGCAGACTGAAAAACAGCAACTGCACACAAAAACACCTCTTTGAAAACCAAATGGTTAGAGTACCTTTGCTTCTAAAAGGCAATAAGAGCCATTTTCACTATTATTTTTCATAAGCTTTAGAACATTAGAACAGCTAATGTGCTCAGTCTTTTTTGAACATGTGGTGTTACTTATATACCTTTTCACAGAAATGCGTTTGTTTCTTCAAAACATTCAAGAACTAACAAGACTAAACATTTAAGAAAACATTGTCACTGTAAAATCCTAAGATAGCTACAAAACCAGACTTGTTTCATTACACTTCAATACGAAGGGTGAAATGAATCTACTGGGAAGACCTTAAAAAGCTCAAATAATAAAAAGCTCAAATAAGCCTGATTTGATAAGGCTCAAATCAGGACTAAACTCAGGCCCATATAACTTTTAGTTATTATTTTAGCACTTTACAGAGAGAAAATCATAACTTTAGTGAACTCATTAAAGTTTTAAACACCATGACTCAGATCTCATTGATTTCACTGAAGCAGCTGGCTAGGTGCAAAAATGAATCCCTGTTCCCTACATTTATGTGTGTTTCTGCTGAACGTTTTGAAACATCTACCTCTTTATCTGTAGAGCAACATGGGAAAATTCCCTCCTGAGTCTCACTGTTTCTCATTTGTGTACTGGCACATTTATTAATTCCCTGTGCCTCTTTCCCTTTTCATTTTTATTTTTCCACTTCCCTGAAGAATAAGGAAATTCACATGCTTGAGCATTTTTCTCACTCTTAATTCTCTACTCCAGCTCCAGTCTACTGGCTTCCATCAAAGGATAATAAAAGCTTCCTAGCCACTTCCATTTAAATGCAGTTGTTTTCATGCAGAACTCTTCCTTAGTAAGAGGAACCACAGATGAAGTGGTTTGTAGATGTCATTACTGTGTCATAGATAAATTATTAGATTGTGAAGCAAATGTAAGCTTTTTCTAAATTACCTGCGTTTATTTTGAAAACCATAAAAAACCCCTGCCATTATATAAAACCATTTCAACAGAAGTTTATTTTCTTTTCTGTCTTCTAGCCACTATAACATTATATTTCCTTGTTTCATGTTGCTGCTGTGAGAGTCTCACATTTAATTACTTTAAAACTCTTCATTTACCTTTGGAATGGTATTCAGGGGCATGTTGGATTTGTAAAAAACATTCTTATTCTCCCTATATGTAGATTGCTAATGGATACGTATGTATTGGACTTCTAGTCTTCTGTTCAGGACTCTTTTCTGGTCAATATCACAAAAATATTTAGACAAAATATTGGGCAGCACAAGAAGCATAAAACATGTTTAGTTTTTACATCCATAGCAATTTGAGAAATGAAAGAATATGTAAAGAGATTTACAATCTTGTGTTCTTATTGCATGACAGAAGTCCTCAGGACAGATGAGATACTGGAAAATGTAGGCCTGTTTTCTGTATTTGTTGGAAACATATACAGAGAGATTTCTGTGGGCTGCCAAGGAAAAAATACACACTTAGAATGTGAACCCCTTCACCCTGTACCAAAATAAACATGGCTTTTAACTAGTAAGTAGGATTCTACTCCCTTTCAAGTGTTCATGATGTATTTGTTAGTTATGAAGCAAGGGCATAGCAAAATCTCAATAAATCTTAACCACCTTTACTGTAATAATTTTTGTAGATGTATTTAAAATTGCATGAAGTACTAATCAAACTTGAAGTTGACTCTTGCAAGCTATTTTGTATGAAGTAGAAATAATCTGGGGCTGGGACAAAGTCAAAGAAATACTGTTCATCTTGTTATTAAATCACGGGGGGAATAAGTATTTGTGTATTTTTTTCTTTCCTATATATGCAAAAATATTCTACCTTATCTTCTCTGACATGTCTTCTGGACTTCCACAAGGAGAAAGAAAGTTGGAAGCATCTCAAAAAAGTAAATAGTTATTCATACTTATATCTCAAGCTGCTTCATTGTGCTGTCTCAGTTTAAATGAGTTTCTTCCTAACATTTTCAAAGAACCTTACTGAGAAAGTCTGTCCCATACATCATATAGCAATCAGAACCAGAACAACTTAGCAGTTAGAAAATGTTAGACTTAATGTGTTCAATCTTCTTGTCTCCTAATGTAACTGCAACTGATAGGACAATCCAGAATTCCTTCAATGCCTTCAAATTCAGAAAGAGCTTTCAGAATTCTCATAGGTCTCAGCCCTATTCACACTATGAACAGAGTATAGCCAAGTGCACAAATACCCTATTTGACCTTCTTAATATTGTAGCAAGATTTAAGATAGAAAAATAGAAAATCTCTGAGCTAACATAGCCTGGAAACTCCAAACCTTAATTTAATGTAGAGCCATTCTCAAATCAAGCACTCACTAACAATTTAGGATTGCAACTGCTATCTTAATCTAATTTCTCAGTTTTTCTTTATTAGAACAAACATTGGAAAGAAAAATTTTCATATGTGAGAGCCTACACTGATACCCAAAATCTACAGAAAAAAATTACAAGTTCTCAAGAACTGGAGATAATGCACAGTTTACTACATTTAGATCCCAGGTGCCAATTAACTAATCAAAAGCTCTCAAGCAGATCAAGCCAATTAGGGAAGGACCTCAATAAGAGACTTCCAGATATAGTTATAATGCCAGATGCAGAATTAGAGCCCCTTTATCAAGTAAGGGGACTTGATGGAGTAAGTGAGCACATAGTTTGGTGAAGATCTCATAATGGTTATGAGTATGATGAAGGTTTCTTTATATTACAGTCATTAGTAGCACTTATAAAAGAAGCTGACTTGAAAGCAGCAACAAGAGTCTCCTTTTCATGTCAGAACAAAAGTATGAAGGTAGAATTCTAAAAGTAAGACAAGTGCTACTGAGATTTTTGTTTCAATTACTATATGCATAATTACCTTCCATTTGGGTAAGTGATATAGATTAATACTTGTATAGTTAAGTTAAACCTAAAGCATTCCAAAATACTTTTAGTTTTCTAGGTATGAATGGGTGTTCTAAGAGACCTGAGGGGAACCCCCATTTTTCTTTTACTAGAAAACACTTCTGTATCCCTGAGGATGTTAGATGAAAGAAGAAATTGCTAATTATTAAGATTAAAACTTTGAAAGAAGAAGCTATAGAATCAGGTATGTAAACAGCTGATCTTGTCACCTTAGTCAGTGTAAAGAGTAATATGACTATGAATTTCATAAGTAATAATAGCAAGAATTTCTACAAAGACCTAAGCAGAAATTTCTCTGCTGATGTGATATTGTGTTCTTGTAAAAATGCCCGTAGTAATTGCGTCTTGTTATCAAAGTCCGGTACCAGATAAAGGAATGAAACTTGCAGCTTCTCAGTTTTTCTTGCTGTTTATTAAGCTTTATCACAACTTTAGCATGTCACCCTAACCTGGGTTTAACACACCAAAGCGTGTGCAAAGTGAGGAAGCACAAAGCGAGAAGGGAGTAGGGTGTGGAAAGCCTCANCCTGGACTCCGACAATGTGAGACACAAGACTGCTGGTGATTAATGGCTCAAACAATTAACCACTTGCAGTAACTGCCAGGTGCTCTGGGCTTGCACACCCACCACATCAGGCTACAAGTTGGGTGTGGAACAAGACAAGGGAAGAGGCTGGTAAGAGGCAAATCCTGTGAGGTGGGATAATGTTTTTTATTATGACAGAGGTCCTTACAAAAGTGACTTAGTTGTGAAAACTTTCCTCCAGAGAAGTACCAGGACATTCACACGTAGCCTGAAGGTATTCATCCTTGCTAATGGGCCATAGTGGGCCATAACTGACTCAACAGCACTGACTGTGAGAGGCAGCTGTAATCTCCTAGAAATTGTCATAAAAGACTCTCAAAGTGTCCCATGACTCAAAGTATTACATCAGCCAGTGTAAAACTCCCCACTCCAAGCATTGTACCTGGGTACCTGGGCATTCCCACCTACCCTATGCAAAATATAAACCCAAAGGACTCTTTTGTGGGCTTCCCCCACACCCAATGGATCAAGACTGCAACCATCACTTTGACAAGACTAGGACCCTCATCACTGAGAAGATCAGAAGAAGAGGACCAATGGAACAGTCGGAATCCATGGAGTGGTGATATTTTTCTATTTCTGTCTCTCTGACACCCTCTTTCTCTCCTCCCCCTTCTCTCTTTTTTCTACTTATTTCTGTCTCTCGCTATCTCACATGTACTCATAAATAATATTCATACTAGTGACTTCAGCATATGGTTTCATTTGCACCTTAATTCAAATTTTAGAGGCAGAGGCATCTCTCTAATAATTTTAATAATCAGATCATGACAGCTGATCAATGCAGTGCTCTCACTTTGCAGCAGTTATTCTTGCTTCTCCATTTATGACCTGCAAGTAATCAATGTATCTGGGAAGATCTTACATTTTCAGCTACATCCTGACCATAGATCTAGAGCTCATTTCCTTTTTCTAGATTTCTGATGTTCAGACAGTTTCTGTGAAGTTCGTTAAAACCCAGAGGCTTTGAGGGAGCCTTGTACTGTGGTCACTTAACCAGGAGAGGATAGTACTAGGCTGTGCTCTGGTTCACCTGAAACTCTTAATGAATGGATAAATTAATGAGACAAGGACTCTCCAGGTTTTATAATTCTTGGTGCTTAACTACAGCATATGAGAGATTCATGGGCTCTCTTGTATATTGTGGAGAGAATCTTGAATCTTTTATTGTATAATCCTAATCATAATCGTTTTACTATGATACAGCATTATTTTTATACTATAAAATGGTTTATGTTTTCTAAAGGTTTATTCCTGTAAGATATCTATAAGTTTAGTCATAGGTTCCCCTAAGCTCAGTTCCTAACAAATCATCTGAGGATCCGTTTGTCCATGACCTCTGCACAAGCTCTCTTGTCCAATCACAGACATGGTCACGCTGTGTCCACACACGTTTCCTAAACTTGGTGTATTTCCGTTGTCCTGTTCTGGTGAAGGCCTTTGTCCATATATGGATTTTCTTCTCCAATGTCTCCATCAGCTACAAGCTGCCAATACCTTCAGCATATTTTGTTAAGCCATCCTATCCTAAACTGCCACATTCTGATCATAGCTTGCCACACTTAACTCCAAAAAAAAAATCCATAACCTACTGGTATGTTGCTGCTTCAGAAGTATTTTCTAGTATGGAGAAGAAAAACTGTCTGAAATTCAACAAAGGCAAATTCAGGATCCTTCACCTCGAGAAGAATAACCCCATGTACCAGTACAAGCACTAGTATAGGCTGCTGGAAAGCAGCTCTGTAGAGAAGGACCTGTGGGTCCTGATGGACAACAAGCTGTCCATGAGCCAGCAGTGTGTTCCTGTGGCCAAGAAGGCCAATGGTATCTTGGGGTGCATTAGGAAAAGCATCGCAGGCAGGTCAAGGGAGGTGATTCTGACCCTCTACTCAGCCCTGATGAGTCTGCGTCTGGAGTGCAGTGTCCAGTTCTGGACTTCTCAGTACACAACAGAGATGTGGAGGTCAAAAAAATATGATTAGGGCACTGGAGCCAGGCTCTTGCAAGGAAACACTGAGAGAAAAAAAAAAAAACTTTGAGAAAAGACAACTGAGAGGGTACCTCATTGATGTTTATAAGTAACTAAAGGAAGGGTGACAAGAGGATGGAGCCAGGCTCTTCTTGGTGGTGCCAAGCAATAAGACAAGAGGCAACAGACAGAAACAGATGCACGGGAAGTTCCACCTGAATATGAGGAAGAACTTCTTTACTGTCTGGTTGACTGCACACTAGAACAGATTGTGAATGTGGACTTTCCCCCACTGGGAAAAAAAAACAAACGTCTGGATGCAATCCTGTGTAATGTGGTCTAGGATGACCCTGCTTGAGCAGGGAGGTTGGACCAGGTGGACTGTGAACCCTTCCAGCTTTAACCAATCTGTGGTTCTTTTACAGAGTTTGAGCTTAGTTTCAAGGAAGCGTCTCACACTTCCACAATAAGTGCTGCGCTGTTCAGGAGCATTCCTGGGTTGCACTGTAATTATTCTGCAGATGTAAGTGATAAATGGCCAGTGGATTTTATATTGATAAATAGAAACTGTTAGATCCACCATAGTATGATTGTGGTAACTCTAAGGACTGGAAGAGAAATAAACAATTGTGAAGAATCTACAGGACTGGTTTGCAAGGCACTAAGAAAAATATAATGAGTTTCAATTTGAACAGGACTATACCTTGTTAGAACTTATGATTTGAAGATTTTCTAATATTTAAAATAAACTACAATAGCTGCAGGCTGCCTGCAGGACTATTAAAGCTACTCCATTGCAAAGCCAAGGGATTTGTTAATGTATACAGTTTTTCCCTTGAGGCCAAAAATGTAATTATGAAAAAGTTCTGAACTGAAAAATAGTCTTGTCATCTGTTTTCATGGAAGATAAAAGATCTTTTTAAGGTGAAGAGGTTACATATAAGAAAGAAAATTAAATTTGAAAAACCCAACATGGCCAACAGTACAGCTGCCGAAGAATAGTAAGAAAATTAGATATTATAATTAGAAGGGGAAATCATTCTACCTTTACCAGACATATGCTATTAAAATATTTAATTAATCTCCTGATTAATTCACTAGATGATGTAAAGATTATTACAGAGGTGATAAATCAGTAGATTAATATGTATTTAGCAGGGATATATGAGGCAGGACTGAATTAAACCTCCTAGATCAATAGGAGACCAGTTAGACTCATCTCAATATATTGGGTATAGAACATTTTTATATGTGGTTCTAAATTATCATACTATCTCAATAACTCCCAGTCAGGGGAATATGATTAGAAACATGTCTTTGGTGCAAGCAATTTTAGCTGTTATTCTAAATATTTTTTTCTGATTTTCTGAAGAGATTCCTAGATATACTTGGGTAAATAAATTCTTCTTAATTCTCTAGTTAAAGGCAGTACTGCCCCTAACCTTACATTAGCAAATTTCATTCCCTAAAGTTCAGAGAAAAATATATCCATCAGACTTGTCACATGTTTGCCTTATTTCAATCATTCCATTCAGCTGTGTTAAATGGCTTCAAACTCTGGAATTCTAGTTTAATGCAGAGTTTTCTATGACAAGTGTCTCTTACAGAGACCTGGGAAAATAATTCAATATTCACATAATATCTCTAACATTCTTCATTATTCATGTTAGGAGGCCTTTCAAACTTCAAACTTCAGGATGAATAAAAGTATGAGAGTATGGAAAAGTTGGGAGACTAAAAAAAACTTTTGTCTAGAATCAGGTCCATGGTCATGATGCTCCCAACGCGGAAATTAGAATTTAATTTTGTAAGTTTATTAAATTACATAACTGTATTACTTGAGGAAAAGGGTAAGAAAAAAATTTTATCAGGTAGGTACAGACTTTCTTTAGGTACAAAACAAATTGCAAAGGTCCTGCCAACTTCTAATTGCTTTGGCAAAAACTGGAGAAGATCTGGATCTGTAACTATGCCATTTTACTCACTGTTTAACTATAATCTGAGTTAAAATCAGAAAGATGTTTTAAATTAAGGTGGCATAGTTATATTTAATATGTATGTATGTAATATGTAGTGTGTAATATGTAAATATGTAATATGTATGTAGTATGCAAGTATGTAATGTGCATAGTAATATGTTGGGCCACATCTTGAAGGATGCATGTAAATACAGTTTGTCTGAGAAGGTTTACTATCTGGTGGATTTTTGTTCCTGTAGCTGTCATTTTGCTTGGGTCTATACTTGTGAGTAATCCGAGATGAGCCTCTGCACTATTTCTAAAATGCCATTTGTGAGTTATACTATGGATTGCAATCATAGTACTAATTGTTCAGGAGAGAAATTAAGTACTTGAAGTTTGACTATCTGGAAATGGGGCAGAGAAGCTATCACAGAATCATAGAATGTTAAGGAATTGGGATGAACCTTAAAGATCACCTAGTCTTAACCTCCTCTGAGATATGCAGGGACACCTCCCACTAGACCAGCTTGCTCAAGGCCTTATCCAACCTGGCTTTGAACACTGCCCAGATTAGGCCATTCACAACCTCCCTAATCAACCTGTTCCAGTGTCTCCTCATCCTCAAAATAAAAAAAATTTCCTAATATCTAGTCTAAATCTATTTTCCTCTTGATTTGTAAACATGACTTTTTTGCTCTATCCCAAATACCTGACCAAATCAAAACCATAGATCTAGGAATGGATGAAAGGAAGAGGAATGAAAAGTCAGAATAAAAGTCATTATTGGCTTCTAACATGGCTTTCCAAAAATCAGTATGATAAGTCCTTGTTAATGTTTTTTCGAGTTTGTCAAATTATTTCTTTTGGCGTAAATGAGGATAGGAGGAGAAAAAATGAGCCTGAGACTAATGAAAGAGATATGGATGTTTTCTATGCCACACTGCATAAAGAACTGACAGTGAAATCATGGTTTCACTAATGAATGTTTTAAATACTACTCTTCAAACAATAGTAATATCATGCAAAGGCTGATTTTATTTTGGAGATGTACAAGACAAGGAATGAAAATATAAGGTATTCACCATGGATATTTTATAGCAGACCAGCATCCTGATAATTTCTTTTTCTTGAAAAATCTAATTTGTTATATTTTATTTGTTGAAAACTGTATTTTATCTGAATCTCAAGCACTGCATACTGGGAAGTTTAGAAACTAAACTGGAGATAATGAGGCTCAGCTGAGACTTTGAACAGAGGAAACAGAAGTCAGCTGGTTTTATTGAAAGCTGAGTAATGTGTTAAGAGAAATTAGCATATCATTGTCTTAACGATCTGATGTAGGATGATTCCTATTGAACAAATTCATTAGTAAAGTTCATAAAAGTAGGACAAATATGTTAACTAATTTTACCATTGACACAAAGTTGGAAGATGTCTTTAAAACTGAATAGTTAGAATATTTGACAGGAAGATGAGAGTGACTAAGGAATAAAGAACTAGAAATAGGATTAAAATAATCACATCAAATTCAAGGTCTGACCTGACGGTAATAGATGAGCTACTCTTTATTAGCAACTCCAGCCTAATATTGACTTTGAGTTCTCTGAATTTTCTGTATATTAACCAATAAGTAATTATGACAGAGTAACACAACAAGACTCAAAAGAGTACAGGTCCCTCTCATAATACTTAATACTTTGAGATGGGGGAGTATCAAAAGTCTTACAGATGCCTGCAGACTTTCTAGTATACTGTCCTTAATTCTGTAGAGGAAAGGAAAAAAAACCAAAATGTATTCTTAACTTCCCTTAAAAAAAGGAGTCAAAGACTTGCCTTTTAAGCCAAGAAAACAAAAACCTGAAAGGATAGATGTTGTGGTTTCAAGTAGCCAGAGTTTTTTATTAGCTGAGGGGGGCGAGGAGAGAGTCTTCTTTAAGAAGCTGCTGGAGTTTTTCTCTGCTCTAAGCTAGCTCAAGGTTGACTGCTAACGCCTCTGTGATAACATATTTAAGAACGAGAAGAAAAAAAACCTAGGCAGAACATCATGGCAGCTTAAGAGAAAGAAGGGTGGGAAGTTTGATTAACACCAAGGTCGGAGAGAGGAGAAAGAGAAGATGCCTTAAACACTGGAATAGGGCCCCAGCAAACCTGTGGGGGATCAAAGGAGCAGAGATTCGTATGCACACCTGTGGAAAGATTGGAAGATTTCCATGCCGGAGCAGAAGTGCTGGAGGAGAGAGGCTGTGATCCTGTGGGACATTTGCTGGAGCAGAGGGGCCTGATAGAGTCCTGTGGGCCGTGGGAAGAAGAGATCCACGCTGAGTAGCAGAGCAGCATTTCTTGGGAGGACTGGTGGCCTAGAAGAACCCATGCTGAAGCAGCTAAGCAGCTGGCACGTGAGTGACTGCACCTATGGTAAAGTGACTTATGTGACAAGAATACCTGAAAAAAGCTGTTGTTAGTAACAAATCCGCTAAGAAGCAGTTTGCAACAGACTGTTTGCATGGAGAAGACCCCACGAGGAAAGCTGGGGTGGGACTCTCTCTCTCTCTCTCTTCTGAACAGCAGCAAAGAAAACCTCTGACTGTAACCCCCCCGCCCCATACCTGCCTTCCCGAGCTGCTGGGGGAAGGTGAAGGATCTTAAAAGGGAGGGGTGAGGGGAGAAAGGTGTCTGTGACATCTATCAAACTTCCCACTCTCAAATTCTTAAGCTCTGATTTTAGTAGTAGTAGTAGTGAATACTTAATATTCTAAGTTAGAGCCTGTTCTGCTTGTGAAATAGTTAATAAACAGTTGCTTATAATCCTTATCACAAAAGTCAAAGTTTTTTTCCTTCTCTGAGAAATTTTGGATCTATGTGTGAGCTCTCAGCATTTTATCCGGAGTCAAACCATAACAATAGAAGAATTATTTTATGCACTGTAAATGGCAATCCTTAACTGAGTATCAAAGACAAAACATTATGATGTTTCAGGTTGGTGACATTGGCTATACCAAGAATATAAAATGGCGTGACATTATGCTATGCATAATTCTGTGTTTTGATTGAGTGTGTATGGTGCTTCTCTTTGCTTGTGCTCCACAGAGGCATTTAACTCATCCAGAGAAGCGTAGGAGAGCTATACTTTATCTAAAATCTGGCACAAGGACAAGTAGGTATAAACTGACCATAAACAGACTCCTGAAAAATTGAAGAATTTTAATCATCAAAGGGTAAATACATAAGGTGGTTTAAATGGCCTCACTGAAGCAGTAAACCTCTTTCACTTAAAGGTAGAACTTAAAAAAAACTAATCTGTGTATTTGATTATCATCTAAGAGACTAAACTTGATAAACTTCCTAGTTTTGTATTGTAATGAATACTTAGGTACTGCTGGAATTCAACAATTTTCTGGTTTTTTAAACAGTGAATTGAAATCTTGCGGATTTGGAGAAGGTGCATAATCATGTAGTCTGGTGTCTTGTCAAATATGGTATCACAAAAGCCATGTACACTGATCACTTACGGTTTCCAGTGGTGACTTGATATTTTTCTCCTTTAGATTGAAATGGATGCTGGAGACGTAGGCATATGGCACTCATACTTGATCAAAATTCCTAATACTAATGAGGTCAGAATTGTACATTGTTATCTGCATTTTACCCAATACTTGACACTCAGATGTTTTCCTTTTTAATTTCTATGACAACATCTATGAAAAGAATAGGAAATTGCACAAAGTTAATCCATTGAAAGAGAGTCTTAATAAATATAGATGGTCTAATATCTGTGATTCTGTGACATTTGACTAAAGAATTGCTAGAATTTAAAAGGGTATGTATATCAGTATGGCATATGTCAGTTCACTGAGATGTCATTGTATTAGCTACATTTCTTTTGCCAATATTATAAAAACCAATTCTGTGAATGGAAGGAGCTAGGCTGGGATAAGACCTTTTCTGCTCATATCTTCTACAGTACAGTCATGATGACTTTATAATCTTGACAGATTACTCTTAATTATTTTCCTGATAGGTAAATCTAGGATTATAAGTACCTGAGAAATAAAGAAATCAGAACCCCCTTATTTTTCTTGCACAATATCTGGATGCATTTTTTAAGAGGAAATGGGTGGGAGTTTTTTCTCTGTATAATAATAAATATTATATAATAAAATATATATAATAAATAAAGTATATATATAGTATAAAGTATAATAAATAAAATAGACACATATAAATAATAATAAAAAGCCTGGATCATAGCATCCTTATTAGAATATTTCCAAAGGAGAAATGGAAGCAACAGAAGGTTTAACAATCCCAAATTTTTGTTGATTTGTAGGATTTGTGTTCTTTCTTCCATAGGAATGAGATTAAGTGCCAGAAAGGGTGCATAGGCATATCTATGTTTTGCAGAAATTCCAAAAATACAAAACTACTCAGTCACAGGTCATTTGCTAGTGTAGCTTTTCCCACTGCGCTTCTGTATTCACCACTTCTCAGATTTTCATCAGACTCAAAAATGAGAAGGTAGGAATATCTAATTGCATAACACAGAACACAAAGCCACTTAGATAACTAATATTTACACATGCATGATTTACATTAGGAAAAAATTCTTCATAATAAGAGTGACTGGCCATTTGAATGGACTGGCTAGGGAGGTGGTGGAGTCACCATCCCTGGAAGTGTTGAAACAAAAGATTGGATATGGCACTTAGTGCCATGGTTTAGTTAGTGAGATGGTGTTAGGTCACAGGTTGGACTTGATGATCTCAAAGGTCTTTTCCAACCAAGTTAATTCTGTGATTCTGTGATTATATTTTTCTTATAAATATTCTTTCTTGTTGTGGAAGTATGATTTTAGTCCACAATGCCCATTCTGCTGATATAGTTTGATTCTTCTTTTCAGAGGTTTCCTGAAGGAAAAAGTTGCATTAGAACTCTATGCTATGCAAAAATCTAGTAATCTATTAGTACTTTCAGAGCTTGGTAAGTATTGCATCACCTTTGTCTGCTAATTGTGAAGGTGAAAAAGCACAGAGAAGGTTGTGGAAAGCAAATGGCAAGTTAGTAAATGAAAGTAGGACAGAGCTTTCTTCCTTTCTATGATTTCTGGACAACCATCTACAAAATTTTCTTCATGTACAAGCCTAATATATCCCATAGGAACATATTGGTTTTATGAGTCAGGAGGAGGTAATTTTAAAAATTATTTTAGATGCATGTTTACATGTACAGGCTTTTTAGCAATAACACTGAATGCTAGTAGTTTTTGCAATTTAAAATAAGCCAGCTGGAGCAAGCGGACTGGTAGTAACATAACTCAATTACATGTACACATGCAATTGCATGTAACAGTATAGATTTTCAAACAACACCGAAAAAATAATGATCATCTTCAAAAAAAACAGTCCTCTGTTAGAGGGTAGAGCACACCACAGACTGAGTACGGAAGCAAGAAAAAAAATCCATTGATTACTGCAACTGATCCTGATATCCTTTCATATACAGAGCTCTCCATGCCTTTGTAATAATTCTTATCCACAGTTTCTGCATTGCTAAACTTTGTGCTGAGCCCCATATCTACAAATCCCAGAACGTTAAATATTTAGGTTAAAGTAAGTAAAGAAAAGAGAAGCTAGTCAAACAAATCTTGCATTCACTTGAATAAATACACTGACCATTTGTCAGTATAGTAAACACATTGTGTTCAGCAGCATTGTAGAATTATAGTAGAATTTTACTGATCCTTGAACTGGTCTTTATTCAGTGACAGAAAGACACCTGAATAAACAGTTTTGCTGGCTTTAGTATTAAGTGATAGATAGGTAAAATAAGATAGCTATTCACTTAAAGATAAGGAATTTTTAAAATCAAGACAACATAATAGCTGCAGGTGGGATTTGAAGAAAAAAAAGTACTGCAACATTCTGTGTTTGGGGAAAAAAATCTATAAAAGCCTGGAGGAAAAACTACTTGGGACAATTAAGGGTGCAAGCTTCAGAAGAAAGCACACTTCAGAAGTGCACAGGGGCTATATGATCTCTTCTAACCTGTGCTTATGGCAGTCAGAGCCATAAGGGAGAACCTCAGTGATCCCATAAATACCATTTCCCAAAAGGATCTCGACTGCCTAGTTAAACAGGCAGATGAGGGAGCCATAAAACATGTTAATAAGAAACTTGTAATTTTTCAGCACTCTTTTAGGGTGCCAAGATCTCTAAGAGAAATTATGGTATTACAGACACAGAAGATTTGAGAGGGGACTTAAGAAACTTCTGTGGTGATTCCTTGAGAAAACTTGAAGCTGGTGATGAATTAAGTTGGTGGTGTAAGTGGAAATAATACATTACATTGTTTTTTCATACCCTGTTTTCAGCCTTACACTGCTGCACTGTAATGTGCTTTTTGACTACAGAATCTTGGGACTGATTACTTTTTTAAAAACAACATGAATATACTGAGAAATATATGTGGGAGAGCAACCTAATGTATAAGGAAGTGAAAAGGAAATCTTGATTCCCCACTTTTTGGTATCATGATGAAATAGACTGTACAGAGTCCTTGCAATTAATGAGGATCAAGCTGGCTGTAGAAGCAAAGCAGTATATTTATATATGTCTGACTCTCTGTCTAAGTAAATTAACCTTGCTGAAAGCATGTTTATTAGTTCAGTTTTGCAGAGTCTTACCAACCTGACATTGGAGTGGCCCTGAATGAAATCAGAACCTCTGCACTGCCTCATGCACAAAACCATGAGAAGACAACAGATATACGGATGGTCGTTTGAATGCCTGTATGCTGCTTCTAGAGTAAAAAACAGCCTGTGTCATTGTTTATAATGATGTCGCTCCTTTGATTTTGTTAAATAAAGACAAACTGCAGAAAGATGTAGGAGAATGAAATCATAGATAGTTAGAATATATCTATTGATAGCAAATGCTAGAATTGCGGAAAAGTATATAAAATTGTATTAAAAACTAGAGTGTAATTTGAAAGAGATTCCAGTCAGATAAAAATGAAAGTTTAATAACAGGACAGTGTTCACAAACTACATTTAATTTCATTGAACTGGGGGTTTTCCTCCCAGGAAATAACACCATGAAAAAAAGCAATTTCAAGTGAAATATTCCAAGTGTATTCAAAATGGCTTTTATGAAATTTCCCCTTATATAGAAAAGCTCAAAATTCAACAATTCAAAAATTAAATTAATTGAAATGATAGCAAAAAGTTACTTTCAGTTCCACCTAACTATGGTTTCTGATAAACATTAGCAAACACAATGTTTTTTTAGCCCTACTTTGATTCATTTCTGTGAGTTAAAATCATTTAATATTTTTCATTTGCAACTGCACATTAAGCATATTACTTCTGAATTCCACAAGATAATTCCATCAGAATGTGTACATAAGTGAATGGTTGGTGATGGTATAACATATGAGGAACTGTGAATCAGCTGGGAGTAACCCTATCTAAGTATGGCATTCTATGTGATGATGTAAAGACGACAATTAAGTTTCAACTTTCATTAATGTAATAATGCTATTTTTATGTTTAGATTGTCAATTATTTGAGCGGTATTTTCATCTCTCTAAATGTTGCAAATCATGATAAAATGCTGCTTATGGGAAGCAAAGTAAACCTGTGAAATAAGGTATTAGGCAGCCCAACCAGTCCAAAATAACATGTAGCAAACTGCTTCTGGATCATATATGGGCAATGATGCAAAATGAACTCATGGGATAAGACCCTTGGTAGACTTCCGGGGGTAGAAGCCATTTAGCATCTGACAGGCACACTCTATGCTCTTTGCTGACTTTGGCAATGTTTTTACAACATGTCATGCCAATAGTCCTACAATCCTAATGACTTGTCTGAACATAAAAGCATATATCCCTTTGTACACTATTATGTTAATTTATGATGACCACTTTTTAATTTCCTTTCCTATGGGATGAAAAGAGGACACAACTTTCAACCACCAGCCCTAGTTAACAACAACAAGTCATGAGTGTTTACTGGACAAGCCTACAACTATCAGCCACCTGGTAACCTATCAGCTAGGATAGCAATGTTAATTTTTTACTAAATACTCATTTTTTTCTTTGCTATTTGCATCTTCTTCTGTCCTCCTTTTTACTGTTATTTTAAGAGTGGATCGCCATTCCAAACTGTTACTCTGTCTTATTTGTTTTCTAGACAGGAAATCCAGATTTTATAGGCCAAATACTCCTTTTATGAATCTAGCAAAATCCTTAACAAACTTCATAAATAGTAAGTCAATAAATAGATGAGGTCAATAAATATACCTATGTGCCTCAGTGACACATTTTTGCTGGTTACTAGAATTTGATACTGGTACCTCAGATATTGTTCAGGCTCAAAAACCGCATATGCACCTCTGAGCTTCCATTATATACTTTCTAGCATTCTAATGCATCCTAATGTTTTACAGTTCCCACTGGCACAATCCAACTTTCCTATTGCCTATTCTGCTTAATTTAGGATAGTTTCTGTTCTTAAATTGGCTTGGACTTGGAAAAAAAATCTTTCCAATAAACTGTAGTTTTATGCTTATTTATTCTAATAAAAGATGTTCCCATTGTGATAAAAATGGCATGAGAGCACACACGAATGTGCAAAAGTATGAATTATATTCTAGTATGCAAGTCCAATTTTTATTTTAGATTTTTTTATAATATCTGAAAAAGCTCCATTTGTTACACTTGAGCCTCTTCTCCATATATCCACTGTCAGTTTACTCTTTTAAAATTCATATATATTCACTGCTTTTTGTGGAATATTGTGTGTAAGCATGTAAGAAAAAATTGCAATGCTTTAAAATAAACCAAGAAAACTACTTTTGCCAAAAAGTAGTTTACAAATTGTTATGGTTTGACTCCGGCCAAAATGCCAATGCCACAATTTCTGAGAGAGAAGGGAAAAAAACCCCCTCAACTTTTGTGACAAGGATTATAAGCAACTGTTTATTAACTATTTCACAAGCAAAACAGGCTCTAACTTAGAATATTAAGAATTCACTACTACTAAAATCAGAGCTTGAGTTTTAGACTGAGAAGTTTGATAGATATTACAGACACCTTTCTCCCCCCACCCCTCCCTCTTTCAAAGATCTCTTTCCCTCAGTGGCCCGGGAAGACAGGAATGGGGAGGTTTATGGTCAGAGGTTGCTTTTTTCCCACTGATCAAAGGAAAAAAAAGGAAGTCCNGGGGCCCTATTCCAGTGTTTAGGGCATCTTCTCTTTCTCCTTCTCTCCGACTTTGGTGTTGATCTAACTACTCACTCTCCTCTCTCTTAAGTGGCCATGATGTTCTGCCCTGCCCTTTTTTTCTCCTTTTCCTTTTAAATATGTTATCACAGAGGCATTACCAGCTGACCTTGACTAGCTTGGAGCTAAGAAATTTCCAGCAGCTTCTTAAAGAAGCCTCTCTCATGGCCCCCCCAGCTAATAAAAAACTCCGGCTACTTGAAACCACAACAGGACTGTAGATATGAGTCACTTGAGCAGCTCTAAAGATTTGTTTCCTGAAAGGGTAGAAAATCTCTGAAATATCCTGATCAGAATGGTGCTTGTATAAGCTCCACAATGCAAGTAGATTTTGTCTTCTAATCAATGAGGCTTACTGGCAACACAATGATACTAGTAATCATTAACAATGTAAATTCTGATTGCAGCTATAAGATGGTACCACGGCATTCTGAAAGTCTGATTCATTGTCCAAATATCTATTTCTTGAGAGGTTGTACAATTCAGCTGCAGTAATCGGTTCGTGGTAACATCCGCTAAGGCAATCGAGTTCTGGCAAGGAATCATGAAGATGACAATTATTCCAGAATGTTTTGCATCTCTGTTTTACCCATCCACAGAAAAAGAAAAAAGAACACCTTGCCACCCCATCCCCCTGCTCCAAACCCCCAAAAGAAACAAAGCCAACAAAAAAATACCAAACAAACCACAAAAACCATATCTCAGGAGCATGATGTGACTGAAATAACAAAAAAATCCACCTCAGAAGTAATAGTAAACCAAAAAAAAGAGCCTCACTATCATTCCCCTGCTACTGATCTCCTCATCCATTAAAAGAAGGAAAAGAATAAAGTTTTGTTTATAGCTGGAAAGAAAACAAATGTTATTATGGTTATGAACTATAGTTTATATTATCTTTGGATGATGTCTCTGACTTTCAGTAAGATGTGTTTGAGCATCCATAGTGATTGTTTTTGCATAGAACAGAATTGGAATATACTCTCATGATAAACTGACAGTATTAGAGATTTGCAAGAGCATTAACTGAAGAATAATAAATGAATTACAAAAAGAGTTCCAAAGCACACAACTATATACAGCTGTAATATTAAACCTGGCTATCTCTTTCACTGCTACCACATGTCACAGGTGTGGAATAGGTAAAATTATGTAGTGAGGAAGCGATGACAGGTCTGTATCCATGCATCATTACTGCTGAATTGCATATGTGCACCTTTTATTTATTTAGGTATTTTTGTCATTACTCTTGGATGCATTTCAGCAAGTTAGACTTTCTAATTGACTTAATGGAAACATTCTGGGAAAAAAAGTCTGTACTGAGAATGTTTTGTTTGTGCAGTTGACAGTTGCCTGTTTTTCTTCTTATTAGGAGTATTTGCATGAAAAACAGAGACACAGAAGTTCATCCTGTTCCAGGATCTATTTCCCACCTGAAGTCAGAATCAATTCCATATTAACTAATTGAAATTCAATGGATTTTAAGTAGATTTTATAATTACAGAAACACTCCGCTTAATGCAGAAAAGAAGGTGAAATGGGCTTAAAGCCAGTTAACTGCTCTCCTGCTCATAGGTTAAATCCCAATACAAGTTAAAATAGCCTCAGGCTTTCTGTAACTTGCACCAGATGGTAGAACCCCTTAGAGGCAATTACATTGGCAGGGATGACTGGAGCATGGTATGCTCCAAGTATAGTCCTTCCTGCCCCAGTACATTTCCAATAAGCATTTCCTTTGCCAGGTTGCTGCAATGACAGCTTTACACTGCTCAGAGATTTCTCCCATGTGGGATAAATCCCCAGTTAGTCAGAACAGGTCTAATTTTGCTTCGAACTGCTAAAGCAATATATGGCCGGCTGGCTCAGAACAACATTTGGCCCCACATCCCTAGCTAATGAATAAACAATAGTCCAGTTCTGTATGACATCAGTTTTGTGTGTGAGTTGGGTTTTTTTAATGATTCTATTTTTTCTCCATCCTAGTAATAGTTCGTACTTACGGATTATCTGTATGGAAAAATGATTTCTGGTACCTATCCTAAATTGATTTTCCTGTAATTGCTATTCACACCCACTTGTGCAATTAACACAGTTATGCTGGGGAAAAAAAAAAAGTTAGTCCCCCTCACAAAGCTTCAGGTTAGCATTCAGCATGGTATTTCAACAGCCTGCATTCTCAGACCTCATGGATCTAAACTCTCAGCCTGCCCTCATAGCTCATAACCTTTAATCCTGACATCAATCTCTCTGCTCAGTGCAATTTCTGTAGTGCTGTGTTCTGAAAACTGGCAGAGACTCAAGGGAAGTTTGTGAAAACTTGCAAGTTTCTCATTCATTTTGATTAGAAAACTAGTGAGACACAAATCTCCTTCAGATGTTCTCTGAGATTCCTCCCACTTATCAGTGAGGTATTGAATAGCGCCTCTAGTCTGTGAAGTTGAAAAATCACAGAAAACTGTTCCTTTTGCGTTACTGATTTCTACAGGTTGTCACAAGCCCTGCAAAGATTTTCTAATTCCTTTCAGAAGTACCTCGTAATTTTTTTTTAACTATTCTAATTTCTGATAGCTTCAACACTGAAAGTCTTAAAAGGGTGCTCATCAGAGTCTCGATTTTGCATATTGAAGGTTCACAGTCTGTTTCTAGATCAGAAATTGTACTGCAATAGTTACTTCTGCATAGCGGCCCTTTCAGAAAACAAAAAATGCAATATGAGGAGCTTTTATGAGGTATAGATTCTGGCATTTGAGAACAACATGCATCTTTAAAATGAGGATTATATCTAAGATGAAAAAACTGAGGAAAGTCTTGCAGTATTAAAGGACTCATATCTCCTGATAATTTTTCCATATCTTTTGATTAAACATACCTTCTCTCTAACATGCAAACATTCTGCCCTGAGCTTTGAAGAGCAAAATTTCATCTGAACTGACGTGTATGGGACTAAACCCACAATTGCTTCTAGAAAGTAGTCCCTCTCCCTGCTATCTGTCTCTTACCAGCAACAGCAGCGAGACACAATTATGGGCTGCCTACACAGTTTGAGCCCTGGAGAAAGCAAGTGCCAAAGTTTCTGAAATAGAGCCTATGCATAGTCTTCATAAATGTCTTCAGCAAAATTAATTTCTTGTCCAGGCTGAAGGTATCAAATTGCTTTTTGAGACTGAGGTCTCAAAGAACATGATAGAGAAAGCATATTTTCTGGAAGTTGTGGGGTTTTTTGTCTGTCTGAGCTCAGTAAGGTACCTAGGTTTGACATCTGAAGACATTTTTGCTTTCGTCAATTAAGTCATACAGCTTGGCATTGATTTGAGGCTTTATTTCCATGTGCATTTTCCTGTGCATATTCTTATAGTATAATCCTATACTATTTCAAGAAAACACATCAGACCACTTGTTTATATTCCACTGTTTCCTGGCCTCCCTGATGCATTCCACCCAGTGCAACATCAAGTCTTCACCTTCGTTAACATTGTGGGTCTCTGCCTCATGATGGAAAAACTGATTTCCTCATTTCTCTATATTCACTATGTTACAGACTCAGCAGTGACATAGACTAGTGAAGCCAGCATTGTCTCACCATCACTGTTGGATGACACCATCAGATTTTCTGTCTTTCGCAAATCAAGGAAAGAACATTGAAAATGTATAATTTGGTAAATACACAAGTTGAATATTTTGTTTCCAATAACATAATGCCAACAGTTATTGTAAGCACATACATAACTTATGGTTGTCTTTTACTTGGTTTCATAGCGAAACTAAAAAATACCCCAACTCTGCAGACAAGTAAACAATTTCAAATGGACTGTTTAACTGTAAAGAGGAATTAAATAAACAAGTTAATATTGCTAGTGTAATGTTGTCTGAATGGTAACAAATAGATAAAGTAATGCACACACTTTCTGGAAAAAACACACTATATGAAGAATATATATACAGCAACTCTTTTATGTCTTTTTATTTTCCCTCTTTGAAAGTTAAGATCTATGGGATCTTATGTATCATCCTCAGTTTACTAGTCGATAACTTTATGATATTTTGGCAGCTTAGCAAACTGGAATTCAATAATGTTGTAATTTATATTGATAGCCTTTTCATTCCTAAGCCTCATTTTTATTGTACCCATATCTTGTATGAATTGGCACACAAGATCCTATTAGATTAGACAGCTAGATTGTTTGACATCCAAAAAGTATTAAATGTCACTGTATTTTGATGAAGGTCAATCAATGCAGTTTGCTAGAACATTCCTAATATGTACTTCTCAGATTTCAGACCTTTAAATCCTCTTTTTGAAGAAAAAAAAATAAAATATTGAGGACCAAGTTTGAAAATAACTTGAAAGCAGGGTGTTTGTTACAATTCTGACATGCATTAGAAGCCTGTAGAGTGAATAATTCATCCCGCACCATATTATATAAACTTCTCAATTATAACTACCGTGAACACTTTTTGGTGGCCTAATACATTCTTGTCATTAGACCTTTATACCCTGATACTGTAAAGGAGACATGGTTCTGGGACATAATGCTTGGTCACCGGTAGTGATCTGATGATCATTGTTTGGGAACCACCATTCTACAATATACATTATTTTATTATTCATAAACAACAACAAATTTCATAGACTGTGTTACTAAGATAAACATATACTCATTAAATATTTTAAATCAAAATATGGCATTAGCAAGCATAAATAAAAGCCTTGTAGACTTTATTACATTTACCTTGATCCCTCTTTTCTACTACTGTGACCATTTCCTCTTAAGGTGAAATCCTTAAAAACATTTACATTTAGTGAACACCTAAAGGTAGAGTTCTATCTGTACAAAGGTTGACAGATTTTTGTATTGAGAGAAAGAAGGGGTCTTGCATTATTAATTTTTTTCTTTTTAAAAGTAATCTTGCATGATAGACGCTTCAATGCCAAGGACATTTCCTAGCTATGAATTTTAATTTCCGATTAGAAAAAACAGTGATATTTCAAGGTTATGAAGAAGGGATAAAGTGTATAGCATAGGTAGACTGGGTACAGGACAAATCATACAAGGTAACTAAATTTTTATTTCTGTAACTAACAATTGGTTGTACATTTGCAAGCTCCATATTTAATCAATAAGCATTTGCAAGTGTAGCAACACTTGTCATAAATCTCCTCATTACACTGTCTGTTTTGTTTCCTAAAAAGTGCATTTAAAACAAAGAAAAAAAAAGAAGAAAAAATACTGATTTATTTTATGGTAAAAGTAAAAGAATACTTTTACACTCTTACAAAGGTGTTTGCACTCTGAATTTTTTCTTCTTTGAGGTGATCACCTTAATCTTTTCCTTCCCTCCAAGTATTATAGCTTTTTATTCTTCTTCAAGGTTTTCTTTTAACCTGAATCATTCATTATTGTAATATATATCCAGAACATAAAATTTGTGCCACAAGAAAGTATTAGTCCTGGTTTACATTCTGACTTAACTTGACTTTCTGACTTCCTTCTATCTCCTTTAAAGATCACTTTTCCCCTGCTATACAACTTCTACAGTGCTTCTTTGCTTTAATTCTCTAAAATATTTTTTCAAATTCTCTCTTCCTGCTGAAAGGGAGACAGGTGAAGTGGATCAATGCTAAAGAGTTATGATAGTATCTCAGCATTATTAGAGGTGTATTTTCTTTCTCAGCCATAAAGCAGAAGTATAGAACTATTTTTTTTTTTGCATAACTTGCTTAAGTATCAAATTACAATATAAGCCACACAGAAATTTTTATTAGGAGGTATTTACCACACAGGCATTTAGATATGAGTACAGTCCATCACAAACAAGGTTTCAAGCTTTAAAGAGCCTAGTTCCACCTAAAAGCACATTTTTTGCATTGTGGTTTTCAAAGAGAAAGTATATCAGGTGCATTCTGTTCTGATTCTCAAGTGATATGCTGCTTGGTATCAACCTTTGTCTCATTATTGGCAAGTTTAGAAATCGTGAGAACTTGGCCTTCCATAGGTTCATGCAGACTTATCAAACTGCTTCAGAAAATATCCATACTCTCCCTTACTCCAAAGCTGAGGTGTAAAACTAAGGAGAGCAAATGTGCAATCAAGCAGAAAAAATGGCATGATGATCAGCGTGCAAAAGAACACACAAATATTTACCCTAGTTTTTTTTCAAATCTGGCAAAGTTCATGTACACTTCTTTCTGTATTTAACTGGTTGACTACATTTACAAGTATTTCCTACACCATTACATGAATTTTTTTGGCTGTCATAAAAAAATGCCATTCCTGATATGTAAAGCAGCCCATGGAGATGAAAAATAGGAAGCTTACACCAATGTAAAGAGCTTGTGGTTAAAAATCAGCAGTTTCTATGCATAACATTTTATACTGGATGGTGAGGCAGTGAGAAAATACTGTCAATTAAGAAGGATTTTTGACATTAGGCCTTTCTGCAGCCCCTTGTCCAGTGGTCAGGGAAAGTTATCTAAAAATGAGAGCTTAAAAAGAAAAATTGAACATTTAGAAAACATAACCATTTTGGCAGTAGAGATATTCAAACTTCATCTTACTAAAGACAACACATTAAGTTTCTTAACTGGTAAGCAAACAGTCAATTCAGGCAAACTGATTTACAACAGTGACCTCTTGTACTAGTGTTAGCCTGCTGGGGAACATTTCAGTTTCCTAAGTTTTTCCATCCTCCTCTGCCAGGATTTCCTTGGTTTGAAAATGTCAGAAATTCCAAATCCTGTTGATTTCTCTATGTCTATACCTTCCTTCTAGCTATTGAAACAGCTATATCAACTTAATTATTTTTAATATTATTATTAAATTATTATTTAAAATATTATTATTACTAAGGGTGGAGTAGGATACAAGGAGACACTTCTTCTCCTGGGGAAAACTTCATACAAGGAAAATCTACACTGTTGTTAACATCTAGAAACTAATTAGTTTTAAGCTTTGGATGGAGAGAATACTAGGATGTAGCAAAAACAGAGGACACTCAGTTTATCACATATAAAATTATATACAATCCTACATGCACAACAAGGCTGTTTACCCACAGCGAAGGTTTTGCAAGGCTGCATATGTTAAGGGGAGGTCCTGGCGCTGTAGAACCAAGCTGTTCACTCACTCCCCCACCCCTTTGCCACCCGCCCTCAGTGGGATGGGGAGGAGAATCAGAAGGAAAAGGTAACACTCATGGGTTGAGATAAGAACAATTTAATAATTGAAACAAAAGAAAATACACTAATAATACTAATAATAATTGTAATGGAAAGGATAAATATGAACAAATCCCGAGAAACAAGTAATGCACAATGCAAATGCTCACCACCTTCTTAACAATGCCCAGCCTGTCCATAAGCAGTGATCAGCAACTCCCAGCAAGCTTCCCCACTCTATATAGTGGGCGTGACATTTTATGACATGGAGTGTCCCTTTGGTCAGATGGGATCAGCTGTCTTGGCTGTGCTTCCTTCCAGCTTCTTGTGCATCTGCTCAGTGACAGAGCAGAGGAAACTGAAAAGTCCTCCATTTAGAATAAGAACTATTCAGTGACCACTAAAACATCAGTGTGTTATCACTATTATTCTCACATTAAATCCAAAACACAGCACTGTACCAGCTACTAGGAAGAAAATTAACTCTGTCCCAGTTGAATGGGTGTCTGATCTATCCCACCCAACTTGGGGCAATCCCAGGCAGGGCTACAGGCTTGAGGAAGAGTGGTTGGAAAGCTGCCCAGCAGAAAAAGACCTGGGAGTGTTGCTTGACAGCCAGATGAACATGAGCCAGCAGTGTGCCCAGGTGTCCAAGGCAGCCAATGGCATCCTGGCTTGTGTCAAAAATAGTGTGGCCAGCAGGACCAGGGCAGTGATTTTCCCTCTGTACTCAGCACTGGTGAGACCACTGGTGAGTCCTGTGTCCAGTTCTGGGCTCCTCAATTGAAGAAAGGCATTCAGGTGCTGGAACATGTTCAGAGAAGAGCAACAAAGCTGTTGAAGGCTCTAGAGATTCAGTCCTATAAGGAGCTCCTGAAGTAGCTGGGGTTGTTTAGCCTGGACAAAAGGAGGCTCGGGGGAGACCTTATAGCTCTCTAAAACTACCTGTAGGGAGGTTGTAGCAAGATGGGGGGGGTTGGCTACTTCTCCCAGGCAACTGGCAACTGAATGAAAGGACATAGCCTCAAGCTGCACCAGAGAAGGTTGAGGCTGGACATCAGGACAAATTTCATCATAGAAAAGGTTGTTAAACATTGGAATGGACCGATCATGGTGGAGTCACCATCTCTGGAGGCATTTTAAAAATGACTGGTTATGGCACGTAATCTAATTGACACAGTGGTGATCAGTCAAAGGTTGGACTCAACGATGTTTTTATTTGCACAAAACCAACCTAACCAGAAGTTACAGACCTAAACACAAGCAAGATTCAATGTAAATATTTGGGAGAAAAACCTGATTGGGCCAATAGGAATAAATTGCCCTGGAAAGCTGCGTGTTTTTTGCCATTGTAGAAATAACAGAATAATTAAACGAATATCTGTCAAATGACCTGAAGTACGGGGATGGACTTGAAAAACCCTTCATGTTCCCTATCAATCCCATTCTTCAATATATAGATTTGAGAAATACTGAGTAATATAGTCAACTTTAATTAACAGACTGAGTAGAGTTATGTAGCCCTATGCTGTAGGCCAAATCTATGCCTATGTGTAGAAGTAAGACTCTGACTGGACATGGACTCATTCTCATAATTGGACAAGGAGAACCTGATTCCCAGGCCATTGGGTATTTCATGTAAACAATATAGTGTGATATATAACCTGAAACTGCGTAGAAGGCAGAAGGCAAATATGTTCTGACTTCTTAGGGAGCAGACCCTCTGCCTGATGTGGAACATCTAGCCAGGTACAGAGGCATGTGTCCAGGGCCCACCAGACACACTGTCTGGAGGGCATGGACACGGAGTCTGCTAGGTAGGTAAGATATGCTCAGCTATGCTTAGAATGCTTAGAATGCCAGCACGCAAGTGGTTAAATAAACACATGCAAATTTCATGGAGTCTAGTCTTCTCATCATTCTCCCTGCCTCCTGGATGAACCAGACACAACAGAGTTTAAGTAAAAAAAAACAGTATAACTTGTCACTGCTGTTTAGTGGAAAAACTAAGACAAAATATTAACCTCATTATTTATTATTTAATCACCGTCATACCTTTCAAGATATTACATGTTGCTATACAAGGTGGCACCATGTTGAGATAGCATGAGGTTCTCTGTGATCTCCAAACTGCAATGTTTGACATGTCCCAATTAATTTCTTAAGAACCAATTCTCACTCTCAAATCTCTCAGTATCTACAAACTCATTCCATTTTGTTGCTATAAACCGTGTCAGTATCAAAAAATTCCATTAATTATACAAAAATCTTGGGTTTAGAATGTGCACATTAGAGTTACCAATTTAATAATCAATAACAAAAGTGACATTTGCTGCTTTGCTTAATTTCATGTTTTTATAATGTGTTCTTCAGTCTCATCCATTTTTTAATGTCTATGTTCCGTATATGTTAAATAATTTATGTACACTAATTTTCCACAAGTTTAATTTCAACCTTTAGTATTTAGTTTTGTGTTTGATAAAAGAACACCATACATATGAATAATAATAATAAAAAACCACCCCCAAAATAAAACAAAAAAAAAAACCTAGGGAGCTGGGGAGCCTATGACAAAATACCAAAATAATGGAATGCAGTGGTATGGAATATCTGTACTATGTGGTACACAATATAATTGCAGCTTAGGGTTGCATCTTTTTCTCTAAAACTCCCTTTCCTCTAGGCTTAAAACAGACTTATAAATACTTTAATATAGAGATTGTGCAGGTGTGAGGCTTAATTACAAAATATGTTTGTTCTGATTGAGTAAATTACATGACTAAATCCAACTTTGGACACAGAACAGTGCAAGTTACATTAAAAAGTAATTATATTTGGAAGTTGGAGCAAGACATTATAGCTAAAAGGCAACTGGATTAAACTAGCTTTGAGATTACAAGTCTTTAAGCAGAATTTAGTAAGTGAATATTAACACATTTGTTTTGTTATAACCCTCTCCTCTCTTTTTTTTTTCATTTTTATTTACTTTAGTTTTCAATGAAATAAGACACATAAAAACTCCTACACCAATTTGTACCATTGCACTTTGGATCTGCTCAAGCCCATGAAATTGTTCTCCTGTGTCTCAAACACTGTTTAATCAAAGCTGAAGCCATCATGTGGACTAAAATAAACTCTTAGTTCTTCTAACTTATTTTCATCAATGATTTGTTTCCTACAGCTGTGCATCACAGAAAATATGCAGCTGTCTTGTACAGAGTTCCAAGTATTACTAATGCACAGTCTTCAAGGCATCATAAGAATGATGTCCAGGGAATTTTGTCTTTTATAAACAAGCATTTAATACTTGAAGACTACTGAATGAGACTGTGCAAGGCTATGAATAATTGTACCTGAGGGCTTATGCAGTTTTAAAGACTGAAAAATGTGTATGCTATTACAATATCTTCCATCTTCAGATACCTCTCAGCTCTACTGCAAACGTCTCATTAATATTCTACAGTGCATGTCTTGTTTTCTTTTGCTCTGTGTGAAATCTTTTGTTTTGATTCTCTGTGCTTCTTTTCGTGCTGATAAAGTGTTATGAGTGCATGAAATACTTCCCAAGTGACTAACATAATATACCCAATGCCAGTGAAGCTCTGAGCAAGCACATCCCTTTTGCTGAATGCAAAAAGGGAGATATCAGTAACAGCATTATAAACCACACATTTTAACAAAAATAATGTAGTAGCAATGCATCAGCCTAGCAGGAATTGCAAATAAATTACTGGAGTTAGGAACTCAGAGCCATGCACAGAAGATTGAATTTATTCATACTGTTCTTTTTCTCGTTTTTTTATTCATTATGTATCATCAAAATTACATGCAATGTCTCTGTCATATTTCTGGGATGTGTCTGCCAATTTTTTTAGGCAAATTCTTCAGACTTCACTTAGATAAGAACTTCTATTGATGGAAAAATGAGCACTTACTCGAGTAAAACCTTCTATACTTGCTCTTATTAGACACATTGCAGCTGTCCTTAGAGACACACCTCTTTATCTGACAGATCACTTCAGGTGTCCTACAGCTATGTGAGCAGACATGGAAAACATCATCAAATGTGGATACAAGCCTACTGTAGATAGCGGCATCAGTAACGACTGGGATATATCATGTCAGTACCTCATATAGTTTATTTATGATACCTTCCATTAACACTACTGGAGGAGATGTGGTCAAATAACTTCTAATTTGCATGCCTGAAACACTTGTGAAGGGATTTCTGTAAATGCATAGGTTCTGGATTCGTATTAAAAATTCATTTGATTCACTTTGGCCTTAAGACTTGATTTATTGTGTATATAAATGCTTTTATACGTGTATAAATATTTTTGTGCCTGTGTGTGAGAGCCCTAGGCAAATTTTCTCTAAGGAATTTTTTACACACTGATGATGATATAGATCAAAGTATAATTACATACTGTAACATACCTTAGTTAAAGTTTAAGACCAAGGGTAACAAAGCAAAGGACTAGAGAACAAGTCTTATGAGGGGTGGCTGAGGGAGCTGGGGATGCTTAGTATGAGAAAGAGAAAGGTTCAGAAGGGACCTTATCGTTCTTTACAACTATGTGAAAGGTTGTAGAGAGCTTGGTGTCAGTCTCTTCTCCCATGTAACAAGAGACAGGACCAGAAGAAATGGCCTCATGTTGTGCCACGGGAGGTTTTGGTTGGATATTAGGAAGAATTTCTTCACTGAAAGGGTGGTCAGGCATTGGAACAAGAATCCCAGCAAAGTCGTAGAATAACTATCCCTGTAAGTATTCAAAAATGTGTAGCTGTGGCACTTGGGGATATAGTTCAGTGGTGAAGACGGCAGTATTATATTACTTGTTGGCCTTGATGATCTTAGAGGTCTTTTCCAATCTTAATGATTCTGTGATTCTATGATTCTATATTGTTACCACTGGTGACAGACAATGCTACTGTAAAGACTAAAATGAAGATATGCTGATTTATGGAAGAACTAGTTATTGTCAATTTTTTGGCTGTAGTCAACATGTGGAAGTCCCTTTAAAACAATATTAATGTAAATGAGAATAGATATGTAGCCTAGATTACTCTTTATCTAATATTACCTAAGATCCTATTAAGATTCAAGAAAAAGTAAGAATTAGCTTAGAAAGGCAAGGAAAAGTGTAAGTAACTAAAAGCTAAAACGCCACCAGTATCTTCATCTAGAAAACTAAATCTTAAGATTCTATACCTGCTTGGTTTTCTTTGACTTATATACTGCTGCCCAGACATTCATTTGGAATGTAATCAGAAGAGATCATAGTGCATTGTGAAGGTTCCTATTGCACGAAATGAACTATAAAATTAATTAATTGATTTATCTATTATTGAATACTTACTATTTTTCATAACAAAATGTGGGATTCAGAAAACATAAAAAATAACACCCTTTCCAAAAGGGCTGTATTAAAAAAGAGATGCAGTCTCTGAATCCTGAAAGATGCTTCAGTGATTTGCTCATTTACACTGTTGCAGAAAGTCACTGCAGACTCCAAAATGGCTGTGACCTATGAGAGACGAATAGACCCATGACCCCTCAACATGAAAAAAATCAGGTGTTACTGAGTGGCAAAGATCTTAATTTTTCTGATAGGTGAATGGCCATTTTTTAACTCAAATCCCTGCTCATCTGCAAAAAAATAACATTTTGAATAGAAAACAGAATCTGACCAACAAAAAAAAGCATATCTGTTAATGAAATGTCAAAACAAAACAGTCTGAAAAGAAATACAGGATTTCAAAAGGCACAACCAATCATAAAATTAGTTTAAAATGCATAACTTTTGTTGTAAAAAAATTACTTTTTTTCATCTTTTATACTTCCTTTGTAAAAATATTGCATAGCTAAAGTCAAAAGACACAGAAATCAAACAATTCACAGAAACGTTAGGAGTTTTCCCTAGAATTGCTATATATATTGTCTGTGATTTTTTTGGCCATTAGAGTATATGATGTAATATACAACATCAAACACAATTATATACAACTAATAGCTGAGCACTAGCACTCAGTTATATCTAGGATTCGGGTATATTGGGTTGACTAGAGAATCTAGTAGGAAGTGTAATTCTGTGAATGTATATGTCAGATACCTGTGCTGCACTGAAACTGTTCCACCTCTTTCTTGCTCTTGTCTCTGATGAGAAATTCCTCTCACACATAGCAAATGTTCTTTTCCAAATTTCTTGAGATTACCTGAAAAAAAGCAACAGCTCTGAGAAATCTCTTTCTAAATAACCACTGCTTATTTCCCAAGCAATCGCCATTTTATTAAATCCAGCTCCTCCATTTCAGAATCCATTTCTGCACTATTGAAGAACTTCACTTGCCACAACTATCATTCAATGTGTATTTTTCTGAATGTAATGTCTACTTTGAAACAAAGTAGAACTCCAGTTAATACTAACTCCAGGTGTGGGTGCATGAAATCTGTTAGAGCAGATTCACAATAAAATAATAATAGCAAAAACTACAATAATAATGAAAATAAAATACAAGGATCACTTGACTGTGTATGACATTCTGAAAACAACCCAGGAAAACCTGCCGAATAAGTGCAACTCATTATTAGGTACCCGGTTGCAGGATACTAAAACTCAGCTCACTTTTTGCTGATCACAGAAGTGAAATTTCCTGTTTATTTTAGTGACAACTCTCTGTATTCAATTATTTGTGCATTTAATAATTTTTGCATGCATGCAACTCATATCTTCAGAATGTTGGGGAAAAAAAAGAGCAGACATTACAGACAATTACGTGTGACATGCAAATAATTTCAATTTTCTTTTCAGACTAAATCTGCCAGACAGATGGCCCTGGAAACAGCATTGTTGACTAAAAATTGGATACTCAAATGATACAGAAATAGAAGCAAACAAATTACGATTGTCAAAAGGAGGATCGAGAACATTTCATGCATCAACAATCACAAGGTTAAGAATAAACCTGTGTGCAGGTTAATAATACCAATGTGTGCAAAAATTCCAGGCTTTTTGTGTTTGGTCTATTTTATTCTTTTTACAGTGATTTCCAACAAGAACGAGATTGAAAACTAAAAAGAAAATCCTTCCAGTTCATATTTAGGCACTATTTTCTGAAATGCTCAGATGCTGCAGCCAGAGTTCTACCATTGCCTTCTACAGCAGGGTATAACAAGTGCTGTAACCTTTAGTTCTTGCAGGAAGAAATAAAGACCTCAAGCAACGCCTGCAAACACCAAAACTAAAGAAAATACATTAAAAAAAATTAAACCCAAAACAAAACAATAACAGGAATTTATAACATTAAGGAAAATTAATCCATGACTATTGATGATACTCAGCTCAGATCTGGTTTTTTAGGTGATTTGAAGTTTCACTGCATTACTTGAGGGGAGAGGTGTTCAGGGAATGATTAAGCTTTAGGGACATGCTCTCCAGAGCTGCTGCAGATATGTAACATGAGGTTACACATTCTAAGCTTGCTTTTTGATTCCTTTCACAGAGGATGAAGTGTAGTAAAAGTAGAGGTACTGGATATTTTAAGCAAGCTTACTAGCCCCAACTGAGCGGGATCTTCAGGTTCATAACAAAACAGGAGGTGCATAAGCAGCATCCTGTACACAGATGCCACTCACAACCTGCACCTCTCTTCTGGGAGCTAAGTCACCTGTAGAATGGCATAATAAATGAAAAGGCTGAAGAAAAGAAAGCAACCTTATTTTATGAATTATCGAGCAGATAAGGAGACATTTGTCTTCAAAGAGCCTGGATAAGTTCTTACCATTCTTACATGCACAGAATTCCTCATGTATTTCTGACCCAGAGACCTGGCAGCATGCACTCAGTCAGTTTCAATGTTTCAAAGCCATGCCAGGTCTTCTTCCTTGAGTCTAAAATGTTAAAAGCAACTTTAAGAGAGGGTATAGAAATATCACAGCTGTTACTAATCAAATGAGTCCTTCAGACCAGTGCTATTCCTGACAGCTGTTGAATATTAAATGAGGCTAAACACAGACATGACTGAGAGCCTGAAGCCTTACCTTTCTAAACAGTGCCTGGAGGAAGTGCTACTTCAGTGCCACTGAAGTAGTCAACTAGTACCTGACAAGACATTCATTAAAACAGAATGGTCTATTTATGTCTCTTCTTGGTTCAAGGTTACCACATAAATCAATTTAAAAAACCTGGGACCTTTAGGAAGATGACTAGGGCAATTTGATCCACAAAAGTAGCAAGCTATAAGAATTGCTTTAAAAAATAAAATAAACATACCCTGAAATATAACAATAATCACCACATAACTGATATACTTGAAATACATAAGGGTTCAACAATTAAGTTTTCGTAAGTTGTTACTAATCATGTCTAGAAACAGACGGTTCTTATACTGTGCATTTCTTTTAGAGGAAAAATGTTCTTGAAAAATCTGTACCAGGAAAATACTAATAAATAACAAGTACAAATCTGTGAACCTTAAAGGGAAACTCCGTTCCACAGANTAGAGTTGTTAGGAGTCAGAACTATTTAAAGGGTTAATAAAGGCCTTTCTGGGTCAGTCGCCATAGGGGTGACCAGAAGCGCTTCTGTGATCCGTGTCGTTCTTCTTAGCTCGCCGACCCCCCTGTACAACTCCCTTGTACAAGCCAACAGATAACAGCCTTGAAATGGTTAGTATTTTTCAGTGACATAGATATACCTGGTTAGAGCTATTATTAACAAGCCCACTAATGTGTTTATAAATCAAATAGCATTGGTTGTTGTTAGAATGGTATTTTATACAGTTGGAAAAAAACTTGCAGTAAACCTCAAGGACTTCAGACTGCATAAATAATATTCAGTAGACACTCTGTAAGCTGCATTTTTTCGTTGTTGTTGTTTTTCTCTGACTTTGTGAAATTTATCTTGTGGGCAGCTGTCTTAGCTTTGAGCTTCTACACACAGTAAACTGTTCTCCTGACTAGGGCTACATGATCACACCCAAGGTTACATCACCATCATCTTTCATCACAGATCCAAGGTGGGTCAATATATGTTCTATCTCAACACTGAAACAATGAGAGTTGGCTGAATACCAAATCAATCATTTACTTGAGGTAGTTTGTTTAAACATTAACACTTGTGGGTGATCTTTTTCAGAGTTTGCTTGGGCTATGCATGTCTTTTGGATGGGAAAGATTGTTCTGGAAATCAAGCAAAAAGAGCCCCATTCATGAGAATGGAGACTTTTTTTTTTTTTCCTGTTTTCTAGTAGACCCAAATATTCTGAAACGCATTTAAATTAACAAGTACTAAATTTAGTGAGACTTGAAGCTTTAACACTATGGATCAAATGTAGTTAAAGGTGGAGAGGGTTGTTTGTTACATGTCAGGCCTAGAGACTGAAAGAATACCTGTGAAGCACTGAGAGGAAAGAAAGAAGTTTTGTGATTTGGGGACTGCTGAGGGCTGTATATCATCAATGTCTACAGTGAACATAAGTAGATGGAGTAGCAGCCTGTTAGTTAAATGCATGCAATAAAAAATACTGTAAGGTCATTAAAGAGTTTTCTAGGTCTAGCACCTACTACCGATGTAGCAAAGAAGCTCTAATCAAGATCAAGTCAAACCATATTAACTCTTTCCCAGACACGAAGTAAAATTACTCTCCTACAATATTTCTTCTAAACATGTTTAATATTAGTGTAAACAATGCTGTAAGATAAACATTTCTTTCTGAAGGGCTAGGATGTGATCCAAATATTTATCCAAAATGCACGCATGAAAGTTTATTTCTAAGTG
>WEIV01021044.1:1180-36126 GCA_013390005.1 Calyptomena viridis
GGTTCTGTTGTCTGGAAACTTCCTCAACTTGTTTAAGGAAAACATTTGTTCCCTTCCTCATCCCACTGCAATGTCACCCTTTCCAGTCTCCTGAACAAGCTCTCAACCATCTTGCTCTGTAAGGGGGATCATGTATTTATTCAAGCCTTTACTTCACATGAAGGTCAAATTCTTTTCTTCTTTCTTAGGTATCTTTCTCAAGTGCCCTCTTCCCATTCATCACAGACCACCACATGAGCCATCCCACTTCACTCCAGTGATATGTTTGTTTAATCCCACCTGAGGAGCTCCATCTCCTCTTACTTGTATCCTGGGCAGCATGAGAGTCTGTAAAGGCACTTGAGGTTAGACACTTCCAACTGGTTTTGTAACTACCAACAGCACTTTCAGTGCCACCACTGAACCACACAGATAGTAAGCACCTTGTCCCTTCATTTAGCTGCAAGCTGTTACCAGCCCCCCCGACATTCCCAAGTTGAAGCCTTTGTCACCAAAGTGCAAACCTGCTGGCAAAGATGCTCCCATCCCAGTTTTTCAAATGAAATCCATTTCTCACTAGCAGTCTTTGTTCTTTAGTCATGATCTGGCTACAGAAGTAAAAAAGGCTGCCTTTGAAACCATCTCTGAATCTACAGGATGCATCCCCTATTACCTGATGCTTTCTCCTTCAAGAACTCCCATGTTCTTCAAGTTTGCCCTCAGGGCTCTGCAACCACTCCTGGTCTGTTCTACATCTCTCCTGGCAGTGCCACGGGTGTCCACAGGAATGAGCAACAAAATGGCAACAGTCCAAGGGCCAAATGTAAGGATTTTTTTTTTAAGAACNATTTTTTTTTAAGAACAGCTACATCAAAAGCTGTTTGTTCTTCCTTACTCTCTTATCCCTCAGCTTTTATAAAAACTTAATGATCCCTGAAGTTATCACATTCTGACAGAGTAAGTTTTTAATCACTCCTCTTAGTTACGTGATTTCAAAAGAAGCTGTCACTACATGCCTACTAGGTAATAATGTTCTCTTGCTGTTGTTCTGGCTCTTCATGTACCATCAAATACTTTCCAAGTAGACTAATGGCTATNTTTAGTCATCTGTTCAGAGCCCTTATCCTGTGCCACTTAACACCTGGAGTTTCCACTCTAGACCAGACATCTAACTTCTTGATTAATAAAGGGCTTTAATTTGAAGAAAGACAGCTTCTATCTGACACGGGGGGGACAATGGGAAAAAAATCCTCACCATTAATTAGTTGTTGTTCAAAATGAAGTTTTTCTCAGAAGTACATTGAGCAAACTGGTTGATTCAAATTTCAAGTCAAGCAGAACCATCAGAGACAACAGTGACTATGGGTCTATTATTTTAAATGCAAACCACTCGTGATACATCTACTGTATAATGAAATACCATCAACTGACTTGCATTTAAAACAATTACTTATATGATAGCAACAAACCTTGTTGTTGAATGATTCTCAATCAGGTACCAAGCAGCAGAAAAGTTTTCACTTGTGAAATCAGCACTCATCCCAGGAAACAGTGACTCTAAATCTTTCTGAGGAAATCTGCCCCTGAAAAATGAAGATTCATTTCTTCAATGAGACAGTTTTGTGAAAAGTTTACAATTAGAAGTCGCATAAAAAAACCCCAACAAAAACATAAAACTCAAATAATTTTCCTGTAAGACAGAAATATAAACTTGTATCTCCTCACGAAATTAAATCTGCTGTAACAGACATATAGCATGATTGGGAAAGACAGAAATCTTTTCTAAATAAAACTAATTTTACCGTTTTGATTTCACCATTACATATATGACAGAAATCTTGTCTGTAAAAAATGCTTCTATTTAACTTCAAAATGGTAGGACATCAACAGGTTAACAACTTGCAAGTGATCTCACACCATCGTCTATTTGTTCCTGTGCAGCAGAAGTCAGAGAAACATGAAAGGAGATACACAGAACATACTTCTTCTATATACAAACACTGAAAGAAATCCTGAGTTAAAATAACTCCCTTGAAAATCAGAATACACTGATCTGTTTGTTCACAGTACACAAAACTCATGAAAAACAGGCATATCTAGAGTGACAGCTAGAATGTTTTGTTAGTTTTTATTCAGTCTTACAAATGCCTAAAGAAAGCATGCAAGTCAATTCCACATGAAAACAGATTCTCTACAACAGCATTTTTAAAACTACCCATAGTTTCTAAGATACTCATACAGAAAATGTATTCCACTTACTTTAAATCTGCATAATAAAATTATGTAAAGCACTTTTTGATGAAAATCTGATAATCTTCATCTCTCAGTCCAGACACACACTCAACACTTGGCCATGTTCTTTCCAACATGCAGTTGCACTACATCACCAGGTACACTCCCTCCTCTATTATTTACCACCAGCTGCATCCCTTCTTCAGAAACTAATTATGGCAAACAAGTTTACTTTTGGTCAGCCCTGAATGTCAGTCAGTTGGACCAGACAGACTTATGCCCCTTATTCTAAAAATGTATTATGTCATTTTTTGATCATGCTATCCAATCCAAAAGTCAATAAAATCCCTTTCTGATGCTCACAAGTTAGGTGAACTTTGCCATACGAAGTATACTGCATGCAAATGCAAATCTGCCACACTTTGTATTTGAGAGCAAACTTGGGTGGTAGTAGCAAACCAGAGTTAGTTATTAGAATTACATTTAGTACGTATGAAAAGCCATTTAAATGGACACAAATGCAGTGACATGTTAGTTTTAGTTTTTCTGTAATCTAAACATGTTTCAAGATAGCTAAAGCTGTTTTTATTAGGAAAATTAAACAGCAGATTAAGTGAAACAAATCTAAAGGCATGCACATTAAAAAGTACAATTATACAGAGGAAGAGCTGTTTTCTGGAAGTTTCTTTTCATATCCAAATGGCCATTAGCACAGACAGGTACAAAGGTCCTACATACATAATGACATGGCACAGAAGTGTTTCATCAGTAGCACCTGATTACAACAGTGGCATGAAACAATACTTTTTAAAAAACAGAAAAAAAAAAAATCAAATGAGATGCAAGTGATGACACATGAAAACTAGAGATACAGGGGAAACAGCATGAGAAAACAAATGTAGCCAAGATTTCTGTGTTCAAGGAGAAAGAGATAATGTTAAAATAAAACTCGAAAACTTAAGTAGCAAGATCCAGGATTTCAAATGACCTCAATTTCACAAATGATAGTAAGCAAAAGTGCTGATGTATGTAAGAAGAAGAAAGTTTCAATTTATTCTTCATTTAAAGACAATTTAAGATACTTTATATTTCACTCAAGTTAGTCAAAAGTGCCGAGCAGGCACATGATATTACTTCACATGTGATACACGGTACAGCTGTACAAAAAAGCATTTACAATAGATCCACATATTGTAGCATCTCTTTGGACAACTATATTTTTTAATGCTTAAAAAACAAAAACAAGAAAATTAGAGTTCTTAGAAGAAACTCAGATATTCTGTGCAAGCACTATCTAAAGTGGATGCATGCAGCACAGAAGCAGAATTTTGCTCATATTTTTCAGAACTTCCATGTATGTTCCCAGAAACCAAAAGAAACAGATATAACAAAAAAACATACACTCAAATATACCATTACCAAATGCTACTTATTCTTGTAAATTTATAAGACATACGCATGATAGTTAAAGTTTATGCATAAGCTATACAATTCCTAGTGGAAACCCCCCCCCCCATTATCTCTCTTGAGAAGGACCAAGCTAGACATAATCAATTCNCAGTGTGACAGTAATGAAGGGATTTTTTCAACTTGATGTTTACTGCCTTGAAAAGTTATTATGAGCTTTTTTCCAGCAGATGTATTTGTGTAGAACAATAAATTAACAATGCTTTTATCTGTGCGGACATATTTTAGACATAGTCACAACAGAGTAGAAACATGAATGTGAATGTGTGAGGTATGTTAACAATATGTTGTACTCCATGGTACAGTATCCCTATTTTCGTCATAAATTTTACCAGTAGTTTTTCCACTAACAGATATGGGGAGCTTGGAATGACTTGCTACAGCTGTCTTCACAATAAACTGCTCACTAAAATGCTCAAACTGAAAGCAACTGTATTTCTAGAATGTCTGGCCAGATGCATCTAAGAAGAGACTCACTGACTCCACAAACACACAAGTTTGGTTCATTAACTTCCATTAGTAAATTAAGTCACTCAGTTTTTGGAAGTTGTTCTCAAGAAAATTTGCTTACCGTTTACTTATAAACAAGCCCATATGTGACTTGAGAAAGTATTTCAGTTTTACTCTTTTCAACATAACAGAGTGAAGATGAACCAGTAGCAAAAGCTTAGACCATGCTGACAGGCAATCAAACTAGTGATCATTTTTTTGTTGATTTGCTTATTATGCAAGCATCGCTTCAAGAAGCAATTCTGAATATTTAATCATTATTAAAAAGTAATCACTGTCAAAGGAACTGGGAACCACAAACTGAATCCAGAAAACCTCAGAAAACAAAGAGTGAGGTTTACCTACCTTGACAACTCTAAGTATTTCACTACCTTTACAATTTCAGCAAAGGGACACATATTGAATTTATATGGTAGTACTTTCTGCTAGGCACACCACATCTGGTACTAGATCTATAGTTAACGTTTTAAAATAATCTTATTCATCCCTCAGTGGCAATTTTAAATTCTAAAGAAACTGAGATTCACATACTGGTTATATTAATGAGAACTATAATAAAAATACATTTGGCTTCAAGCTACTCTACATTTCTATTTCTCTGAAACATACTTTGTGCATATCTAATACACATCTAATCTCGAACATATTTTGTGTATATCTAATATAGTGGTCCTTGCTTCCTTGTAAAGGCCATGCACATCTACTCTATACACGTAGCATACAAGCAATTTACTTGCACCACATGTGCCCACCAATACAAATCCCTCTTTCCACTACCTCAAACTTCAGGTTCTGTACAGCTTGATAGTCAATAAACCTAATTTTACAGCACAGCATATATTGGCTTTTACAAATTCTACTACAGAACTGTGCACATAGAGAGCATTTATGTTCTGCAGAGATTTAAGATGAGTTGGAATCTCCATTAGTAAATCACATCCTCCAAGCAGCCACAACTAAGGAAGAGCAACAGGATGCAATGGACACTAACGAACAGAGCCTGACTACAAATGCAGTTTATCAAGTTGTAATTTTTCAGTAAAAATTATTTCACTCCCAGAGTTTCAGAATCTCATAGTGTGCTTTTCAGCATATGTGACAATATTTGCAGATTAAAGGTGGGCCCCAAAATAGGACAGAGCCACCAAAAGGTAACCTGAACCTCGATTCTACAGCAGTTTACAGGTCAAGAGCAGCAACTTTAAATAAACACAGATTCTGAATAGCAGCGAGTATAAACAAGCTCCAGCTAGAGCTGCTGTACACTCCCCCCTCTGTCTGGTACCAGTCAGACTCCTTGAAGCTGGCTTTGTACCAGCTGTACTGTGTTAATAATGTGTGCAAGAAAACCAGCATAAGGGACACTGGTGTAGACTAAACATGACATCAGAAGGTGTTAACAAAGGTCTCTCCAACAGCAACAAGACAAGGATGCACTCCGACAATTTCTCCCTAAGTAGCTTTGGGTTCAATAGAAATATGAAAACAAAGTGGCAACCATATTTGCGAACTGGCAGAATGTGCTAAGAGAGATCTACCAAGAGATTATAGGCTGGTGTCTGCAACTGATGCATCAACCTAACAAGCAGTAAGTGCTACTTTATTTTTTAATGTCATAAAGCCAGGGATATATACTGCAACTCTCTTCTACAGCTTTCACGATTTTTCTGCAAGCCCATCACATTTAATCATGAAATCTACTGCACTTCCACACAAGCCATTTAAAAATAAATGAACATCTCAGATTCCAGAAAGTCTTTTCCTATCTGATGGTAGCAAGCTGACATTTACCATTAGGTGGCAGCGCAAGATCATCTGTTTCCTTCTCCCAGATGAACTGTTTTGGAAACTGGCGTGGGAAGAGGGAAGCATCTGTATTGAGTGGGTGGATACAGATGTGGAATGTACTTAGCATGTCAGCGTTTGCTTTCATGTACAAGATGGATCCACCATAGTGACCTCTGCTACGTGCAGAAGAACAAACACTACTCAAGAATTTTCTAACCACCCTTAGGTCTGACTGCTGTTACTGCTTTGTAGAGAATGAATTTTCTTAGTCTGACAGAGTAGTTAGAGGAGACAGGGAACCCTAGACAGAACAAGGACTTGTCGTGCAGGAGGGTAAAATATGCGGAACAAGAAATTCATTCATAAATCTTAGGTAGATCTAAATTTTCCACCAACAGGTTTCAACCAATGTCTTTAGGACACAGGTATCACATACTCTCTCCTAAAATTGTTCAAAATTCTGAACAACCCTGGGTTGGTAGGACACAACCTACCAACCTCCTCTTGTAACACCTCTAAACTCCTAACACCAACCCAAGTCCTGCCACATCATTGTTAAGGTCTGCATTTTCATACCAAGTTCCGTATTTTTCAGGCTGAGACAACTACACTGTACTCTTTTTCTTCCTGCAACATATTTAAAACTTCTCCTGGAAAAGCTGACAGCTTTCCTTGGACGTGTGGACAAGCTGGACACATGAACTCTTTGCTGTATTAAAAACTGGCTGGATGGCTGGGCCCAGAGAGCCGTGGTGAATGGAGTCACCCTCAGTTATTGGATGGTAATTAGTGTGGTTCCCCGAGTCTCAGTATTGGGGCCAGTCCTGTTTGATAACTTTAACAATGATCTGGATGAAGGGATCAAGCGCACCCTCAATAAGTTTGCAAATGACACCAAGTCGGGTGGGAGTGTCTATCTGCTGGAGGGTAGGAAGGCTCTACAGTGGGATCTGAACAGGCTGGACAAATGGAGCACAGCCAAAGGTACAAGGTTCAACAAAGCCAAGTGCCAAGGCCTGCATTTGAGTCACAAGTATTACATGCAATGCCACAGACTTACGGAAGAATGGTTGGAAAAGTGACAAAAAAGGACCTGGGAATGCTGGTTGACAGTGGCTGAACATAAGCCAGCAGTGTGCCCAGATGGCCAGAAGGCCAATGGCACCCCAGCCTGCATCAGAAATTGTGTGGTGAGCAGGAGCAGGGAAGTGATTGTCCCTCTGTACTCAGCACTGGCAATGTCACACCTTGACTATTGTGTTCAGTTTTGGGCCCCTCACTGCAAGACAGATACTGAGGTGCTGAAGTGTGTTCAGAGGAGGACAGCAAGGCTGGTGAAGGGTCTAGAGAGTAAGTCTTATGAAGAGCGGCTGAGGGAGCTGGGGTTGTTTAGCCTGGAGAAAAGGAGGCTCAGGGGAGACCTTATCACTCTCTACAACTATCTGAAAGGAGGTTGTAGTGAGGCAGAGCTCAACCTCTTCTCCCAGGCAACTAGTGACAGGACAAGAGGAGATGGCCTCAAGATGCACCAGGGGAGGTTCACGCTGCACATCAGGAGGAATTTCTTCACTGAAAGGGTAGCCAGGCATTGGAACAGACTGCTCAGGAAAATGGTGGAGTCTTTAACACTGGAAGTGTTCAAGAAACAATGGGATGTGGCACTTAATGCAATTGACTAGGTTTAGTTGACTAGATGGTGATCAGTCAAAGGTTGGACTTGACGATATTGGGGATCTTTTCCAACCAAATGGTTCTTTAAGGGTTTCTGCCTGCATCTGCATAACACCACAGCCAGGAAGAAAAAGGTGGCACAGACCTGCATTGCACTTAAAGTCAGCATAAAGATGGTGACAGATCACCGAAGCTTTGTATGAGTTCTTACCCAATTCTGAAAATTAAAAACCTAGAACTCAAAGATTAGGAACCTTAAATATTTATTTTCTGGGGGGATTAAATACCTCATAGCACACACAAAATAGGCGCTAAGTTATAGGAATATCAAAAAGCCATGATCTGATTGGATCAGTTGTTTTAAAAGATGAATGAACAATTGCTAGGAAAGCAGGAGAACAAATGCATGCAAATATCCTTCTACAAATACATTTGTAACTTTAAGGATCACCACTGAAACGCAATCACCAGCAAGTTCACTTTTCATGACAATATAAATCTTTTTTTTGTCAACTGAGATTCTTACTTAGTTGTATGACACAAGAACTGCAATCAATTGTTGCAAAATACGAAGAAATTATCAGCCAGAAATTATGGATACTACTTGGCAAACTTGCAGGCTGAAAGACTGTGTATACATGTAACATTTAAACTACTTTGACTATGTTAAAAAAGCCAGGATGATGAGTGTATATCCACAGTTCTTTCTTTGCATCCTTGCAACACTTGAATATGAAAAGAGAATTCCAGTGCATATTTTGAGCATGTATGTTACTCCTACAATATATCTATAAAGTAGCATTCTAACTATTAACAGAACATGTTAGACCCACTGTGATCTATTTCTCTTAATTCACAGTTCAAGCCTTTTGTTCACTTAAATCCCAGTTACTCCCAATTACACTCCAATCTTAAGTTTACAGAGTCAGAATAATTTTTTTGTCCCTGTGCATGCCTAAAAGTTTAATGAAATGCTCTACTGAAGCACTTCTGTTCAATACTTACAGGATCTTTATTCTACTATTTCAATATCTTATTTCCAACACCTTGATAACACTCATCTGAATGCTCCAAAAGCTACAATTAATTTTAAAACACATTTTAATCGGACAAAGTACCATAATGTTTAAAAAAGTCACAAAAGGAACATTTAGAACTAAGCATAATCCATATTCAAAAAAAAAAACAAACCCAAAACAACTAACTTTCCTAATGCTATTTCTAGGAGTCAGTCAGGTTTGGAGCTCTAAGAGTGTCCCATTTAAAGCCCCCTAATTTCATTTATCATTCACTGTAAAGTTTCCATTTCAGAACAAAAATGACAAATTCCACCATACTTAAGAACAAAAGTAAAGACGACCATGTGTTGGAAACCAGTATTAATATTGCGATAAAATAAACTAGCTGATGCAGTATAATAAATCATATTTTACAGTACATTTTAGCAACAGATAGCAATCTAAACATCCTTAAAAGCCCCATGAAACTCAAATGCAACAGTAGGTATTCCATAACTACAATGTATAAATCTGAAGCCTTAGGTTATTTACCAATCCTTAAAATCTAACCATCACTGGAGTTCAATATATCAGGCTTTTAGATTATCTACAGCTCTAACTGATGATCCCAAATAGAGGATAACGAACCAGGATACAATACACACTAAAAACTCTTTTCACTACCAAATAGCACAACAACATCTAATAGATATTTGCATTTTTAACCCTTCCCCTGGCCTGCAAACCACTAAACTTTTTTGGAATTCATGAAGGCACATATAGAGAAAACCACTAAAAAAGTGGATTAAAGGCATTTGGTACTCACTTGTCTATCTCAATACCAAGAGGATTAGCTGGACGCAGGGACAAGGGGGGAATCCCTTTGTTCCTGTCAGTGCGCATGTCATAATAGTTCATTTCATCCACCCAGACAGCAGACTGATCCAAGATACCTAGAGAAAACAAAGTGCAGATCCTTAAAACAACAAGGGCAGTCCAGCCCCATCAACTTCTAACATACTGAATTAATTTGAAAAATCCTAATAAATATAAAATGCATGCCTAGGTAATATATTGGAAGACGCATGGCAAAACAACCTGGACGCAATTATGCCAAATGATTTTATTTCAGCTGCTGAAGAGGTATTCATGGCTGGGCATCAAACATTACCCTCTTGCAGAGTGCAGTTTTGTGTACATTAGGAGTATTTTCTTGATCACAGAGTATTAGTATTTTCATTCCTGCAGGTATTTTGGTGTCTGTTCACACCTCGTCATCTACTACTTCCAAAATGATCTCTTTCATGGAAGTCTTGTTATTTGCATATTTTAGCGAAGAATCCTTTTTGGTGCCATTCATTATCCAAAAGGTAAGTGAACTTTGGCCACACACCAAAAGAGATGACTGAAAAGACAAAGAACTGACTTTGTTTCCAAAGCCTCAGCACAGACAAAGCAGAAAGGTATGGCACAACAGGTCTTGGCCCTCAAGTGAAAATGGAGCCAGCCATACTCTTGCCCTTGCCCTCCTTTAACACACCCATCATATACTCAACATCAGAAGTTACTCCATCCCCACATTTACCCATTTTTCAAAAATATAAATTCTCCTCTCTCGTTATCAAAAGCTTTACTGTGTAACATTTGCACTGCATTCACCTTTCTACTATTAAGAGTTTAGTGCATCTTGAGAGAAATTGTGTTATTTAACTGTTACTAAACTGCTGAGAACAAAAGCCTAAAACAATTCTTGTGGGAACTCCTGCGTGAGAAAAAGATAACTATCCAACTTCATCAACAAGGGGTTCTGAAAAACATTTTCAATCCAGAGGGTATTTAGACTGGATTCTAGATTAAGCAGAGCTCCTAGGCTGCTTAGCAACATCATTTCAATGGTTAAGCATCTCAGGATAAATAGCTAAGACCTTCTGTCTTGCAGGATGGTTTGAATTACAAGTAAGAAATAGTGTCTTTCTTTAAACGATTAACTATCAGCTCAGAATTTAGGTGTAAAGCTCATGAGCTGGTTTCTATTCTGTATTTATGTACTACACTCAAGAGTAATTACTGGATCTGTTATTCATCTTTTTCAAGTTTAGAAGTTTAGTGCTACCCCTGTAAAAAATAGAGGGCTACTTTTCATTAGTCACTGAGGATTTTATCAGGATATTGGGAAGGAAATAATTTTACAAACACCATGGCTTTATCTCTCTATATATTTGCATATTTTATTGATATACCCTGCTTTTTTTAGACAATTAAAAATCATCTTGAGGTAGATCCATTTCAAGCACGCATTTTATAAACCAAGGCACTCAGTTATATATTTATTTAGCAAAGAAAATAGATGTGGATTTGAACAAGAGATATACCTATTTTCTCAGGTTTAAGCAGTTTGAAGGAAACAGTTGAGGTCCCTTTGCCACCAGACTTTGTAGTAACAATAATGTCTCCCTTGTCATTTTTAGCCTGTCCAACTCGACACACAATTTTACTGGCAGACATCCATTCAGCAGTTAGCAGACAGTTGTGCCCACAGATTGTTAAACCTGGGAAAAAGAAGAAAAAGAAATACCGTACTGTGAAAAGAAGCGTCTTTTTAAATTCTGCAATGCAAATACATTTATGATTCTTCATGTATTTTACATGAATATATGCTCTTCACCAGTCCCCTACAGTCTATTACAGTCAGGGAGTCACATATAAATTTTTCAGATGTTCTATAGGTGACTTCAGGTCTTTTGTCCCAGTGACACTTCATGAGATACTGCAGTGCTGCTTAAAACTTAATTTAATCTCTTCCACCAGTTGTGGGCTACTGTTACTTATATTTGATGTAGTAAAATAGATTTTTCTGTCTGCAAGACACCAGAGAACTGCTGTTCAGTATTGTATTTCTGTGAACCTTCCATCAGAACTGCATGCAACAAATTTTCGTAAGTTTAGTCTATATGACTTAGCATATTAAAAAAAAGACACTATGTAAAACACTCACAATGAACAATGTCTCTTCGACCTTATTTGATTGGTAGTATTTTTGTGGACACAGAAGGGGTTTTTGGTCAAAAAGTCAAAATTGACAAATATTCTGCCCCAATCTCTTCTGTACAAAATCCATGATGCAAGACTAATTCTGATAAATAAACTGCCTTCATTACATGAAAGAATAATCGTGTAATGTTCACCTATTCCCTCTTCTACACTTTTTCACAACAGAAGTACAAATGATAAACTATGAAATACAGAAAAGTCTTTTCTTACAGGTAGAGACTGTGGCATATTAAAATATGTCAAGCTTTAGTGTTTAAGTACATCTCTTACAACTTAAGAGTCAAGGTAGACCTTACTAAAAGGTCCAAGGCTTCCTGAGACCTCATGTTGTAACAGTCTGACCAGCTGATTAACCCAACTGATCAACATCTTTGGTTCTGGTCAGATGAGGAATCTGGATGCTGGAATAGGTGGATTGTTTTCTCATATCTAGAACAATTTCCATATTCCTAACTATGGAGTTTTGCTGTCCCGAAGAACTAGCGAGATCCTAATTTCTGTAGTAACAATTTGGAGAACAACTTCATTAAGTTCTTCTTAATTAACACCCTTACCTAGAAACATTTTGCCTTGCACTTAAAAGGACATAGCTGTACTATTGTGTTGGCTGGAGTATAAATTAGTCAGGCTCAGCAGTTCCTCCCCTGTTGGCTTGGCTTTTGTTTTTAATTTCTAGAAAGCGCTGACCAATTTAAAAAATACTTAGACAGAAAAGGGTCAGCATAAGTGGCTCAGTACCAAAGCTTCACACTTTTTCTCACAATTTAAGTCTCTGACATGACACAGCAGACAAATTTGGCAGTTTTCATGGCTGTCAGATATACAAATGTCCTACTCCCTGCCAAAAGCTATTTTGAAAGCAAAATCCAAAAAATAAGAAACAGAAAGGCACTGAATCTTATTACAACTGAAATTAATTTTACTTGAGCAAAGACAGTAGATTTGTTTCATTAAAAGACACCTGAATAAAGGGAGGGAGTAGGGAGAAACAGGATACATACACACAAAAAAGTCTTAAAATGAAAAAATATTTTTGTTATTTATTCACAACATTTTAACCAGGTCAGGTTGTAGTTTTCATAAGAGAAGAAAAAAACCATATATTTATGATGTGTGGATCTGAACCTTATGTCATATTATTACAACTTTTTTTTTTCTGGGTTCATGCTAGCATCTTCTCTAAAGGAAAAAAGATTGTGGTAGGAACCAACACTAACTGGAAGACTTTAACCAAAATATTCATAAAGAGATTTTCACCCTAGAATTTAAAAGGTCTGAATTTATGCTTCAATTAAGCAATACTTTAAAATCAAGAACTGAGCTATAGAAATTAGTAGGGTAAAAGTTTTTGAAAAATTGTTTTAAAGGTCCTGGTGTCAATTATTTTCTATTCACTGGAGGTTCCCAAAGCTCTCCAGAGAACAAGATCACAAGATCCAACACTTCTGAAATGGCAGCAAGCAGACTTTGCCTGTATCTAGAAAATGTAACAGAAAGTCTCTAGTAACATTTTGTATAGTGTACTAAATATAGTAATGGCACAAGACAATTTCTAAAACAAACAAAGGGATGTTGGGGGAGAAGCTTTAATAGTACAGGTACCATGTTCTTTCTCAAAAAAGAGAAAACCTCCCTTTAAGTTTGAGAACATCACTTTTGGGTTCCAGCTTTTATGTGCCTTTCAATAAGTGGGCATAAGTAATTCTCTTATTGAGACTTTCCCGTATTGGTGAAGCTCATATATGGACAATGTACAAGGCCTACAAATTACAGTTGCAAATGTCTGAAAGGACAAACTAAACCTTGCAAACACAAAGGTTTCACATATCTCCTGGATTTGACTTTTTGTACCATGAGCTATAGTTACAAAGAAAAAGTTTATTTTGGTTCAAAGACACAAAGAGATTACTAGAAGGCACTCTCTCAAATAAAAAAAAGGCATGTTCTTCTAATACGTGATATTCTGTTTATATATATATAAAAGAAGTTTCTTGCTTTTCATTTTACTTTATAAACTTTATCAAAATCTCACTCAAACTTGCTTAACTCTCATGCCTACAAAGCCTCACTTTTGCAAGTATTTCCATTCAAGTCACAGGGAACATTTACATTCCTGATTTAACCATTAAAAGAAATCTTTACGTGTCTTGGACCTTAGTCACTTACTGGAGAAAGCTGACAACTAAAAAAATAAATCAATCTATTATCTATTTTTACCTTAAAACACAAAATTATAAGCAGCTATATGTTACTATTTTTACTTTGAAAGAAGTACAAGAAATATTAGCAATTGCTCAGCTGTAATATGGAAGCACATATGTGTCAGGAGATGTCTTCTCTCCAAGAACACTAGCACTGATAATTTCTAGAGGAGCACATCAATGAACTAATGAGGCTATTGAAGTACATCAACCACACAAATACATAGAAATACTCACCTGAAACATCACCAGTTATTTGAGGATTTCTCAATAAAGATTCATTATCATACCACAACCTCATCTAGCAGCTCAGGAAAATACTACTTCCCTTTTTGAGAGACAGCAAACTGAAGTGAAGCAGAAAACTGTCGTAGCTTATGCTTGGCCATAATGCTCATTGTAGTGGCCATGACTGGAATTTGTGAATCTTGGTTTACAGCCATAAAATGAAATATTTTTTCTAGCAAAGCCAAACAAAATTCCAATGGACTTCAGAGGAGTCATGATTCCACAACAAATTAGACAAGTTGTCTCTAACATGACTACTAAAGTACACATATGCCTAACTTACAAAAGAAATAAGGGAAATTCCAGTAGTTACAGTTAACTTGGATTTCCAGAAGATTTTACAAAGTCCTTCTTGAAAGGCTTACAAAAACTAAGCAACTATAGGATATGAACCTCAAATGGATAAATAGCTCTTTACGATAGACACAGGATTACAGTAAAAAGTGTGTTTTGACTGAGGAAAGTTTTCACAGGGTATATCTGGGATCACTTATGTTCAAGATACTCATAAATTACAAGACAAAGAGGTTACAAAATTTGCTGATGATATAACCAGAAAAAATGCAGACCAGAACTTATGAGATTGAGTAGATGCAGTATAATGTAGATACTATAATACAACAGCTGAAATTCAATGAATGCACACAGGTAAAACCTTAAATTCACAGATGACAGGCTCAAATTGACTATTAACCCTCAGGTGTTGAATCATGGAACTACAGTAGACAGAACAACAAAAAACATTAGTTTGATACTTAATGGAAGTTATATGGAAAACAGAACCCTACGGAAGAAAAACAAAACAAAAGTGAGAGCACAGTGTTATGCTGGAGTGCATTTACATTCTGAACACTGCATGTAACCAAGATGATGTTCATTCATGACTGGAAGTGAAACCAAGAGAGATTCACTGAAGAGTAACGTGAAGGGCCAAAGATACAGGCAAGAAAATTTAAATAAGATGTTTCAGCTGGAAAGGAGGCAACAGAGAAGTAATGAATAAGCTGTATGGTCAGGAGAATCAGAGAAAACAGCTTGCTCCCTCTTTCAAAAACGAAATTATCATTTTAAAATCAAAAAAGCAATGGAAATGGTTCTTCACCTAATGTGTAGCTAAATCACTGAAGCTGCTTTGTCTAAACTGTTGCAGATACACAAACCAACTTTACACTAATTAAAGGAATAGCAACCCTCAGTGACTTTCTCAATACATTTAAAACACATCTGGTAGGAAAGTTTCCATGCAGAAATTATCAGTGTCTGGGAAAGTAACAAAGGTGCATCTCATTACATATACCCTCTTCTAGTACACTCCAACAAGCATTCACTCTTAGTGTCCGTGTTCAGCACAGGATGCTGAGCCATGTTAAAGGTTCACTTAGCAAGTCTGATTAGTTACACATTGGGCAGCACCCCTGGATTTATGGATTCAAGCACATATTTATGTAAAAGGCATTCCTCATATCACCCAACATAGATTTTACCATGCAAAAAAATTTAATCATAACCAGAACGTTACACTCTTCAGTATCAAGAGGTTTCTTTTCAACTTACCTATGAGGTCTGTAGGCCCTGTCCCCAAATTTTCTCCTCTAATTGTCACTTTTGTCCATGAGATGCCTTCATTGGGAGAGATGCCAGTTACAAGTGGGGGCTGCCGTGCTCGAGACATGATGTCTATTCACTTACTGAAATCCGAGCTGCTTGTATCTGTTCAGCAAGAAATATTAAAAAAACCCAACAGTTACGCAAAAAAATTATTAACAATCTTTCAATCTGTTCTTCTAAAATGGTAGGGAAACATGAATGTGAATATGGAACACCACACAAAGCCTTTTTTTGCCACATAGTCATAAAACAATAAACAGTAACTACACCTTCTTTGCACTTCCTTTTTTATAAATTAAATATAGCTCTAGTCCCGAACTATAAAGTATATTCGCAAAAAGATTAAACATTCCAAAATGCTTAATGAAACTATACACATACTTATGTCAGAATTCAAATGAGTCTATTCAAACCTCTATCTAAAAGTATTGTATTCCTTAGAAAGTTTAGAATTGCTAAACTAAGCTAATAGACTACAATTACACATTTGGATCACTTCTCCACCAAAATGAGTCTTACTGGCATAGACAGTCCCATGTGAAGAAGCCCCCAGCACTTATTTGTATAAAGCATCAACATTTACATAAAATGAGAAAATTAAAACATCAACAAAACAAGTAATATCCCAACAGATCAACAAAAAAATGTACATAAAATTACCAAAAAAGCACTTCCAAAGAATATTCCTTTGCACCTGAAATTAGGAGTCAACTCCAACCAGTTTAATTAGCTCTGTCATACAAACATCAATATGGTAGGGCGTGTTATGTGGCCTATGTTTAGTTTACTATGCAATTGATCACAAATTCCTATGGCTTATTAACAGTTTCCTTGGTGCAGCTCTGCAGCTACATGCAGCTATAAGAAGCAGAAGAGTTTCACCTGAAGCATTACACTAACTTTTCCATTTTTACAACACTTACTAAACACCATCAGTATTCCAAAAAGCCAGTTACACATATAGGACACTATAGTGTAAACAATTTTAAAAGTTCAGGTTGGTAAAAAATAAGTGGAACAGAAGCCAAGCCTCATAAGGCTTCTCTTATCCTTATTTTGAATTGAGATGTATTTTCTACTTTTACTTGCAAATGGTCAAGTCCATGAAACCTAAAAACTCTGCAAATCATCCCTAACAAAAAACTGCAGCAAAGTTGCAGTTTCCAAGCACCTGCAGTTAGGAAATACCAGAATTAAGTAAGACATATTTGTTTCGGCTGCTTCTGCATATACAAAACACATCCACTGTACCAACATATACCATGCTTCTACACAACCTCCCCAAATTTTTCAGTGTTACTAGCTAGATCTAACATGAGAATCAAAGAGGCTCCCACTGTCTGGTTTTTCTTCACATTCCAAAGGTGGAAGCACACTAGAAATGAAGATGGAATAAGGAGGAAGATCTCATGGTGAAAGTAATCAAATACTGCCCACAGGAGAGGATCCTGTCAAGTGTCTATACCATAGATGCATAGCATGTCACTTATAATAAAACTACACTTTTTTCTGACCAAACTTCAGAGCTCACAGCCACATCTTGAGCCAGTATGACGTGCACCCTGAATATAGGGAATACTGCACAATGCTCTGAAATATTGAGGTCCTAAATAACCACCTCAATTCTATAAATACATGTGATTTTAAATGTCTGTTTCTCAGTTTCACACATTTAAAATAGGAATGCTATCNGAATGCTATCACTGATGTCAAAAGCTATTTTCAAGAAAAATTCATTAATATAGAAAAGGCATTTAGATACTCTCAACACAGAGCTATTAACATCTTCAGAGAACTTTTCAGGCTTCCTTTGAAGAGTGTGCAATTAGTAATAAACGCAAATTCATGCTGAACAAGCAGGACCATAGTAAGTTGCAGTATGTGAGCCATGTCTAGTATGTGAATGAAGGCTGGTGAGAGACCATGATAATACACACAGTCTATATCTGGTCTGGTTTTGTATATTTAGCTGGCAAACCTCATGATCTTTCTTGACTGGCTGACTTCACAGCACTAAAAACTACATTATGTGTTTAATAAAACACTAGTTTCTCTGGTTTTTTGAAAACAACAAACTGATGAAAAAGGAATTAAGTTACATAGTATCATATGAATGCTCTTATGAGTCTTACATGTAAAATATTGAAAATTTTTTACATGAACCCAACATGAGGCTAGAGGAGTGAGTAGTCAAAAGATGGAGTATATAAAATTGTGGGCAGAAGAGGAGGACTGTATCAGCAGGCTACAAAGAAATTAGCTGACAGTCATCTCCAGCTATGGAAGAGAAAGCTGTGCTCTGGAGTTCCCTCCCTCCTGCTCCCTTGTGCCCTATTTCTATTTCTTTCCCAGCACTGGCTTTCCCCCTCCTCACACAGCCACTTCAAAACTGTGGCCAGGTGCTTATCCCACAGACAAACTGTTTCCTGTCTCTATCCTGTCGATTCTCCATCTGACTTTGTATATTCAAGCAGGGAGGAAGCAGAGCGTTACTTTTCTGTTCTCCTTTCAAATCCAGACACCTCACTAATTCCTCTTCCTTACCTCCCATTCCCTCCTCCAAGCCTTCTTGTCTGAACACTCCACCTGCACTACCATTGATCCACTTCCTCGCCACAGGTGAAAATTACAGACCCTGTCTTCTGTCAACATCCCTAATCCTGGAGTCATAAGGCTTGCCCAGCTTTCATCTGTGCTGCGTTCCAAACTACATTACTCCAGCACCACATCACAAAACAACAGGCAATGCAATAGGAACAAGTCTCCCAAAAATAAGTTTACCACCCGGAGGAATTAGAACACAAAACTGCATGGAAATCTTGTCCAAGATGCATATGCATCTTGTTCAGACTTCTCAGAATCTGAGATTTCCTCTGGAGTTCTGTGCAAAGAGGAGGTTAGAGAAGAAGCAGGTGCCTAATATTATGGAGTGGGAGAATGAAATTATTCCTCATAATCCTGTCTGTGTAGTATTTGCAGATTTTCTCACAGATCCTCAGGAGAGCTCGAAGGTACACAACAGCTGTAAAGGAGCAGTGGTGTTATGTCCTCGCATACACACCTAATCACCTTCTGCAGGAAGCAGCACGTGTCTAGAATCCAGGAAGTCAACATCACAAACCTCTTTTACTTTTGAACAATATTTTATAAAGATTTATTTAGAATATTAATCAGTAACAGAGACGTAAAAAAGCCATCTTCAGGAACTTCAGGTAATATGCAAAGGAAGAAACCTTGAGGAAAACAAAGGAAATAGGAGCTACTGTGATATTATTTGGTTGATTCTGACCCTCAAAAAAAAAAAAGTTATAGTTCCCTTGCATTGCAGCTATTGTTTCTTTCAAGATACCTACAAAACACAGGTAATTGGCTTGTTTCAATACCAAAATTCAAAAGTAATATTACAACATATTTTTCTGGATTTCAGAAATTGGCCCTAGATCCCCCTTCATGATGAGCTAAATAAATGTAATAAAAATGCTGAGCCTCCTGAGATCTAATATTTCTTCCAAAGTATTTCCATACTTACTGCAGAATTGCTTTAAAATACCTCACTGGAATGAGAATACCACAGTAAATCTCAACACATTACAAGAGCACTACAGCACTGAGATGCTCTATTATTATTTTTAAACAGTTTCAAAGAGTAAGTAAAGGAAATCTTTAGAATATGTCATTACTATAAATATCAATACATTTTTCTCCCTCTTATGACAAACTATAGCTAAATGACTGAACTGCTCCTTGGGAAGCCTACGCAGTATACTACTGTGGCTTAAGAGCAAGTTTCTAAATTTGTTTAAAAACTCAGTTACTTTTTCATTTCATAAAGCAATACAACCACCTAATTAGGAGCTTGTGTTGCAATCCTATAGGTTGCCCTAAACATAAAATGTATTCTTTACAAATATGCACTACATATAAAATAATACAAAAAAAAAGCCCTTTTCCTGAAAGACAGCTCCTCACACAAACTAGGGTCCCGAGATTGCATAAAGACAGTTTCCATAAAGCTATTTCCTCTAAGGAGCCAGGGTCACTGAAGAAGTGTCAACAAGACTATTTTTTTGCAATGGACAATCTTCTACTCTAATCAAGGAGACGTCTCTTTCCCTCTTTATTTCTCCCCACCTTTTTATTTTAAGACTTCATTTCCTCACAGTATCTCCCCAACAGTTTAACAAGGATGACATCTGTTTGACTGCTCCCATGATCTTGCCCATATTATTCTGTCGTAATTCTTGCTATGGAAGTGCAAAGAGTTAGAAAGCCTCTGCAAAGACCACCTACTACAAAGCCATCTTGAAAAATGCCTTTCATAAACATCATCTTGTCTTTACATGAGCTTCTCAAATAAACTTTCTCTGACAAAGGTTTGGTTAAAAAGAAATCCAGACAATTCTGAGCATTACAAATTTGTTAAAGAGAGGACACCTTCTCTTTTTAGCCTAAGAAAAGCCACTTTAAAAACAAATCATGAAGCAATGAACCATGGTCTAACATAAGGGAAAGCCCAACCCCAGTTATATTTTTGACTTGTGTAAGCCTTCAGTTTAAAGCTGGTTTAAAATCAGAGTTCTTAAATAGGTTTCCACATTCAATTTTCAATGGTGAACAGGGAAGAAACACTGTACCTGTTCTGTAAAACAAAGTTCTGGAAGTATCACCAGAATATGANTAAGAAACACCGTACCTGTTTTGTAAAACAAAGTTCTGCTTACCACTCTGGAAGTATCACCAGAATATGAAATAACAAAAATTCAGGATTGAAGGATATTAAACTGGCTGGTAAGTTCAAATCCCAAAGAAACAACTACAAACATCATCAGGGTGTGGAACTTTGGCAGGTGACTAACAATCTGGTGCCACCTTGTAAGTTTCACCAGTGCAAAAATCAGCAGTTGAATGGCTTTAAAATGGAGTTTCTGACTTCTAAAACAAAATAGGAAAATGCTTCCAGTGACTGAAAATTCAGTTAAGTTAAAGCTTTCAGTGGTACTTTCTCACAGACCCCAAACTTAAAAGATTCTCGTGGCAGAAGACAGATTCAAGGTCAATGCAAATGCCATGGTCATCTAGCAAAGGGTATCAAAGCTGTCAAGTAGGGAGGGAAGAAAAAGTCAATTTGTCATCATTGAGAAAGTCTAAGCTCCAATCAAGCAAGTCTTCATGTACCAAACATTTATTTGTCCTCAGTCACATACATGTAACAGAATAAAATTTAAGAAAATTTGAGGCAGGAACAGCAAAGCATCACTCATGTGCAAACCACAGTATGCCTCAGATACCGCTATTTTCTTTAAAATAAAAACAAAAATCAATCTGAAACCAATAGGCAAGTTACTCATCACACTAACATCACAACGTGAAATAATTTCCAAATGAAAAGACTTATGAAATGCCTTTTTAAACAAGCAGTAAATATTCAGATACCAGAACACAGGCGATGGACTTTTCACCTTAAGTTGCATACACTTGTGCTTCTACTAAATAAATCTAATAATTTGTTTTCACTAGGAAACCCAGAGAGTCCCTCAAGGACAACAGACTATGACAGAGTCAGTGAAGGGACACAGAAAGTGACCCCAAGAAGGATAACAAAGCAAAATGCTTCCTACATTTATACTCAAAACCATTACAAAATTATGAAAAACACTATTGCAACCTTTTCTGTGCTTTATCTTTCCAACAATATAAATTCAGACAGACAATCTACATAAACCAAGAATTAAAAGCATCCAAAAAGCAGCACATGAAAATGACTGACGTTTATTAACCCCTCTGGAGATCTTCAGTGCCCTAGAATTTCCACAGCCTTCAACACTGCATTAATAATATAAAGTCCATTCCTGCAAGCCTGCCAGAAAAGACTGGGAAGTGAATAAGCCAAACAATGCTGAAATTCCAAGTGATATTAAGAATCTATGCGTGTTTATTTAAATAATAAAAGAAGACTTGTCAATTTAAACAAGAAGTGCTCACGAATCTGATATTTAGGGGGAAAGAAACTCTTCAAAACACTGCTAAGCTACTTATAATGAAAAGATGAACAAACATAAAAAAGTGGGTAATTTCACCACCACACGCAAAAAACAAAGCCTCGTTTGTCTTGCCCTGTCATATCCGGCGTGTTGATTCAAGCCAATATTAACACTGAAAAACATGTTAACCTACAGGACAACATTCCACGCCAAAAATCAGTTTCAATTTGGGAAGATGTTCAAGTTTTGCGACAGAGAGGGCAAATGACAGAAAAAAAAAACCCGCTTGGAATATTGAATGACATGATACGATACCCTTTGCCTTTTGAAAGGGATCCTGAATATTCTGATCAGCCACAAAGGGCTTAGTAAAGATTCTAGTTTTGGAGTAGCCAAGGAAGGAGAGCAGCAATTTTGCTTTCACAACAGCCATAGCGGCATATTCCCGCAGTATCTCGGGGGTCCTGCCAGGTACATCTTCATGGCGATGTACCTCGAGAGAGCGAAAACAAAAACAACCACAGCACCCAGCGATGCCATTAACATTTCTGAGTCACAAGGGATTAAAAGGCTCGGAGCCGAGGCAGATGCTGCCAGAGCCCTCGGCTGAGGAGCCGAGCGCCCGGCGCAGCCTGGGCTGCAGCTGCGAGGGATTGACACCGCTCACGGTGGAACCCGGCTCGGGAGAAACTCCGGGCACAGTTCCGGCATCCGAAATAAATTAAAGTAAACAGTGTTGCTCTCTCTCATCCACCCTGTTAGCAGCCTCTCGGTTGAGCCGGAGACCACACACCCAGACCACACAGCACCAGCTGAACTCACTCGCACGCAACATCTAGAAGCTGTCACTCCGCTGAGCTGCGGGGAGGGAGGGAGGGAGGCAGAAAGGGGGGCCGGAGTGCGAGTGTGTGTTTGGGAAAGTTCCTTGCTCTCTCCTCCTATCGTTACAGCTGGTTGTGTTCTGTGTGGTTGGGAAGGAGGGAGAGAAGGGAGGGATAAAAAAAGGCCTATAAACCTCACTAAGAAAACATACTGGTCTTGGCCTTTTGTAGTAATGATTTGCATCCCTCCTGTACTAGTCTAGGAGCTGATGAAGGGCTAACAAAGCATCCATTTAACATCAATTAACCTTCTATCTATCACATGTCAAAAAAAAATCTAGACTACCATAACTCCATTTCCTTGCCCATATTAAATGACAGCATCCCATCAGTTACAATGTGCAGCATACACTATGATCATATATATATCATAGATCAATATATTGGTCTATTTTTACATCAGGAGCTCCGAGATGTTATTTATTTGGAGAGGGGAGAGATTCCCCACAAAGCACAACCGAACACACAAATGCCCTTATGACATCAAAACGCTGATTTTTTTTCCACCCACAAACATTCCATTGTAAAATGAAGTTTTGTTCATTAGTATCATACACTATAAACAACCTGAAGGAAGTTAATGAGCCAACATATAAGCCTGAGTTTGTAACTCATCAGCAAGACTTAAAAATAGCAAACCTCTAAAAATAGATTAAAATAGAACAATAATGTATAATACAGATGAACAGAGACTTTTAAAATGGGGAGGGTTCTTTGTGTCTTTTAGTTCAGAAAATCATTTCATCTGCCAATATTATCACCTGTTCAAACAGAAAAAGCTGAATAAAACTTCTGAAGACTTTTAAAATCTATTTCAGTTAGTCTACTTCAAAAGAGATTTCCTTCCCTATGCTCTGCTACAATGAATACACATACCTCCTCCATCAAACTCACCAGCACACAAAATTTAATTTAATACATACGCAGTCTGGGCAACCCAGAACCACAGTCACATTTTCACCTCAGCTTAAAATCTTTTTACCTAAGTGACAATGACAATCTCCAAGTGCCACTATTAAATAAAACCAATAGTACCAATTATTGTACCAGTAGTACAATAATCCAAATGTCAATAACACTTGGATTAAGATATTTTTCTTTGGGAAAACCATAAGGAAAAATTCCAAAAAATGTCTTACCTTATCAATACATTTTCAAAAAAGTTAGCTTTAAAGTTCTGTAACTTTACACTGAAAATAAATTATTCCCCCAATTTATTAATTAGGTCAACATGCTGGTTTATACCAGTTCTTGAATGAACACTTTTGCTGATAGATTCAAAGTTACAGCACCTATTCATTACCAAGACTCAAGTCAAACCAATTTAAGTCTTCTGAAAGTCTGTTTTGCTCATAGTCAACTGGCTAGAAAAGGGCTATACCATAGAAGAAAATAATTAAAGATGGTCTGAACGCAGATGTTTCTCCCCAAAATTTCCACTTTCATTATAAATTACATTGCAACTCCCCAGAAATTAATTCATCTACTTGGCTAAAAGCTTCTGTATTTATTACATGACACATCACTGTAATCTAGCAATGTTGTGAAGAAAAGCCCTAAACATCTACATATAAACATATATATTAAAAAAGTCAACTCAGCTTTACACAAAACTGTATCACAGATGGCCACAAATCTCCCATTAATTTCTAAATTCTCACAAAGCACATGTCTTCCTACATCTGCTTCTACCTCTGACAAAGTTTGCTTCATCCAGAAGTCATTATCCTTACTGTCCTCCAGTTAAGCCATTCATCCCTCTTTTGTTCTAAAGTTATTCACAATTTTCTCTACTTCATTTTAGTTAATAGGAAAATGGTAGAGAAATCTAATACCCTCATCATCCCTCGATCTTATGTTATTCACAGGCAGAAATTCGAAAAAATACTTCAAGCATCAAAAAGTTTCAAATATGTTCAGGCAAATATATTCAGAAAGACCCAGAAGTTCAGAAAAATAAACTAAATAAATCCCAAAGGGATGATTTTTTTTTTTTCTAGAGAAAAGAAACAAGATACCACAGATTTTTTTTTTTAAGCCCTGTAACTACACACAATATTCTTAATAAAAACACTCTATAACCACTGTAATTACACAGTTCACATGGTTGAAGTTTTAACTTGGGTGCTCCTAGGTAGGACTGCAAGACTACATTTAACATTTGCTGTGTGACTTTTTTGGCAGTTCTTTTTGTCTCAAAAATATTTAAAAGATGAGACACGCACTCGTGTTACTGAGATTCCTGTATTTTTTGTGTTCTCTCCCAAACACCTTCTTCTGGTCTCTGCTCAGGGAAGTACTCAAGCCATATGCATTTTTCTCAATTCACATGGTCAAACACACACTCAAGTCTTTCCCTGACAGAGTGTGCACAGGTATTTTTCTAACAAAAAGCTGCTGTTGCCTTACATACTCTAAGTCTCCATTTCCACTCATCCACCTAAAATCCCTTCTCCAGTCCAGAGCTACCATGCTTTCACAGTAGTCAAGTTGTATCTTGTGAAAAACAGAAGCTCCCTTTCCTTCTCTGCTAATGAAAAGGAAACATGAGAGGAACTCTTTGGCTATATACACAGCTTCTTAATTTTTTACCAAAAATTCTGGGTATAATTTTCCAGTAAAACCACAGATAAATTCAAAATGTCAAAAGGCTCACAGAATTCTTAAATAGAAAACTGAAAGTAATTGCTTTTTTGAGATATTTTACGAGTATCTCAAAAAAAATCAATTTAGTTTGTCCTCAATATATAAGTGGGCATTTAAAAAGGGATTTTTCCTCAGCATAGCCCTAAGTCTTCATCAAGAAGCCTGTATTAGATACACTTCCAAATACAAGGTAAATTACTTTCGGGTTATCCACAAAGTCAAAGAAAAAAATACAAGTCTAAATATACCTAAAAATCCCTGATTTACATTGTAATCTGATACACAGACACTTTTACACTGCCAGAGACCCCACTGATTTCTGCACAATATAGCCCAAGGTCTGTCTCTGAGAATGAAACTAAAAATCTGGGAATCTGCAGTTCCCTTAGGGTCAAGTGAAAACCAGACCCACTAAGGGCTTGGTGCCTCAGAAATTTTGTATTCCTTAAAAAAAAAAGCAAATAAAATTAGAAAGGAAACAAAGGCTTTTATGCTCATTACCACGTTTTTAATGAAAATGCTGAAGTCTACAGAATAACAATGGCTGTTGTTAAAAAAGAGGCTACACAGCCCAATTTCTTTTTGGAGAAAAAGCATGAAATATTTCCAAAATAACATAAAAAGTACCATTCCAAAGAATTTCTCCATAGAAGCGAGGTGTTTGACTTGGTGTTGTTTAAGACACTAAACATGTAGCTTACCTTTCCCTGTGCAAAGCCCTTAACATGGCAGTCACACAATCAACAGTTATTTTCAGGCATTTCTCTCATTACTTGGTTTCTAAGAAAACTGCTTGCTTCAAGTTTGGGGTTTTTTTTTCTTTTTTCCCCACTCCAGGAGATCACAAAGATGAGTTCTCCCTCCTGCCTTTCCCTTCTCCTCTAACTTTTAACACCGCAAAAATAATCCGACTGCTTTTGACCCGAAATGCTGACTGAAATCCCAGAATAGAATTTTCAGGGCAAGACACAAAAGTCTTAATCAGCCAGATTTTGGAACTCATACTTTGCAAGCTGTACACACAGACCTTTGCTTTCATGATCAGTGCAAAAGATGAAACATCAATCCGACGTGAGTGCCCTGTGCATGTGCTGTCTAATCATCCCTCAGCCGCCAAGCACCTTTACAAACAAGATTCCCTCCATTACCAAACACCATATTTCTCCCCTGAGAAAAGTGATCTGAAAGACAATGTTGCACAGCCCAGATTTACAGAATGTAGGTGGTCCAAGACAGAAGGTCAAAGTTAAGCTGAAGAGCTAACATCTGACTTCTGCTGAAAGATACTAATTTAGCTGTTTTCACATATTGAACGTTCAGCTTAAAGCAGAGTAGACTCCACTCTGTCTGAAAAGCTCACATAGAAAATAAATTCACTGTAGCATGTGCAGTCTTCTGAGTACTGTTTTCCAGTCCCTGGTTGTAAAATGAAGCACTACCAATTTCTCCTGTGGATGATTTTCTCTGCCTGTTTGCATAAGTAAACACTGATCTATGGGCATTCAAAATACATGCAGGTGATGTCTGTCGGTGCTTCACAGGCTTTTGTCCTGCAGTACAAAGTTCTTAATTGTAGGTTATTTCACAGAGCTGTCAGAACCTGTGTTTTTAAGAACACCTTTTATATTCAGTCTTCTGTCACCATCCTATTGAGATAACTACTGTCTTCTCATACTTTTTGTTTATGTTTTTAAGTGAAGTAGGAAAAGCGAAAAGCAGAGAATAAGCAGAATTAAAATAACTCAAAACTGATGTTTAGTTTCAAATAAAGTGCTTGGGACTTCCTGAATTTACAGCTAAACATACCAGTACATTGAAAAAAATTGATTAAGTATGGTTTAACATCATATATCTAAAACTTTTCATCACTAAAACAAGTCAGTTGTCTTTGCCTTTCTGGTCAACCTACTTATCTTGCTTTAGTCCAGTTTCACTGGGAAGAGCAGCATAATAAAGGACTGTATCAGTGGACAGAGTTTCTTTCTAATAAGGCCTCAGGAAAACAACCGAAGAATTGCACATTTTAATGTCTTTAAGTTTAAATTTCCTCCTCAAATGCTCTCAACAGCTAGCAAAAAACCCTTGCTCATATTCACATGAAATCCTACAACTGAAAATCTGAATATTACACATTCAAAACCACTTGGTGAACAATACCTTTTGTACTGAAGATGAAAGTTTCTTCACATAACAATATGCACTGCTCAAAGGGTAAGGTGATAAATGATTTATTTTAAAGACTTGGTTTTTAGATTTTTTTATGTTCATGACTTAGAACTTCACATGGTTGGGTTTTTTTAGCATTCATTTGAAATATTCGTTATCTTAGTCCACTATTCAGCTCCAAAATACAATAAAGCAATTACAGGATTAAAAGAACCCATATCAAGTGTGTAAATCTATTGTAATTTATTGAATGAAGGCCATAAAAACACAAGACAACTTTAGATTCTGTTAAAGAAAAAAAAAAAAGCCAGTATAAATTTGATGGATAACATGCTTTTAATTAAATACTTTCACCTCTGACATCCTCAAAAAGTTATGTTTTCCATAGAGAAAAACCCTGTTACCATTACAATTTTAAAATAATTTTCACTAAGTCCTACCAGCATAATGAAAATAATTGCATCTGTTTCAAATGATGTTTCAGACAACAGAAATCCCACCTAAGTAAAAACATTGTTGTCCAAGGAGTGAGCAGAAATCACAAAAACTGTAAACTAAGCTATCCATGGGAAAGAAATCAGCAGCAGGACATGCCTTGTGCTTGTGCTGCTTTTTGCTGGGTCAGTGCAAGCTATGATAAGATACTATAAAAATAGGAATGCAAGAATTACAGGGCTTTCCTTCTTCAGTTGAGCAAAAGGTAAAGCAAAGGCTGTTTTCCTAAGCCATAAGTTTGTTTGTTTGCAGTCCTTTAACAGTTTTGACAACTTTATCAAAAGCAAAAACAAAACAAAGTTTGTAGTAATGACATGCACAGAAACCACTGAAGGAGAAAAGAACCTGTTTACTTGTTTGAAGAATGATCAGAAAACATGGAAAGTTGAAGTGATATTACGATTTTTAACTAAACTTTAAATAGTTAATATGTGGAGTTTAGATTTAATGTGATGTTCTGTCTGAGCTACGATGGCTTAATATTTCACTGGCTTTTGATTCAAAACTTTTGAGTCTATGGGGGAAAAAAATAAGGGAAAGCTGACAGTGTAGAAGGAAGAGTATTTTGAAAATTAAAAACTCCCTTTTGGGAACACCATCATCCCAAATTTCAGACATCTATCCCTTGCTAAGAGATGATTTTCAGGTTCCTAATTAGAAGATAGAAGAGGCAAGGAGAAAAGCTGTTTGGCCACCCAGCTCATGGACACAGAAGTGTAACACCTCCAGAGAGACACGAAGGAAAGCAACCACCTCGCGACCTGTTATGTGTTATTTCGATTCCTTCCATATTCCTTGGAAGCACCATCACCCTGGTACTTTCTTACTGCACTTGCCCACTCATTTTTGGAGAGCTGTATCTGAAAAACTTGACGGTACCGCTAAATGCGAAATTAAAAAAAAAATAAAATTAAAAACCAATCAGTCCTGCAAGTAACCACCTTCGCAGAGGTCAGGCCTCCCCTCTGCCCCTGCCCTGCTCAGGCACACCCACGCTTCACGGAGCCCAACACCTCACACAGGCTGGGCTCGACCACCTCAGACGTCTTTTCCAACCTACTCGATCCCGACACTTGACACAGCTCCAGCCCTGCGCCGTGTCCCGCTGCAGCCCAGCGGGCCCAGAAGCTCTTCCCAGGCCCCTGGCAGGGATGGGAAACAGAAGCAAAGCCCACGGAGCGGCTGCAGCCGGGCCCGACCCCTCACGGGGGGGCCGCAGGTGACGGGGAAGCCGCTCCCGCCCCTAGCCCCGCCCCCTGGGGTGATACCCCGCCCTCGAGACCACGCCTCCTTAAAGGCCCCGCCCCCCGCTCGTCCTGTGTTTCTTTCCCTCCGACCTTTTACCGGGAGCGTCGGGAGCACTGGGAGTTGGTGCCGTCGTGCGTTGGTGGATGAGGAGCAAGGGAAAAAAAATCATGGTGGTAACAGCGTTGGCAACAACAACAAGGACAACGATAACAGGACCCGGGGGAAGGGCCCGAAGTTGTGTCAGGGAAGAGTGATACACTCTTGGATACACTGAGAAGACTCTTCAGCCGGCGAGGGGTTGGGCACTGGAACAGGCTCCCCAGGGAACTGGTCACAGCACCAAGCCTGACAGAGTTCAAGAAGCGTTTGGTCAATATTCTCAAGCATGTGGTGTGATTCTTGGGAATGTCCTGTGCAGGGCAAAGAGTTGGGACTTCTGTGATCATTGTGGGTAGGTCCCTTCCTACTCGGGATGTTCTGTGATGCTGTGAACAATAATAAGTGATAATAAAACCACCTCCAACTACTGTCCCTGTGGGCAGAAGCCCACCCAGCGGCAGCGTGGGGACCCCAGTGCTGGGATGCAAGGGAGGCTGCCCAGGGAGTCTCCCTCTCCAGAAACATTCCAAACCCTTTGGGTGTGTTCTTGTGTCACGTGCTCTGGGTGACCCTGCCTTGGCAGAGGGATTGGACTACATGATCTCCAGAGGTCCCTTCCAGCCCTAACTACTCTGGGATTCTGGGAGGGGAGGGCCTAGAGGTGCTGCCAGAGAGGGTGGCAGAAGGAAGGGTGGCAGAGAAAGGTCCAGACACGAGCACTGCTGTCAGTGCCCAGTAACAAAAATACCTCCTCCTTTTCCTGAGAGACAGTAAAAACAGTAAAAAAGCCAAGTTCCCACAAAATCTTACTGGGAAGGAGAGGAAAAACAATGAGACAAAAAAACCACGGAAGAATCCATTCTTCAGTTTTGCCAAACCCAACCCAAACCAGAACATTAGTGAGAAAACAAATTACCTTTCATAAAACCTGAAAGAACTTAAACACTATAAAAAGCATTATAGTCAAGAAACACATTTTTCCTCACTTTTTTTTTTTTTGGAAGTTAAAGCCGCCCAGGTTAAATTAGTAGTCTCTAATACTTCATCACATGAATAAGCAACACTTTTCTGACTCTTTCCTCTAAACTCTATAAAACATTACACAGCATCTTTCTGAGGAAAAACAAATCAGCCAGTATATATCTTTAATTATCCCAAAAATTGTAACTAGCAACTCTGCAGTTTTTTCGATGCAGAAAATGAACTCCTCAGTTCTCCAAGAGAAGTTGACATCACATTAAAAAACAAAAGTGTAAGGATTTGCCACCCATTTCAGAATTATTCTTTTCCTCCATGACAGCTTATGTGCATTTTCTCATTAAAAGCCTGTCATCAGACGTGCCAAATAAAATCACTCTTTGGAAGATTTGGTTGATACAGAAGGCCCCACCTAGCATACTGCATACCTGGGTCCCTGCCCTGCCAGATGCCCTCTGAGAATAGATATCTGTGCCCAGAAAGCCCATGGATTTTGGTGGGAGTCTGTAAAGGGAACCATCTACCCAGGAGGTTTTGTAATAAACAATCATGGATTTAGATTTAGTTCAAGTGACAAACTTCAGTGCCAGACTGAAGTTTGGTTGTGGATTTGAATGCATATTCACCCCTGTTGAAAGTGCAAAGACCCTAAAGAAGTGAATTATTAAGAAGAGGGAGCCTGAACTTTAGAAGAGATAACCCTTTCAAGTGAGGAACAGCTGCAAGGCCTTTTGCTTCTGAAAATGTCACCTTAGCCTCCCCTTTTAGAGGTTTTAAACAGCTGTTTCTAAAAGACTGCTCAGCAGTGTTTTGGTCCAGATCATAGGCCTGGGGAACCTGTCAGAACAGTACAAGGCTGTTCTGGGCTAAACTCTGCAACAACAGAAGCCTTATAAATGCCCTGTGTAGTTTCATCACAGGCATCCGTGCAGGCAAATCCTTCTATTTCCAAGAGCAACATCCAGGAATCTTATGATCTGTAGGGGCCCTGGATAATACTGGGTAATACTGTCAATGAAGAGCTTCCTGTGTGGTGCACTTAGTTCAATCTGCTGTGGGTGGTTTTCCCAGCTGATGTGTGGTGACCATCACCTACCCCTTCAGTGACTCCAGAACAAAGCTGACAGTGACTGACTGCAGATGTGACCCACTGGAGTAAAGAAACACCAGCCCACACATCTCTTAAGAACAAAAGGAGGAAAACTAGTGTGGTTAAAATAGATATATCTGTCACATATATATAACTTATGATGTATATACCGTAATGTATAGTATATATTTGCTGTCATATATAATGCTGGGAATATAAATACATTACTCCATGGAACTCCAGATGCTGTTAAAGAGATTAATCTATGTAGTTAAAACTGAGGAAAGAAGTGACAATTTGTAATATAATGACCTGGTAAATAGTAAGTGTTATACCTCATAGAGGTTAGAAGAGTAATTGCTCATTCATACCTTTTTCTAATCCATTTCTGCAGATTTGACAGTGATCTGTAAACATTATATCTCTCTACAAAGTTGGGTAAACAGATTTGAAAGCCAGAGAGATTATTATGATCATCTTTTCTAACCTGAATATTGAAAGCTGTAGAATTTCCCCTAGCCATTCTCACACCAAGGTCTTTCTTTAGTTGTTTCTTAGAAAGACATCTTCATTTTACTTTAAAGAGTTGGAGAAATGGCAAATCCATCATTGCACTTTTGAAGATTTCTCACCGATTACCCTAACATGTACCACATTACCTTAATGTGTAAAAAAGAACTGATAGAAATGTAAATGTTGTTTGAAAGGTGAATTCATCTAGTTGCAGCATCTGTCCATTGTGAGCCTGCTTCTTGTTAGCAGAAATATCTTCCTTTTGAAGATGTTTGTAAAATGCAGCAGATTTATTCCTTCACCTTCTCTTGACAAACTGTATGGATTAACTTTGATTCTGCACCGTGTAACTGCCTTTCCAGAACTGTTCCCTTTTCTGAATGCCTTACAGCAATTGCCTAATTTTTTTTTTTACATTTGGACATCCGAAACAGACCTCTCCCCACTTCTCTTTGAATTTGTGAGGTAAACATTATAACCAGGGAAATCTAAGGAACAGAAAAAAGCTAAGAAGCATAAGGTTGAAAATGACCTTAAGAAATCAACCTTTCTAGTACTTTCCTTTGCCCCAAGACAGGATCAACTACTCTTTTGTTGTAATATAACTGTTTTTTCAATCTTGTTCTTACAGGCTTCCCAGTATGGTGCTTTTGCCATCTCCTCAGGCAATCTTTCCCAGTATTTCTCTACCCTTATCACTAAAGGCTTTTTCTTTTTTTCCTAATGTATACTCTAAATATAACCCCTACTGCAATTTCAGTCCTTTAGTGAAAAGTCAGTCTTTGCTGGCTCAGGGAACAGACTCTGCTTCCTCCTTGTAGCAGTCTTTTCCATATTTAAAAGCTCTGTGTCTTCTCTTCCTCATTATTCCAAACAGTCCCATTAGTATCCTGATATTTAATGTTTTCTGGACTGGAAATCAAGCTTGATCTCCACTGCACTCTTCTACAGACACACAATATCATTCTGAAAGTGCAGTTCCCCAAGCCAAGTATGATCCAGGTGAAAAATATTTGGAAAAAAACCCCAAACACTAAGTTTAAAGCAGTACCATGGGTTAGCAGAGCAAAGTAATTGTTTTGCCTATTTTCCAGGCTTTCTTCTACCCCACTCGTATGGCATCTTCCCTTTTACAACAGTGTAACAGTGATGGCTCATGCTTAGCCTGTGATTCACTCTACGTTTTTTCTATGCAACTGTTATCCTGTTTATTTTTCCCCTTCCTGTATCTGGGGAACTGATGATGCTATGTCTATTGCACCTATTAAATACCATCTTTTGAGTTTTTCTTGAAAAAAAACCCCATCACCAGTTTGACAAATTCCTTCTGAATTCTTAGTCTGTTCTCTAATACTTTTTTATCTGCTCTCCTCTTCATGTCCTCTCCAAATGTAACAAGCTTAGTCTCTATTCTGTTCTTCGGATGTTTTATAAGCAGTAACAGATACAGGATGGACCTTCAAGAAACCTCTTTCAATACATTTCTCCATTTGGTAGTGGCCCCATTTTTCTAACCCTTCCTTAGCCTTGCCTTTTCTGACACCATGGGATTTTCAGTCTGGACCATGTTGTCTTTGCTTATTCATAAGAAACATTGCCAAAAGCTTTACTGAAATGAAGATGCATGACTTTTTAACTGGAAATCAGTAGCCTGCCAAAGACATGGCAGTAGACCAGGAGCAGAGCCAAGAAGCCCAAACCATCTTTGCCTGCTTTAACAAATCACTGCACAACCTTTTTTTACCTCAGTGGTTCCACTTCCCTTTATTTTCTTGATCATCTATGGAACATTCCTGTAATGTTGGCTTCTAGCATTTGCTATAGATTTTGTGAAAAAATTCATACAGATATTTCAATTTCCAGGCAGATTTCCTGTGTTGCATTTTGCTCCCAAGACCAGCTGCTTTCTGCTTTCTCCTAAACTGAAAATCACTTGGATCTGTGTTGTCAAACCGACATCCAGGAACTGATCTAATTGAACTGTACAGTTCTATTTCTTTTTTTAATAGATAGGTTCAGAAATAAGTTCTTTGACCTTGGCAGCATTTTGACCATTATCCGGGAGTTTAAGCCAGAAACTTTCATTATGAAGTGAAATATATTTATCTTCACTGACAGGCGAGAGAGAAAGAAACAACTTACTGATCAGTGTTTTCCCCCCGATGATTTCTGGTATGCTTCAAGAGAAACAACATATAAATTAATTCACACAGTATTTTGAGTTTTCTTTCAGTACACATAGAGTCACTTTTTCCACATCAAACAAAAAATACAGTCTTTGTGCTTTAAACTATTTCCAACAGTACACAAAATTCTCTCACTCTTTTACTTTCTTGGCTAACACCACCCTAATTCTTCCCTTTCAAAGCCTATCCAAGGAATCTGTGCACTACTGACCCAGAGGCATTGTTTCTCTAAACAGCACCAATGAAACAAATTACTAAATTACTTTGTGCAGCTAAAAATACTGGATGTTGTATACCACAGCTCTGTCAAGAGTGTCACTAGTAAGTTGCATCAGTTTAAAAACTTCTTGGGACCAACCTTTATCTACTGTGTGTATTTTAAAACAATAGACGGGGGGGAGTTGAAATCTAAACCAACATTAAATTTTGCCACATTTCTTTCTCAAAGGGAAAAAAACCCCCCTCCGTTTCAAAGACTATTTGACAGATTTTGTTCCTCAAATTCTAGGTGAGATTCTGTTCCTCTTTTCCACAATAACAGACTCTGGCACAACAGCTTAAATTTCTATAATTTTGGGAATAAGCAGGGAAAAGCTGTTCATCAGATATTTTTCAGACCTCTGAAATCATGCTGAGTGAGGGCAGAGATCAGATCTCCTGTTTTGAATTGAACTGTACCCATGGGACAGTTAGTGGCTGCCTGAGCACCCCAGATCCCCTCCACTGGAAGTGAGCATATCTCTGCTCTGGTAGCAGCCAGCACTTCCCAATGTGCCCTAGTGAAAATCAACTAAAGTAACATAGAATTATTATTTAATTATCAGTTGGGCTAATTTTGGTGGAACCAGGTTATTTCCCTCACTTGCCCAA
>WEIV01021044.1:36319-93958 GCA_013390005.1 Calyptomena viridis
ATTTCTTTCTCAAAGGGAAAAAAAACCCCCTCCATTTCAAAGACTATTTGACAGATTTTGTTCCTCAAATTCTAGGTGAGATTCTGTTCCTCTTTTCCACAATAACAGACTCTGGCACAACAGCTTAAATTTCTATAATTTTGGGAATAAGCAGGGAAAAGCTGTTCATCAGATATTTTTCAGACCTCTGAAATCATGCTGAGTGAGGGCAGAGATCAGATCTCCTGTTTTGAATTGAACTGTACCCATGGGACAGTTAGTGGCTGCCTGAGCACCCCAGATCCCCTCCACTGGAAGTGAGCATATCTCTGCTCTGGTAGCAGCCAGCACTTCCCAATGTGCCCTAGTGAAAATCAACTAAAGTAACATAGAATTATTATTTAATTATCAGTTGGGCTAATTTTGGTGGAACCAGGTTATTTCCCTCACTTGCCCAAAACCCATATTTTAAAGGAAATGATAAAGGAATTTTTATGTTTAATATTACACATAACGATTCTATCTATTACTAAATCCCTTCTTGCTTGTTTGTTTTTGTTTTGGTTTTTTTTGTTGTTGTTGTTTTTTTGTTGGGTTTTTTTTTTGTTTTGTGGGTTTTTGTTTTTTCATTTTTTGTTTGATTTTTTTGTATTTGTATTTGTTTCTTGTGTGTGGCTTTTTTTTTTCTGACTATCTCTCTCTTCTTTCCTCTCTTCTTCCTCCAAACCTCCTGATCTCTAATTCTCCTATGGTGAAAAAAAAAGGGAAAACTACAAAATAGAGATGGAGAAAAGGGAATGAGAATGGCAAAAAGCAGTTAGATAAATTATGCAATCTGGGCCAAGTATAATTGTTCTTTCAAAACTTAACTTTTTAGATAATTTACATTCAAATTAGTATCACTACTGTATGCTGTTAGTAAGACATTGCATTTTACATCTATTAGATATAATTATGAAGCTTCTGTTAGAAACAAAAATTATTTTAATATATTGAACAAGCAATTAACATTAAAATATGAATCCTGATCTATGCCTTAAATGTACAATCAAAGGTACCAGAATAGACAGCTTAATCTGAAACCTGTTAAACATGACAGTGTTTGATTTTAATGAATTACAGTTCTAATCTTTAATGTTTCTTAGTGGCATTTATTCTTAGACACAGAAGTCTAAGAGGTGTTTGGCCTTGACTTCAGAACTACAGCAATTTCCACAGAAATTTCTGAGAAGAATGTTGGTCAGTGTTTTAAAACATAAGGGCCTAAATTTAGACTGTTAAATCTGTATTTAGCCCTGCAATGTGCTGAGCTCCTGGGCTGTGATCCAAGAAAGCACTTATGAGTTCCCATTAACTTGAAAACACTTGCAGGTCTATTATTCACTTTACCAAAAGTACTGAACTCAAATACTTAAAATTAAGCATGCACATTAAGTAGCCTGTTGGAGTCAGCCTTTTACAGTCCCCAGTCCTGATCTGCCCACAGCTGAGACCCTGACTCACTTTATTCGCGTGACTTGGCCTATTGCGGTAACAGAACAGACAATAACAGTAAAATTACTCGAATATATAACAGATTTCAGGGCTGGTATTTTCAAAAGAACCAAGTAACCATCAATCACATTCTCAGAACCTACTTCGATGCATAAGTTCTAAAACACGGTCAATATCTGAATACATTTATAATTAATATTCTGTCCTGTTTCTACTCGTTGCTTATTATTATTTATTGTGTATTGCACATCCAAATACAGCTTGTGGGAAATATTCATCCCTTTCTGAAGGCTTGATTAAAGTCCCACAGCAGTGATTAAGAGTCAGTTTTTCATATCTGGGAGGGACAGGATGATGAATAGGAGTAACTATATCAAAGAGCATTAGGAAGAACTGTAACACTGATGACAATGAAATATTGATATAGGTTGTTTAGGAAATGAACTGAACTTTGTTCACTGGAAGCCTTTAAGAAGTGGCTGACGTACCTATAGCAACAACGTTATTCATGGAGCTGTAGTCCATCCTTCCTTAAGAGGCAGGATGTACTAGGCAAGATCATGAGGTGCCATATTGGGCTGCAATTTTTATGTTTCAGCCTCAGGCTTGTGTTTTGCTCTTGCTGTGTATTGGCTAGCCTTCTATGCTGATATCCTTACTTTTGTCCACTTAGGACCTGTGTCATGATTTAGTTATGAGCAAGCAGAAGGATTATACCCTTTTTTTTTTTTATCGTGCAAGTATTTCCAGCAACAGAAAAAAAGATGGCATATGAAGTTTAGCTAGAATAATTTTCATTCCACTTTTCCATTTCCCAAAGCTATCAGCTGCAGTGAAAGCCGACATCAGTCATGGCCTGACAGAAATCCTAGTGTTTTCTTTAAAGGCATTTGCATAAAACCCCACAAAATCAAAATTACATTTTGATTAAATTAGGGGAGTTAGTACATTGGTGATCATTTGTGAATGTGACAATTGCTGGTTGTTGTTCGCGACTGAAGAGATCCAACCTGCAGCCAAAGTACCTGCTCTTTCCTCCAGAGCAAACCCACCAAAACCCAACACTCCTTGGTTCTATCTTCACCAGTAGTAAAGGAAAAGGAGGAAGGATCTTCTAAGACACATTATGCTCCAGGGATTATACAACAAGAATTTCCTCTGTGTGCTGCAAACTCACTTTTAGAAGTGCCCCTTGTGCCCATCACAAGGTCCCTCCCATGCCGTGCTGTGTCTCAGTTATGCCAAATGCCAAGCTGGTGGTGTGACTGTATCCTTAACAAGGTAGAGAAACCCTCAAAGTAGAGAAGCAGAGCTGGGGGAACACTGCCTTCCTCCTTTTTAACCCTTCTTTCCCAAATGATTACTGCTCACATTTACAAGGCAAAATTAACCAGCCATAACTATAAAGTAAAGTGCTCATTTACTCACTTGTGCCACACTTCACAGAATCCTAGAATGGTTTGGGTTGGAAGAGGACCTTGAAGATGATCTAGTTCCAACCCGCCTGCTGTGGGCAGGGACATCTTTCAGTAGATCAGGTTACTTACATCCCCATCCAGTCTGGCCTTCAACACCTCTAGGGATGAAGCATCCACAACTTCCCAGGGCAACCTGTCCCAGTGCTTCACCATCCTCACAATAAAGAATTTTTTCCTAATATCTAATCTGTTACCACATGATCTCATAAACAGTCTTGCCCCATCTTTCCTGCAAGTTCCCTCCTGGTCCTGGAAGACTGCAATTAGGCCTCTCTGAAGCCTTCTGTTTTCCAGGCTAAACAATCTCTATTCTCCCAGCCTCTCACTTCTGGGAATTTATAACAATATGCACATGTGAGATACACTTTGATCGATTGCTACGCTACCCATAGTTAGCGACACTTTTTAACTGCCAAAATCAACCTTCTCACTAGAGCACTGTATAGTGAGGGAGTTTGGAAATAGGATTTGGAACAGGCTGGAGAGGTCCAGCTAAAATGTGAACTTTCCCATTGGGAAGATCTAGACTTTGCAAAGAAGGAAATATGGAAGAATTCTAGGGCTCACATTTCAATTTGAGATTGTCTCTGTTAAAAAAACCAAAGCCAGCAGTGACAACAAACAACCAAACAACCCTCCCACCCTCAAAAACACAAAAAACAACCCCCCCCCACAATAAAACCTGATAACAAATCAACCAACCAAACTCTCCCACTCTGCTTATTTTGTTGCTTTATTCAGTTACAAGAAATGTTTGGTGCTTTGGACTAAGAAGTCTCCAAATGTCATTTATAGAAAAACCTCCAAAATGTCATCCCAAAAACTCAGAAATAGGAGCAGACATTTTCTTTTTTAAAACTTCTTTTCTTTTCAGCATCCTGTTTTATCTCCATTCTGAACCATCTATAAATTCAATAGCTGTGGAATCCTAAAGGTGTGTGCACTCCATCTTCAGTTCACTCTTCCTCCACATAATTTCTGAGATACAGATCAACATCTTAATTGCGTATTTATTGTTAAATATTTCCTTATGGCTGCATTCTGAGGAACAAAACATGATTACCAGAAGACTTCAATAGTTGCACTTAGTGTAATAGGGAAAAAGCAAACAGAATTGTGCCAACATTTATTTTTGCACACACAATAAAAAATTTCTACAAAACAAAATAATCAGGCAAAAGAGAAAAAATTATGTAGATTTGAAATTTTGACACTGGATTTGTGATATTTTTTAATCAAAACTTGAAATCTAACACAGATGCTCATGCCCAAGCACATGCACCTCCAAACATCGAGGTAACAGTGACATACTAACCCTGTCTGCTCTGGAATTGCATTCCTGCAGAAATCTGGGGAGACAAAGCATGGCACTAGTGCCGATGGCACATCCAGACATAGTTGGAATTTTCCTAGAGAGTGCAGGGGGGCTGCTTCTCTCTTCCTTCCACACACATTATGTAGCTATTGAACTCTGCAAACCTTGCAAAGAATACACTTTATATTATCTTTTCATTTCCACAGCATCTGTACATTTAAAGTTTCATGCCTCATTGTGTCTGCATGTGATCATCTTGTACATGTATTTGAATTGCTTCTCTTGCCTCTGATCTTGAGATGCAAAAGCAACACTGAATTCTTTTTCCATTATATATTTTTACAAAAGAACTACTGTAAAAATTAATCAAAGATATGCTGCTTTTTATTGTTATTTTTTTAATTTTGGGGGGTACTTTTCCTCATATTGCAGTGGTTTTGAAATTGAAACGTTGCACTGCTGAGAAAGTGCCATGAAAATATAACCCACTACATTCCAGGAAAATAAATAAGCAAGGCCACCCAAATTTTCAATTAGTGCTAGTGCAGTATGCAGGAAATGGCTGGAGAACCGTCAAAGGCAGCCTTAGGCTGGGTCGTGGATACGGAACAGTGACAGGAAGGTTTGAAGCAGGAATACAGGCTCAGTGTGAAGATGGCTCTTCTCCAAGGAAAACTGCATACTAATAGGTTAATACTGATTTCCTGAAACATACAGCCTGGGTATTACATGCTGGAATTTACATTCTGACAAAGGCAATTGCTGAGCCTCAAGACTTTGCTTTTTTGGTGATGAAATAACACTAGAAAGTTCAAACTGCATTATATATTTCATGTTTTAAGCTTATTAAACATTCAAAGTACGAACTGTGCACATATTTTTAAGCCACCTGAAATAGCAACAGCCTCACTAGTTTGGGAAACTAGTATGAGAAACATTACATTTCAACAGGTCAAGCTTGTTTGGAGTAATCCCAGCAAAAGATACTAACCAAGGTGGAATGATGCCACTTTCGGAATAGATCTGCCAGGAATCCAGAAATATTGCACAATGAAGCAGATACACATAGTATCAGGAATGATCCTTTAGTACAGCCTTTGTAGACAAAGTGACATTTGGAAGATATCTGAAGGCTGCGTTGGACAAAGCATTTCAGAAAATAAAAACCTAAAAATCACTACTGAAGACAGTACAACTCTTCCTGCTAGTCAGAGAAAAGGCTCCCATTGATGACAGAAGTTGCTGTGCCAGACTTTCATCCTGCAAGTAAGTGCCTAAAACAAGAACAAAATGAATAAAGGAAAGAAACTTAATGAAAAAGACCAGTCCAGCTAAAGAATCTAGCCAATCTTTCACTACAAAGGTGCTCCTATTTTACTCTATCTGGTGTTGTGATTGTCAGCTGAGGGTGGCACTGCAGCATTGCAAGATCATCCACTCAACCAGATCCATGTGCTACCTCGGCTGTCTTTGTAGAGGGGTAGCTGGCAAAGGAGCACAAAAAACATGTGCAGCCGTGAGTGGAAGTGGGGAAGAGATGATGGGTTTTCCACCAGCATGTGCAGGGCCCAGATTTTTCTGTGTATTGATCTTAATATTAGCAGGAATGATTTTTTCAAACATGTTTTTACAATACTACTAGTGTGGGCATAATCCCATGTCACAGCAAGCAGCCAGTGGTGCCCAGCTGTGCTGCCCTGACCTCAGGCACCCACTTAAATCACAGGCTGTGCCTGTACTGGTTGATTGTATTTATTTATGAGTACATGCCATTTTCATTGTCTTTCACTGTTCAAAGGACTGGAAGCCATCCTGCAAATCTTTTTAATACTCTTAATTGCACTAAAGTCACTGGGAATTCTGCCCAGATAGAGCCTGGAAAAACTGGGCCACAAAAGGAGACCCTAAGTATTTGCTGTAAGGAGGCAGAAACAATCCCTTTCCAGTTCCAGCTTCTCCCTAGGAAATGTTCTGTGGAATTGAATTTGCTGAAAACTACTTAGGGTCCATTGAGTGATGCACTTTCCACTTCTCAGGGAAGCTGTTTTAAATAAGCTGTGTAAAAAATTTAATCAGCACAGAGTATTTTAAGTGCTGAGTACCGTACCTCCCCTGGAACCTTTTTGGTTTAAAGTCAATAATTGTGTCACTTGCCTATAAAAGAGAAATTAACAGAGCAAGGAAATGAAGGGTATTTGTAGAGTTTAAATTTGTGTTCACACATAATGGTACATTTTTTGTCATATGTGATAATTATTTAATCAAATGGAATTTGCCCAGTGGTGTTTCACTGATACCACTGCCAATCACCCCAAAGCAAACAAATCTTTCAGGTGGTGAAGGGAGCGTTTACTCATCTGTCTTCTGCAGAGCTGCATGCTGTGAATGCTGAATGGCACATCTAACATTGCTGAAAGTGATCCGTGGGCAGCTAAGTGGAATAGGCACCAATTCAGGGCAGCATTTATGCATTTTGGGGAGTCTAGACAACTTTTACAGAAACTTGCACATGTGTGTAAGGCTGGGTATATACTCAGTCATTGTCCTAAATCAAGGTGCTCTGCTGAAATAAGGCCACAGCTTTTATGAAAAGGTACTTCTTCCCCATAGGAAGAAAGTGCCTCATTTCTTTTCCATGTGAACACTTGATCCATGATAAATGTTTATAAAGTTCCCCTTCACCAAGTTCCTTAGCTGCTGAAGAATAAATATTTAAAGAATCACAAATGCTATAATCAAAACCACGTAAGATGCTGCAAGAGTGTTCCCTTTTGTACGAAAAAACAAAGGAGCTCAAGCTTGCAGAAAACTTCATTTTCCTGGTTTGAAAACTGATCTACTGTACAATATAACATGTATTATCTTTGTGCAGTATTTTTAAAACAATACCTTAAATGCCACTGGCTTAATTCTTACCATATTACTATAACAAAACTATGGAAGCTCCACAGAAGACCAATAGAGGGGAGGTGTGGAAGTCGCATCTGCAGGGTACTGAGGCTTTTAGCTTCTATTTGGTGAAGTCTTGGGGATTAGACCCATGTTTAAGATTAAGGACATGCCTAAATGCCTTGATGGATGGGAACCAGAGTGTTGAGCACCTTGTAGGAATGAGTCCTTTGCTGGCACTCAGGACAGCAAATTCTTTGGGGGGAACAAGTTATTATTAATAAAATAAATAAATTAAAAAGCACGTTTCCTACCTGTAATTGGTAAATAACACCTACAACACCTTTAGAAGCAGGGTGTCACCTGATGGAATCTACTAACTGCTTTCAGGAACATAATTATATATATACAAAAAGTTGAACAACAAGACTATTAGTTAAGTCATTCAGGTAAAAATCCTGGTCCCATGCAACAAAATGGGACCATTGCCATTTTTGACACGGGGACAGGATTTTTCTCATCCCTTTTACATGACACAGGCTGATTTGGAGCCTTCTTCTAACTCAGAATTTGACTGTAATATTAAGTTAAATGGCAATTTCCTATGGCCAGTGAACAAATTATCCAATAATATCTGCTTAATACAATCAAAATAAAAAAGGTGGAAGTCATGTTATTTTAATACAAATTATTTTTTTTCATGAATTTTAATCAAAAAGGATAGAAGGATCAATTTAGTCAGACAAAAATTTACACTAATTCAGAGGTACTTTGAACACAATCACACACCTTTGCCCAGGTAAATCTCTTTCTCAGTTCTAAGTCTTCTTTCCTTCTTTCCATCCCTACAAGTACTGGGGGAAAAAAAAAAGAGGGAAGAAAAGCTTTTCTACTTAGGAAGGCAGGAAAATCTATAGGAAGGTTAACCACAATGCCTCTTTACTTGTGGAAATAAAACATAGTCTTCTGCTTTCCTCTTCAGTCCATCGTCAAGACCAAGTTGCTCTGGGAAAAAGAAAGTTTATGTAATAAAAGGTGAGGAGACTGTCCCAAAGATATTCCTGGACTCTTGACAGTCACTTGCCTGCCCCAATGCTCCTGCAGCAGTCATGCAGCAGATGGACAGCCAGCACCTGAGCATCCCAGCTGCAGAGTTCAGGCTTCAGCCCCCCTGCATACATCTGCACTGAAATTCTAGCCCACCGCCAAACTGCCTGCAAATCAGGGCTGACTTCAGCAGAGGCAGAACATGATCAGAAGCAGTTTTCACCTTGAATGTTCTGTATGTTTGTAATTAGCTGTGAATTAATGTTGAACATTCCTATAAAGGTTCTCTTTTCACCAGCAAAAGGCATATCCATGTATTTCAGACTGGGGAGAAAGAGAAACCTGTTGTTGAGGTCAGTGTTTTATTTTTTTGGTTTCACCTTCAGCCTCCAAGAATAAATGCCACATTGAGAAAATGACTGTTTAAGAGTGGGGTCTGACTCTCCATTTACGTTATCCCTAACTTTCACAGTAACTACCAATAAAATAATTTAACAATATTTTTCCACAGTAAATAGCTACGCATTAATTTCAAATCCAGTGCAGGAGCTGAAGAACTAGTAGAAGAAGGAGGTGAAAAACTAACAAACACGTGCTGGTCTTGTTTGTGAAATTGTTAATGAAAGCATAGCCCCTTAGCAGAATTACCTACCTTGTTGCTCTCTGACATACGACTATGCATTTCTTCCCTCTCAAGATACACCACTACAGTAAAAGACTTCTACAAAAACAATAGCTCAGCTTAAAAATAAGTGTGGTAATAGACAGAGGAGGAATTAGGCATAGAGCCTTTTGCGAATGATAAGTTCTTATTCACAGAACTATTGTGGTTTTGATTTATGCTCTGTTCAAGTTTTCCTGTTTCCCAAAACCACCAGAGGGAGCCCAAAACCTCTCATAAATATAAGAAAAGGCATGTTGAGGTCGGCAATGAAAAAAATTGAGTAAGAATTAAGCTGTCTTTGGGTTTCAAAAAAACACACTAATTCCTCATTCACCAAGATCCACAGGTGCAAAATTTCTGGACAGTGATGCTTCAGTCACATAGAATTATATTAGAAGAGTCTTTTAAATTTGGTCCTGACAATTATTAATACAACTCATAGCAGTTTGAGCAGGTCAGATGTTAGATGTGAGGATGAAATGATGTAGTCAGCCGTATACCATACAATACATAATCATTCAGGAACATACTTTTGAGCTTCCATCTGTGTAACACTATCTACACTATCTGTCACCAGAAGTGACATTATTTACAAAGTGGCCTAAGGGGCTGCTTCACATGATTGGCACTGTTTGCTCTGTTATAAGTGCTGATGGCTAAGGTAATCACTGGGGAAAAGATGATTCTTTGGATAAAAGTGTGAGGAGCACAGTGTCATAAAACACTGATTGCATAATGTCACAGAGAAGCATTTCAAAATCTGGACTGACACACTGTATGACTTGCTGATGATTAATCTCTCCATCTGCTGGTCACTGACTGATCTAACTAAGAGTTATCTTGACTAGAAAACAAAATAAATAAGAAACTATGTGAATAGTCCAAATGGACTTACCAGACCACTTTTACCAGTGAAGGCTAAAAATGTCAAATGTAAGTCATGACTTCTTGCTACAATTACCTTATATGAAGGTTCTTCCAGGAGGTTCAGTAGGGTCTGACTAAAACAAAAGTAGATCCTAGAAAAAGCCCAAGAAGTTTGGCATGATGATACAAAAGATGGGATATAATTTGCCCTTTCCAGGTCAATGTCCTCAGGATGCATGTCCTAGTTTTATAGATAGAAAAAATTAAAAGCTCAAAGTGCATAAAAGCCTAAGAGGAAGATGAACAAAAGATAAGTTCCGATAGCAGGACCTGACACATGTAAACACTGTTTCTTTGAACAACCAAGTAAAATTAATAAAGATTAGATGAGCTCCCTTTTCTGTAGCCAAGAACTGATTCTTAACCTTTACTAACTCTCAGTAAAGTCTCTACAACACATTCCTTTTCACCTTTTTTTTTTTTTCTGGGCATAGAAGAAGAAACGTCTTTCAGCAATTTGATCTAGTGGAAGGTGTCTCTGCCCATGGAAACAGGGTTGAGACTAGATGATCTTTGAGGTCCCTTCCAAGTCAAACCATTCTATGTTTCTATGATACTGTATACAGCTTTCCCTTGATGAATAGTCACAGGTCTTAATTGCAACATTTTTCAAACCAAACTTCAGCTCTGGCTCTGGAGGTGCACAGAGAATGTAATTATCCTCAGCTTTTAAAGATATACGTGTAGAGCATTATTTTCACCTTTAACAGCAAACTCTGGCCATTCGTTTTAATTCTACTCCCGTGACCTCAGCAATGGAGGAAAGAGTTCTTTCCTAGTTCTAGCTTTGTAGAGCTCTGAGGAAGAGGATGCTTTAAACAGTGCCTGAAGTGCTTGAGGAATATGCAATTCTGTTTACACACACATTGCAAATAGACTAGTCAATGCCACCAAGCAAAACCCAGTAAAACTTGGACTGGTAATATTCCTGGAGTGCACATCTCAACTACAGCAATGAGTTCTGTACCATTAGTGATCTCAACAAAAAAAGGGTCTAATTTAACAGTCAAAATGAGCACTCTGGTCCACCTTACTTGGTCATAGGATAACTCACCAAAGATACTTAAATAATAAATAAATAAGAGGAACAAAAGGTAACATCATGTTATCTCTGGCTCACTTCCTTTCTAGGAGACACAGCTCAGAATTGCAGCCAGTTTATTATTTGACTACTCTGCACATGAGGGATCAAATAGAGATCAGTTAATTAAAAAAAAAAAAAAGAGGATATTATTAGAACATCATCATTAAGGGGGGAAATTGTTTGAAAGCCAGGAAATTCCTCATTTAGTGTTCATAAAGTCCTGACTGTTAGAGCTTCCTCATTAGAAGAGAAAACTCGTTCTACCAGAGGGTGCACAGATTACAAGGTGCAGAAGAGGGTTCAGGAAAAGTGCTTGTGCCTCTTTCAGGTAAAAAAAGGCATACCATCAGTGGAGACAAGTCCACCCTGGCAAGGTTCTGCAAGAGACCAGTGCAAAACCCCCCAAACATCTCTCTCACTCACATCTCTCATGAAACCCCATAAAACCCAATCCATGGCTGCTCATACTGCTTTATAGTGACAAAAGACAGCTATTTGCAAAATGCAAAACAGGAGGAAAAACTCTCTTGTTCTTCACCAAAATTGCAGACACCCTTCCTCCCCTCAGACCATCTCTGGAAGGGCTGCAACCAGGGCTGGAGTGCTGCAGAGGGTGGTGTGCCCATGCAGATGGGAAAGGCAGGGTGGCCGTTCCAGGGGTGCTGCACTCTTGGCGTGGTGACTGGCACCCCATGGGACTTGCCAGGGCTCTGCTCTCTGGGATAGCAGCTGGAGTCATCTCCAAACCACACACATAGTCAGCCAGGCACTCTGGTAAGCCTGGGAGCTGGCTGTGATGGGTTGCATTAAAAATCCCATACCCAGGAGGCAAGCGTAGGACTGTAGCTCTTCCTGGAAGTCAGCTTCCCCAACCTTAGGCTCCTTCCTCACCCCCATTCCCACGGCTCGGCACAGTTGGGGATCACTTCTGGTGCCTTGGCCAGCTGTCACTCCCTGCCCATCTCTCTTTGAGCCCATGAGTCACTTCCTCTTCTCAGATCCCACCTTTCAAAACTTCCTTTTTCCTTTTCGGGGGTATGTCTGGAAGTTTTTTCTGAAAGCGGGCATTGGGCTTACTTATCCATGGACAAAAGCACTTCTGGGAAACAGCATGTTCTCAAGTCTGACAACACACAACCAAGACCTTACAGCCACATTGGTGTGGTCCCCATCCTGCCGGTGTGCACAGCTCCACAATGACCTCCTCCAGTCCTCTGCTCTAACATGCTGCAGCTGTGGGGTGGTGCCAGAGGACTTCTCGCCCCATACCCTGCCTGCAGGTGTGGGATAGACAGAGGGAAAAGGAGAGAGAGGAGAGGCTCAGCTCATTCCAGTTTCCCTCGCTGGCCCCCGCTGCTGCCTCGTGTTCAGAGAGCAGCAGCCCTGGGGTTCAGTCACAGCTGGAGAGGAAGCAAGAAAGCAAAACCAAAGGAGCTTTGACTTAAAAACCACAGTTCCTTTCTTTTATCCTTTAGGGTTTTTTTTGAGCTGTTGGGAATTCAGATTCGAGGTTTTTCTCTTCAACCATGAGGGTTAGAGATCTACTTCTTGGAGATCAACAGTGAACCCTCCCAAAATCAGCAACAGTTTCAGGAGCTCCTCTGTCAAGCTACTAGTGCCATCCACAGGAAAGCTCCCATCTCTTCTTCATTTGCTTTCTTTAGTGCGAGATGGAGAGTTCATGTATTTTCTTGCCACTCACAGGCAAGGAGAACCAGGAATCTCAAAGGGGGAGGAGAGTGTGGATGTGAGGGGAGAGGTGTGGATGTGAGGGAGAGGTGTGTGTGTGGGGAACCTGTCAGGGTTTGAGTGGTGGCTCAGGCACAACTTGTTCTCTGGGAGATTTCTGTGTTATCAGCAAGATAATCATATTGGCTAACAACTTAATCTGCAGGTACAGATGCCAAATCTGCTAGCACTCAGCAATTCAGAATGAAGTTCTTAGTTAATTATCCTATTTGTCACTGTGTTTTCAGGATTATGCTGTTGGATGAGTGTGCTTTGACTTCTCCAGCCTTCAAACTGTTTGAAAGGCTGCTTTTTCTGCTCCAGGACCTTAGAGACCTGATGTTTTGCCTACGTGTAAGGCTGTTATCACTTCTTTACCATGCATCATTATTAGAGCAGGAAGCATAAAGTTATTTGGGTCAGATTCTCAGCTGGTATAAAGCCATATCTGGAATGGGGGGCAATGCAGGTTCACACTGGTTGAGAATTTAGGCTAAACTATAACACGTATTTGTTTGTAGAAGAGATCATCTGTTTGACTCGTTTTACAGCAGGGACTTGCAGTTTTCATGCTAATTTCGTGCCATGCTAATTAAGTCACTGGGCAAACAACTGCAGTATTTAAATTAAGTGTGTAAGTGGATGTGGTGTTGAAAGATACTGTGTCATTAGTATCTTCCATCCTCAAACATTATGATGCTTTTCATGGCCAAATACACCCACACGACTGAGAGGGAACATGGATAAAATAAACTGTGTGTATGGACTCCCATGTATCACCATACTGCTGTTACAGACCTGCATCACTTCTTCAGTGGGTGTTGGTCCTGCCCAGACTTCCATGTCTTTGCTGCCCAAACCTGATACTGTGACATCAGCCCTACTGACACCATGCTTGCTTTCTTTGTGATCCGGGAATACAGATAAAAAATCATTGGTTAAAGAACACAAAGTATGCCAGTTGCTGACAGTGTAGAGACAATGCAAATCTGTTTTAAAATTTTACTTACAGATAAATTTACTTGCAGGTGTGAGAAGCAGACTGTGACCCATAGTTCCTCATTTCTTAAAGCCCACCCAAACTGCTGTGGTGCTTAGGCAGTATAAATACAGGCAGCTCTCAAATGTATGACACTGGGTAGTCACTGAGAGTATGTCCTACACCACTGCTAAAGGGAACACCATGGCAATCAAATGTAGTCCCTGCTCTGAGTTACTCCCAGAGGAAAAGAAGCCCAGCAGTCAAACTAGTCAGAGGGAATGAATTGATAATACAGTATTCCCACTGCAGCATTGTACGCCATATCACCTAAAATGTAGTTTTGTCAGAGCACAGAACCCTTCTGCCCACAGAACACATTTCCCTGGACTCTGGTGTAGGACAAGCTGGTAACCTTTTTTCCATTTGAGAATAACAGAAAATCCCCAAATTGCTGAATTTTGAGAGGTTACCTGTTGGCAATAATACCTTCTTGCCTTGCTGAAAACAGCACCCTTCATTCAGGTCGTTATATGCAGATCCTTAGGCAGTAAATTAATCTGTCAGGCATTAGAGGATTCTGTGAGTCTTCCCAGTCAGGAATAAAAAGTGCTTGCTAGTAATCTTGCATGAGCAACACTGAGACAGATAGAAATAAAATTTTCCGGGGGAAAAAAGTGTCAGTTTTACATGGATTGATTAATAAATGACCCTAAAGTCAAAATGAGAACACAGTCTCTCCCCCAACACTTTAAAAATGTTTTTATATTCACAAAGTTTTATATAAATGAAAAACCCCACAAAACTCATCTTACTCCAAAATCTAAAGAAGAATTTATTTTTCAGATGGAATTTTTTTTCCAATGCTGTGTTGCTGTAAATTCCTTATCAAGAAGTAACAAAGAAATGGATTTCTCTTTTAAGTTAAAGAGAACAGCTTTGGGAATGCCTGTATTCATTCAGCTTTCCATTCCAAACATCATCCATCATGCCCTACATCCCTTACACCAGACTGCAGAAAACATACCAGAAATTCTACTTGGAACAGCAATGCATCTTGAACAAAGCTGACTAAACTCAAAATTAAGTTTTCAACAACTGCATGTTAAAAAGAAAATCAATGAAAGAAAAACAGCGAGCTCTACTGAACAAACATCCTGCAGTTAAAAAAAATATGTTTTGATTGATGAAGGAAAAAGCCATGACATTTTAGGTGGCTTAAAAGAAATTTCAAAGATCGTATTGAAAAGAAAGTTGGCATTGTATTAAAATATAGTTATCCCAAGAGATAACTGGAATATACTAGGAAACAAGGACATGGACTGTCTTTTCCATTTTTCTCAAAGAAGTTCATTGAATCTTCCTTTCTTTGTCTCCCTACATCCCCAAGTGAGGGAGTAGATCATCAACTTCATGATTGTCAACTTTCCTCATTGTAAAGCAGCTCTAATCCACTTACTTGATCCTCCTGCAATCAATTAATGCCATGATAATCCTGTCCTGGCCAGGTACACACAAAACTTGGAAAACCTGATGTATCGCATTATCTGCAAGAAAAGTATTCAGAAATCTAGATTTGAATCCAGGACATTTTTACCTCTACAGAAAGGTCAGGCTGAAATACTCAATAAGATTTATGATAGCTACAAAAACAGCAAGGTAAGCTCTGAGGAGAAGCAATATCTTTCATCAGATCAACTGATACAGCTGGAAAAAGCAGACAACCTTTCAGGCATAGAGACCCAGTGCAGTTATGGGCAACATCTGAAGCTTAGTTTAGATTAGCCCTGCAGTGAAAACAAGTCTTTTGGCATTGGACATTTACACAAACAACCCTTACAAAGGTAAGTTTTTAATACTCTTTATGGAAAACATTTTCATAGTGTAATTAGACATAAATTTCCAGCTTTTATTTTTTATGACAGCAAAGCCCCAGATGTTTCTATAGGATCTTATATGCTAGAACTAATAATGCATTTGTCAAAAATTAGTTACATTTTTAGTATTGGAAGCCTCTGCCCAATCTCACAGATTCTTAAACTGAGTACACTGATGCCAGAGAATTTATGGTTATTTTCTGATGGCTTAATTTCTGTTCTCATAGACAGTATGAATCTTATACTTTCTTGAGAAAGTGTAGGTCAATGGAATTACTATGCAAAATGCAACTTCCTCTTGAGCGAACTTGTCAAGTGAGTGTCTTCACTTATAGTACTTTGGATGCTACTCTGAATGGCATACTTGCAAAGCAATACCACTCTGGGAGAAGCAACATGCTGCTATTCTTTCTTGTATGTGCCTAGGCTTGTTTATCTACTTCCAGTCAGTTACAGAAGCAACAAGATGGCACAGGTGTCCCCACGCATGTAATCACAGAATTAACTAGGTTGGAAAAGACCTTTGAGATCATGAAGTCGAACCTATTATCTAACACCACCTTGCCAACTAAACCATGGCACTAAGTGCCACATCCAGTCTTCTTTCAAAAACTTCCAGGGACGGCGTCTCCACCACCTCCCTGGGCAGCCCATTTCAATGGCCAATCACTCTTTCTGTGAAGAATTTTTTCCTAGCATCCAGCCTAAACTTTCCCTGATGCAGCCTGAGACTGTCTCCTCTCGTTCTGTCACCAGTTGCCTGGGAGAAGAGACAGCTGGCTACAACCTCCTTTCAGGTAATGTTTATCTATGTCATATTTGTGCAGCCAAAAGTGATCTGAGAACAAAATTCACTGAATTTTGTCCTGAATTTCCATTACTCCTGTGCATTATCGGTGGGATTCTTGACACAATCCCCATTGGCTATAGCTGTGCAAATCCGTGGCAAGTTCCTGTTCTTTGTATAGGAGCTGCCATTGCTGTACTATATCCTGTTTTATTTCTCTTTCAGATGCAGAAAGAGGAGTGCAATGTAAAATCATGGAAACAAAAACAAGAGAAAAAGCCACTGTGAAAAAACTAAGTGGCTCACTGCAATTGTATTGTTTTGTTCACAGTCAGCCTTGCCAGCACAAAGGAAATGAGGTGTACTCACACTGAAAAGAAACAGGCCCCTTCTGCATGGCCAGGGCCCCTGGGCTTCTCCTGGTGAGGCTGCTGGTGCTCATGGCCTGGGCTCTGGGAGAAAACTGCTGGGACATTCTTGCCTTACCTCCCTCCTGGGCAAACGCAACTTCCAACTCTCTGGGTGGTCCTTCCAGCAATGGAGGTCTTGTCCTTATGCTCCTGGTGTGACCTAGGAGTGAACTGAGCTCATTAAATATATTTGCCTTTCCTTTGGAAAAAAAAGAAGAAAGGGCAGAAATACATATATTCAAGAAATGATACTACATTTATATTAAAAAAAGTGTACTTGTTTGTAGAAATCAACAGCATTTCACTCATGTGATGCTTCTTTCTTGAGAGACCAGAGCAATTGTCAGATCAAGCATTTCAAGACACGTCATTTCCAGAAGAGAGGAGTTAGACACACTCTTGATCGTGTGCTTCTGTTTATTCTGCGTAAGGGATCTGGGACACCTGTGTTAGTTTTAAAGCTACTACATGTACAGCACTTGACTGCTATATTTTGGCAAGTCCCAGCTGTTATTTCACATGTGTGAACTAAGAAAATACCCAAGGTAAACACAGACTTAGAAGAAGTACCAAAAACATTTACAGTAAAGTGCAAGTATAGCCCAGTATGTTAACCTGCTAATATATACAGTGTGCTGGACTTGATCTATTTCCCTTTAGAGAGGCAAAGGAAAAGATATGTAACAAAGCCTATATGAAACACCACAACTGGTTACCAGTTATTTCTTCTAAAGAAGCAGCACCAATACAAATTGCTTTTCTTGTATTTTTCTTTACTTACAGTTGTTACCAGTCAAGCTTACCCAAATGTGAGCAATGCAGAATAGAAACATTTCTTTCTGTTCATTTTGTGCATCTGATAGCATTTAATTTAAAAATCAGTTTAAATCCAGATTACTTACATGTGTGCACATGTTCATGCTCCCCTTCTACACACACAATGTTAAAAGGACATTACTGATGATCATTTATTTTTCTCTGCTCTTGCTGCATTTCATAATATCCCTTTTCTCTTGAAATTCTGCCAGAGAACATTGTCTTTAATAGACTTCAATGGTGTCAAAAGAACCTCAGGAAATGAGGATTGAGTTGAACCAAAGGTCCACTGTATGCCACCAGTATTCTGATTATAAATACTGCTTTGTACAGAAGGTAAAGATCTGCACCCCTGATGTCTTGCCTTCAAAACCCAATATTCTGTCCACTTTCTGTCTCCTCTAATTAAAGGCAACTACTTTGACCTGCTTGGTTTCTTCTCCAAAATGATGTTCTGTTATAACCTCTTCTTGCCCACACTCAGGTTTGAGTTATGCCTCAGAAACTCTTAGATTTCACTAGAAATGAGTTTTACTAGGAAAACAGGGTTACGTTATCTTCATGATTTCCTGTATATGGGTCACATCCTTTTAAGTACGATCACCAGCTCTGTAAATACTATCCTTAGAGGTAAGCTTTCCAGCTGCCTCCTGACATATCCTGACATAACTATCCTGTAGTCTGGGAGCCATATCTTCTATGGGGCAAACAAATAAAAAAACGAGCTATTGATTCAAATTAAAGGAGTCAAAAAAAGGAATTTCCAAGCAGCAACCTGATCCCAGGCTAAATTTTACTGAGGTATTTCAGACAGAAGCCTAGCAGGTATCAGAAGATGAAGAAAAAAATGTACTTCTTGATTAGTGACAAGACCAAAATTTTGTAACGGGATGGCAGCACTTTGTGTATCCAGGGTAGAGCTCAAACTCCAAAGGAATAATTCCCAATGTTTTAGCTCTCACTTGCTAAATTCAGTCCTGATGTGAGACCTGTTCTGCTGAAGTTACACAGTGGGTGAGTTAACTTGCTGTGTAAGAACCCCACGCCATTTGGGGATTAACTAATTTCTTCCTCAAAAGCTTTCAGGAGTAAAAGACCAAGTAACGTATTTGTCTCATGTTTGACATGGCAGTGTTCAATTGAAATATCATGTTCTTATGACTATAAGTCTTTCAAACTCAGTAATGTTTTGCTTACATCAATCACTGATCATTCACTACTTCCATTGATCATAATCCTGCATCGCTCTCGTTCATTCACCAGTAATTCTAGCTGGCTTTCATCATTCCATGGAAAACATATACGAACAATTAAATCTCTCAGCAGATGGAATCAACCTCATTTGGAGATTTGTAAAAACATAGCAGGAAAAAAATACCATGTATGTATTTATTTGAGCAATAGCAATGAATAATTATGTAAATATCTGATAAAGGTACAGCGCATTTTGTCAATGGTGAAATACTAATTTGATTTGGTTCTTGAGAGCTTCCTGGATAACCTAGAAAGAAGTAGTGGGGAGAGGGGAAGACAAGGAAAAGGCACATGCAGTTACTTTTCTACAGAAGTTTTCATAGAAAGCCCCCTATGCAGTATATTCTAGAAAACATTCATTTACTATAGTCATGTAACTATGAAATAAATACAGTATTTAGAAGCAACAAAGTATATCCCATTACTTTAAGGCAAGGAGAGCAGGTGCCCCGGGCAGAGAAAACTTTGCCTTTCTCATTTCTTACCCTCACAGGTTTCTGCATACTGACTTCTGATCAACTCTCTCCACTGTCCATTCAGTTCCACCTGCTCTGACTTGTTTGAAGTCCTGAAGAAAATCTGTCTGACAGTGGGGGATGAAGAAAGGTCCCCCTGTTACCATGAGACAACACTCCTATGTAAGAGCCTGAAGACATCACAATACCAGGTTAAAGGCAATTCCATAGCTTTCCATGTATTTCAGTGAAAATAGCTTTGCAATGCTAGAGAATAAGCGGTAAGCATAATGGTTTGAAGGCTGATAGCTTTGTCATGAAATATTTGCATCAGGTTTATACTAGCTTAATATTGTCTTTACAAGCTCCCATTGTGGTGATTTATATGTCCTTCCAAGCCTTGCAGAAATAAATTAGGCTTAGCACTAGCTTTCTAAAAATTGCCATTGTGTTTCTATAAAGAAGGAACATAACTGGTGGATAGCTGTCTGTGTGTTGGATAATGTTAGCAATAAAGAACTGCAAGTGGTGCCCATTTTGTGTATGCATATGCAATAGGTAGTAAAAGGAACAAGAGAAAAGAGGAGATGCAAAGCTGCAGAAAGAAATTGGCTTGGTTGCAAGACTTAAGAAACCACTGTAATGGGGAGCATGCACAATAAAACAGCAAAATAGGATTTCATGAAGCTAGTGCACAAGCCACCATCCTACAGACTGCCGACCAAAAACGATTCCTCATGATGTAGATCTCCCTTATGATGGAAATTTTTCTAACTCACTAACAAAAGACATTTCAGAAAAAGATCAAACTTAGAATCACAGAATTATTTAAGCCTTTGGAGGCAGGGCTAATGCTAGGTCGGATTTAGTGTTCACACCTGAAGTACCTAAACCAAGAAAGACAGATTTAAATCTATCCTTATATTATCTGTCAGTATTTCTACAGCATAAAATAATCTAAGCCAGAGATATCTCATTTACTCTTACAGGTTTGGTTTACACCTGCTGCATCCAAACCAGAGACAGTTTCAGAGATCAGTTTCTTTACTGACCCTATTTCAATGCCTTCAAGAAATCTCTTCTTCCAATTCTCATGGAAACCTGTTCCTCAAAGAAAATCTCAAAGCTCTACCAATGTCTAGTTACTTCCATCATGGACTAAAACCACTGAAATGCCCTTGCCTCCCAGCAAATTCTATGGCACTGGAGAGAGCAACCCCTATTCCAAAGAGCATACGTGTGGATTTTTAACAGGACATTCTCCCATAACCAGCTTTGGTAGCTGGAAGAGTTGTTTCCATATGCATTTTCTGATGGCATGTCTAGTTTATATTTATTCTGTGTACTGCATTTTATTTCAGATGTGAACTTGCCTCTGTTCCAGTGCCTACGAAACAACTGAAAATAAATAAGCAGCTTGGCCTTCTTTGGACGTCCAGTGGTTCTTTCATTGACTTCAAGGATCGTATATCATTTGCTCCTTGTAAGACTACAATGTTAATACAGTTAATAATATATCATGCATGCCTTGATCCTTCTAGTTTACACATATAATGGTTGAGAGTGTCGAGAAGAGGAATTAACTTTAATTTTCTGCTTTGCATGACATGACGAAAAGAGATTCTTGCAAAATCAAGCTGGTACAAAGAGAAAGCTGTTTTGGAGATATAAAGCCTTATAATGGCTTTTTCAAGGAATTAGACCCATGTACAACTACCAGTGCTATGAGAGATTAGCACTGAGCAGAGCAGAGTGGAGATTATGAGTTAGGAAAAGAAAGTGACTGCAGCTCTTAAAAGAAACAATCTATCTTTATTGCCTTTTAAATCAATTAGGGATAAGACCACCAGCATTTCTACATCCTGCTTTTGCTCATGGTACTCATAGATTATAAAAATGTTGACATTTCACTTACACTTGATAAGAGCTTTTTTTTTAAAGACATGTTATTTTTTAGATGCATTATTTTTTATAAGTAATGTTGTAGCTACGATGGTCTAAGGGTATAACCAAGGCCAGATGTGTAGAGAGAGGTATTGTCTTTCACTGGAACTAAAATAGTGGAAAAAATAGACAAGGTTTAGAATATGCAATCACTCTTCAAGTAAAAGGAATAAAACATCCTCAAGTGCAGCAAGCTAAACCGTGGAAAGAGCTAAACTACAAAGTGGCAGTCAATGACCTCCTTGTACATTTGTACTGGGAGAAAGAGGCATGAAACCTGTCTGTCATTTGCACTGTTCAAGAGGAGTCCCCAATTATGATTCCTGATTCTGAAGAAGTTTGAGGATTGTGGTCCTCAGAGACTGTAGGGTACAGGACTCTTTTTTTCCCCTCTTTTCTGGATGTCATGCATGACAGGCTGCTTTTGACAGGACTTTTATACCAGCAGTGGGAAGTTAGGAGGCAGACAGACATTTTGCTGGTCAATGCACATTTGTATGGCATGTTGTGCCTGTGTAATGCATTTGTTGACAAAGGATGGCAAACGGGCTTTTCACTGCAACCTCACTGCTTTCCTCCTTGACAGGCAGGTAGTGCTGTTTAAATCAATGAGACCAAACTCAGAGTGTGACATTCAGGATGGATTTAAGTCTTTGACGAAAGGAGACCTGAAAGAACAAAATCACTGTCTCTATAAAGCCTGCAGATGGCATTGCTCAAGCAAGCATGTTTGAATCCTTCATGAAAAGAAAAACAGAACTGAATAAAAACTATCCAAGCAAAGAAAGCTCCTAACAGGTGGTGCCTTCTACTTTCTAGTATATTTTCCTTTGGATTCAGCTGCACTTAATAACTGCATATAAAATAAAGCTTTGTGTCCTGAAGCCTAATTTTGTATCCTTGCTCTGTAAAATAAATAAATAAAAAGGAACACTAATGAAATGTCGTTAGAATTTGGACGAGGAGGCAGAGATTTAATAAATGCTACTAAAGTACAGTCTTCTCAAAATAAATGCACACCTTTTGAACACTATTCTGTTCTCATTCTGTTCGTTCTCATGTCATCACAAGTTTTTCACAAGGACACTTATCCAGCCAGGCAATAGGAACAGTGCTCTCGATGGGCCAGCAGCAATGAGTGAAAAAGAAGGTAATAACAAATGATGTGCATTAGAAATCACTGCACAAATATATGAAGTTCTGCAAAATGACATGCCACCTGTGATCAGACAGGAAATATGTGGACAAAAGTGGACAAAAAAAGGGCTAAATCTATGGAGAAATTAACAATTTTGAAATTTTATCATGGATTAATATAATGCTAATTTTCTGGAATGCCTACCTTTGAAAAAGATGGCACTTTACAGATGAGAAAAATACTGATTTTGTCAATAGCTTTTAACATATTTTAACATTGGTCACAATTGCAGACGTATCTGGCTTCAGGATGATTGTCTTGTGTCTGATTCTGGGACCCATCCCATGAGGAGCAAACAGCTGCATCAAAATGACAACATATGCCTGTGGTTTTCCATACAATGGATAAGAAAGAGTGAACAGCCTTTGGGAAGGACTCTTTTGGGAACTCTGGCAGACTGTTTGTCAGATTTGTTTCATATCATGGCAAATGTCTTAATTCTTTGGCTCATAGGATAGGTGATCAACAATAATTTGACTGATTAAAAATTTCTTGAAAACCTTTTCATAAATTCACACCATATTATCTCCACAAAAAAATGAACATCCACATTTGCTCCAGGAAGTTGAAATTGCTCAGAAAAAACAAACAATGAATTTTTTTCACAAGAAGTACACTTAGGCAATTAACTTCTTTTTTTCTTTTTTTTTTTTTTTTGGTAAAACCTTTTTAGGTAGATAATATTAAAAAGATTATTCTGTTTATTTTTCTACACTTCTATAGTGGGCATGTATGTGTGTATCTATGAAAATAATTATAACTTATAAAAATATAAATGCAATTATAATATAGTAATTGTTACAATGTTTCATAATGATAGTGTTATAATATAATACTATTATAATACAATTTATGTGAGGATAATTTACATGGGATCTTTCTCCATACTGCTAAAAATCCATTAAGAAATTATGAAATTGCGTAAGTTATACTTACATATGTGTTTGTCATATGCCACTGAAATTAGAGCAGTACTTTCAGTGAGGCATTCTAAAGAAATGAAACTTCTGGGATAAGCTGTCTGTCTGGTCAGACCTCCTTCTTCCCCTCACTCCATAACTCCCAGGTCAGTTTCAATCCAATTCAGCATTTCATGGACACTGGTGTTCCTATTAGTTTTATGAAATGCAGAGGATAAAAACATAAGGCAGCAATATGGTGTGGTCTGGTTCACAGCTCACCAATTGACATATCACTGCTGAGCATCCAGTTGGCATGGTTGTTCTTCAGATCTCCCACTTCACACCTCTCTTTTTGCCAACTGAAGGCATGAGGTGAAAGTCTCTGGGAACTCAGTAGTTCAATTCCCTGCTGAATAAACCACAAACATCTGCAGCAGCACAGAAGTTATTTTTATCATGAAGATGCTTCAGTCCTAGGTGTCTGTCAAAACCTCCCAGGTAAGCCCTCAGCTTCACGAATTTCTGTTTACAAACCATATTTTACATTCACTATCAACCCAGGAAAAACATTGTACAGCAGCAGTGCTGATGGACACCTACCTGCAGAGAAAAGGATGGCATCTTTCCAAGTCGTGTCTTCCCATACCCTGTTTAGAGCTGCAGACACACAGTATACAGCATTAAATTGTAGCCAGCATTTAATTTTCCTGTAAGAAAGGAAAAAACCCCTTACAAACAACCAACGTGTCAGGACTGTATTGGTGGTACCTCAAGACAAATTTTGCTATTTCTGGGGCTGATGGCTTTTCCAGAAGCCAAGAGGAGTCTCTCACTGAGCCAGTAATGGCTGTGAAAGCTCATCAGCCCCATTCACTTCTCTGTCACAGGGACCCACAGCCTCAGATGAAACCATACAACCCTGTAAGGGGATGTGGAACAACACTGTAAATGATCAAGACAAATTCAGGCTTCACTGGCAGCTATTTTTTCTATGGATTCCCTTTCTCTGGGCCATTTAGGTTAGCTGTAAGTGATGTGTTATATTGCCAGTATGTATCAATCACTACAAAATAAACCACAACTCTGTGGCATCCTGAACATGAGGGCCAGGCTTAAGCTCCACTCGTCCACATACATGAGATTAATATGGGCAATTTGGTTGCCTGCAATGCAAGTTTTGCCTTCAATTTGAGTTGCAAGAAACCCTTGCAGTGATGATACACGTGATAACTAGGTCATGGTGTTGTTTTGAGGGAAACGGAGACTCTGAAAACACAAATATCTTTTGCAAACTAGGATTTATTCCATTGATATATAAAATCATCTTAGTGCTGATTTATCTTTCTGTGAGCTGTTTGTGTGTATGTGGACATGATACTGTGGCATAATATTTACTGTGTCCAAATACATTTTTATCATGTGCTTAGCTGCTGAAGTGATTTATTTTCTGGATGTCATTGTGTCATTAGCAGGATGATGCTGGGTATGGCCAAAAAAGGGGCTCATGATGTGCTCTCCTAATTAATTGCCTCCTTCTCAAAACCTTCTCAAGTCTGGTGAAGTTACAGGATTGCAAGGAGAAAGGCAGATCCAGTGAGGCAAGGGAATATGTCTAGCCCCAGAACAGAAGTGTGCACATTCATCCTGTCTCACATGAGTCTGGAAGGGAAAGGTGCCAGACCCTCAAGTCATTCTGAAGTTCAACAGGCAGATTACTCTAATACAAAAAATGTAAACCATGATAAATGGGAGCAGATTTTAGCTATGATAGTCCATGTAGCCTTCAATGTATGAATTAATTCTTTGATGGACATCTAAGTTATTTTCATTGTTGACATATACATTTCTGTTCACATGGGTGGTTTTATAAAAAGTGGTAATATAAATAAAAAAGTGTAACTTAAAAAGATTGTCTTTTCTCTCCAATTCAGATTCCTCTAAATGAAACATGTAATTTTGTTTTAAAAATGTTTCTATGTTCATTTCCAGCTGAAAAAAAGTAGCTCAGATCTGAGATCTTTAAAATATATTAGTTTTATCCTATTTACTTGTTCATTAAAGAGACATAAAACAAAAGAAAAGTCAAATACCCTAAGTCAGAAAATCCAAACACCTAGCCAAAAGAAATGTATCTGCCCACTTTTTAGTGAATTAATGCATTGTCCAAAAAGCATGTGCTTTGTACATACATAGGTCTTTCTTGCAGTGGTTCCAGCTGTGCAATGTAGGACCACCTGGAATAACAATGGAGCCATTAGAATTACTTTTTATGCATATACAGAAGCCAGGATTGGGTCCCATCTACATACAAGGAAACTTCTGCTTTTGAAGATGCTTCCAACCAGCAACACCTTTATGAATATCACAAGCTGCAATTTAAATACTTGAATTTTGTCTCACGTCTGTTCAGCCCAAGCATACTGTAATTGACTGGTTCTTTTGATTAAATCTACTGCATGACAGAGAAACACTATGAAAGAAAGACTGTCTTTGACATTCCAGTTAGATGGTAGAATTTTATACGTATTCCTTACTTTAGCCTCCAGTAGAAATCACATTCTTTGAGTTATGGATAGGTCCCAAGGCCGAAGGGTGCCAAATTTCTGTCTTCCATTACCCAATAGGAAATGGGAAAAATTAAATGTATGCTGAGTGGTGCAGTTAGTCAACATGACATCTGAACTATTCCCAGTAATTCAACAGAAAGGGTTAGGAGAGCGAATGAATAGGGAAAATACTTTGAACCAAAGCTTTTTGCAAGAGTTTAAGAGAGCATAGTCCATTAACTCATGATAAGAAGATTGATTGGCAGCTGGCAGTAATATTAAGTGCATCTATTTTAGTACTGTATACTTTAAAATATTCCAAGCCCCACTCCCACATTTTTTCCCCATTACGCTCCCTATAGTGACAAAGTCACCTTTTTTATAAAAAAAAAAAGCCTTTAAAATGTCTGTTTCATGCCTTCCAGAGTCAGGGTTTTTTCCTACTTTTTAATATGATTAATAACTCTAACAGGTATTCTCAAAGCCAAACAGCTGGGTTATTGCTCAAGAAACAGCTGTTTCATTGCTAAATATATCCTTATTCACCAGCCATCAGCTTGCTGAAACTTTGCTGGTTACTTGCCTTTAAACATTTGCTGATAGTGAGAAAGTCCTGGTACTTAATCATAGCTGGTGCTACAAAAGACGGAGCTACTTTGAAAAAATAATACACGGAGAAAAACATTGGCAGAAGGCTTTTTTCTTTGAGGTGGGGAGTTTTTTTTGTTTCCATGCCACACATTAGGTTGCAACCAGATGTTCATGTTATAGATCCTGCCTGGATTAAAAAAACCCCACCAAACACACACACACAAAACCCCCACTTTTTATTCAAAAATGTCAATATCATTTAACAGCAAATGTAATATCATTATAGTATTCAATAAACATTTAACAAGACACAGATATTTTCTGCAAGAAAATATTACCAGAGTGAGCCTTTTAGCAGTTTAGCAGTTAAATTAGTAATTTCTTTTATAACATCTGGTGAGCAGTCTCTAATTTCTAAAGTTTTGGAACAAAGAGACATCGGGCAGATTTTGAGTTATGAATAATTTGCCAGTTGTTTACCTTCATGCCAATCTAATTCTCCACTGCATAGATGCAATTGAATACATTACAAATGTGTTTTCCATAAAAATCCCTAAAATGCAGGAGGAGGAAGGTAGGGAATGAATTCAAGCAACTCTGGCCCTTCACAGGCATTGCCATATCTGTCACTGACCTCCTCGTGTCTCTTGACACATGACAGAGGCCCAAGACCCCACTTTGAACTCCCAAAATTCAAGAGCGCCTCTGTGCAGTGACTCAAATCAAAGTAGTTGACCTTAGTAGGAATCTTTCCATAAACTGTATGGATTTGGGATCAAGTCCAACAAGAAGTCCTCATGGCAAGAGGAAGTGGGAGAGCAGCGAGGGACCATCTGGGTGGAGGACAGCCCCAGCCACCTGCTAATGTATTTCTGGCCAGCCTGGGGACACAACCCGTGGAGTAGGAAGGCTTCTTTCACAAGGAGATGTTGCCAAACCTCTAACCCCTTTCCTGTGCTGAGAGCTTTCCCTGGGTACAGTTACTCCCTAATATCCCAATACTTCTTGCTCTGTGTTTTTCCTTACTTGGCTGAAGATCTCAGATGTGTTTGTGGTGACTGCCCTCCCCTTTGCAGTTCAACCTCTCGCCTGCACTGTGACCAGGGCTGCCGGGGTTGCAATGTTAACCTCCTCTGCAGGAGTTGTGACAGCCCACCACATTTACTGCACCCACTTCTACCTACCACAGGGGTTAGATCCATCCTACTATCACTGCAATTCTGTGTCTTGGGAGAAGATTGCTAGCAAGTAATTGATGTACATCCAGTGCTCTACAAACCACATGTGGAAATGGTGTGGTAAACCTGTCTGTAAGCTGTTGATTTCCAGAACACAATTTATTGCCCCTTATCTTGAAAGGATGATGATATTAAAGTTAACAAAAATTAGTTTTTGTCGTCATGTCATCCATCAAAGATACAAGATTTTTGTATATTTTAGATTAAAGTTTTGTTAGCCTGTTTCTAAATGCTTATTTCTTGAATCCCAAAAATGAAAACGGCAAGATTTTTTAATATATTCCTCACTTTATGTTCCATACATGCTTGTAAAACTTCTGAAAAAATATTCTGAACTGTCCATAAAAATCGGCTTTCAAATTATGCCACTATTTTTTTACAGTATCAAAGTTAAAAGCCTTTTTAATACCCAGCAAAGAATATTTGTTTAAAAACCATCATGGGCTCACCACATAGAATAAAATCTCTTCTTCTGGCTGCTTTTGTTTTATGCTATGGCAAAGCATGACCGGATCTCATCCACTGTGTGTTCTCAATTCAATGAAATCAACTGAGACTGGTACAAATATAGGCCAGAATGTTATCTGATGTAAAGCACAATAGTGAATTTTTAACCCATCAGATCCTTTCCTTTCTCTGATTGCTTTTCTTTTTTCCCCAAAAAGTTCAGAGGAGGCACAAATAAAGCACACATACTTGTGGAGGTTTTGTGCCTTGCTAGATCAGCTAGTGCACTTCCAGTTCCCCTACAGGTCATGCAAACATAAACAGTACTAAAAGAAGAAAGAGAGAGAAAAGAAAAAACAAAAGCTTAAGCTAAGTTTTATTTTGCTCTCAATACCTCACTTCCACATGTGGGAAATGAGTAAGCTAGACAGTTTCTTATATAGCCTGCAATTCCAGTACCAGCTACATAGCAGAAAGAAATAACATGTTGACAAACACCAAGCGGCATCAGAAATTAGAGGCAGTATGAACCATTTTCTCTTCAGGGAACAAAAGCACTTTGGATCAGTAGGGAAGGGCACTCGGAATCCAAAATATGCTAATCACGGTGGGACTGAAGGACATTTTATGCCTTCAATGGTAAAGGATCAGTTGTTTGCAATGATGAAAGTGCACAGTTTGTTCAAATTCTGTGCTGCCTTCACTGCAGATGATTCTTGCTCTCATGACTGTCAACAGCCCTTGTGACCACTGCAAGTAGTGGGACTCAGTCTTCTCATGCCTGTAGGAGTGTATCTCACTGCTACCTGCTAGACAGGCCAAGAAATAGGAATGTAAATGGACAGAGATAGAGTTTAGGATAAGTACCTCAGTGAGATAAGAGACGTTTTAATGGAGGTGGTGATTTTTTGGGGGAGGGGGGTTGAGGGTTGTGTAAGATTGGGGTTTTTTCCTTCATTATTTGGCATTTCTCTGCTGCAGAGCAGCAGAGCAATAGAGCATATCTGGGATGTGACTCTCTGTGGTAAGTGCTCCATCCAGCTGCAATATAAACAGAGCTTTTTGCGGCACATTCTAAAGCTGTAACATTAAGGAGAATAATGGGCAATGCCTTTTGATATCTTTGTGTAAACGAAGAATTTTATTACACTGAAATTACCATGTTAATTTATGAAAAGTAAACAAAACCAAGTGCAAAACTGATTCAATGTATAACCTAGCTTTCCTGGTGCCTAATGAGGTGACACTGATGGAATCAAAACAAATATCTTTATGTTTCATAAATGTAGGGAAAAATACTTCTGTGTTTAATCACTGCCTGAGTCACTGACAATGCTGGAACACCAACACTACAGGTTTTAAAGTAAATAAAAGTCACTTTGTCTGAGGATACAGGAGAGCTCACTGTAGACCACCATGGCTTGTATGATAACAAGGATGCAGGGAAACAACAGATAAGGTTCAGAAGCAGTCAGACATTCTACACTTAAGCAATTTACTTTCCCCTGCCATTGTTCCCTCATTCATCTATAAATTATTGCAGAAGCAAAAGTGTGCAAAACACTTCATACAGAGTATCTCTCTTGGGCCAAAAGTTTCCCTTGACTTTCAAGGGCTTTTTCTGGAAGAAGACATTGAAACCTGGGCTCATGGAAGACAAAGTGCTGTCACTTCTTCTAATACATTATCCCTCTCAAGTTGGCAAGTTTCTTCCTGTGATGATATGAACTAGATGCAGGTTCCCCCAATATGCCACTTCTCCATAAAACTGTGACCGTGGGAAAACTTGTAACCCAAGGTGAATCTTCAATAGGAACATTGTCCAGACCTCTCTGGAACAATTTGGATGGATCTTTTTGCTCTTTACATTAATTCTCTCTGATGCTTAAGAGGCTTATACATATTGGCTGTTTACAAACATTTGGGGTTTAAGTGCCTACAGGAGTATAATCAACAGAGTATTGTGCGCTCATGTACTCCCTGCTAAGAGAGCCTGAGGATGAGACTCCACCACAGCACCACACTGAAGAGTGTTTCTGTGCACAGATAGGAAATGGCAAACTTGGTTCTCCACCACCAGTTCCAGCCTGTCACCGATAAGTCATGCAATGCAATAGGAAAATCAATACCATAGCAATTGGTAAACTACATCTGGCTAAATTGGTTATGGGTCTGAGAAATGTGACATGAAACTAGTCTAAATTTTGTGTCTGTGGATTGGACCTTTATGTTCTTAAAAACTATCTGGAGAGCAGTCATTTGTGTCCCTTACAAACCTTCCTGGGAAAAAAGACAGAAGGCATAGCCTCCTTAGAAACACTCTTTTTTCCTCTCTTATTTTGCAAGCGAAATATTTGCAGTGAAAGCAACTTTTTTCAATGTGGAAATTTAAGAAAGAAGCTTGGGGATCCCTGCAGAGTTGGGTATGGCAATTCCAATTGTCCTCTACACAGCCAAAGATTAATATTGTACCAAAAACCGTCTGTTGGCAGCAACAATAAAAATAAAGCTGGGAAAGAGTCCACTTGTCACTATCCATACATTTCTTAGGCTGGTTAGGGGAATCCACGGTGTTGGCGAGACACTAACAAACAGTCAGGCCCTTGGACTCAGCCTCCTCTGGTGCAGCCAAGACATAATCACTCTAACATCCTGGACAGCCTAACCCTGCCTCCTTTTTAATAAGCTCCTATATAGGAAACCATTTATAGATAAAATAAAGGAAAATTATTGTGCTCACTTCATATTCCTGAAGAAGGAAAAAGAAGCAAAATAAATTAAGTCCAATTTGCATGGACTTTTGAACGCGCAGTTTTGGATATAAGCTATGGAGCAGACATAGAATGTTGTAGCCTTTATAGTCAATATTTTATTAAATTTTTCCTTGTAAATTTTGCTCTGTCTTTATTGCATTCATTCAATAATGGAGAACTTTTCTGTAGCTAATTCTATGCCTTGAAATTTCCCTTCTTATTAACCTGTGACTGCAGTCTAATACATAGAGTGTCTGCCATACAATACAATAAGGATACATTCAGGTACCAAGGTGACTGTATTTTTTATTAAAATGCCATTTTATATGCTCAGTTTCAAACTGATGACTGCATTTGCAACACCTAATTACCACCAGTATCTACAAATACTTTGCATTTAATGAAAATATCAAACTAAGGTTCCTTATTTCAGTTGAAGCAGCAGGTTGTATTACACAGTGTAAAATCCCATTTTATGAAATTTCATAGAAATATAGATATACTGTTGTGCTTTCCATTCTTGTTTGAATTTTATACTCTTTATAGTTCAGGGCTTTATTAATTTTTTTCATGGTTAGTCTCAAAATATTTCTGTTGCATCAGGGAACTAGGCAGCTCCATTGTGGCTAATTTAACACCTGTAAATTGCCATAGTTACCAACAAAACACTTTCTAGCTTTATAAGGTAAGTATCTATTTCACATTTTAAAATAGTGGTGGATTTGGATTGAGTGGTTGTATCTTTTATTAAAAATTCTATTAACTTTATTCATCAACGCACCATGAGGGATCACTAGCAGCACACAACTTCTCACACTTTTTAAGGCCAGGAGGTAACCACTTCAGTCAGCCAAAGCTGACCTTCTTCATACTCTACCACATAGATCCTCACCTAATAATGGCTAAATTAGATTCTTTTAAAAGATCCAAAGCACTTCTGTTGCTTACAAGAGCAAATAAGAAAAAACAGTTGACCTATTTGAAGACTTGGTTAAAACAAAGAGCAGAGAGAACTGTGCTGTCTTTAGTTCTGTTTGTCACCCCACAGCTTTATCAGACATGATGTTTGGTAAAACCTAACAAAGGTTTTAAGGTCATCTTACTTATGTGCAGCCACATCCTCTACCACTCAACTATACTGCTAATGCAGCTTTGGACTTGTCTGCATCAGGTATGAAATAGCACAGTGTTTACAGCCATGTCATTCAGGCTACAGCTTAATGAAAGGTATGACTCATGGATTTTAGCTCACCTTATAAAGAAAACCAATTCATAGTAATACAAATCAAAGACCATAATTCTTCAAAACTCGAAGGATGGGAAGATGCCATAAAACTAGAATTTTTAGTCCCCAAAGATATTTTTTATATCTCTGCAATGTGAGTGTGATGTTCCGTAAGTGATGTCTAAGCTAAGAGCCCACCCAGTTTACAGGGACCAAGCTGACAATCTGGGAGACCTGGCAGAGGTGAACCCAAAGGGTCCCGGTTTTATCCTTACTCAGTATGAATCATACCTCAAAAAGGCAATGAAGTTGCAGGGACAGAGAGCCTGTCTCCAACTCTTAAGCAAAAAAAAAAAATAAAAAATTGAAGATACAGCAAAGCCAATAAAAAGACTTTCTTAAATAATAATTTAAATAAATTTGGGCCAAATTCTGGATTACATCCAGGTAACACTAACAGTTGAGTTCATTACTTCAGAGGCACTTGGTATGAAGAGAACTGGTGAGAGGGCATGAAGAACGACTGAAAAGGCAAAACGACTGCATTAAAACCCCTAAACTCTGCTTTCTTTGGCTGCTTTTCCTGGACAGTTTTACACCTCTGTGGGTACATATACACAGTTCAGCCTCTCCTCCTTTCAAAGGCTGGTAGCCTTACTCTAGAGTCAACTATCCTGCTGTACCTGACAGTTGTACTTGCAGGGTGTAGACAAAGCATCCCAGAACTCTTTGGCTGGAGAATGGGAGAGCATGCAAGAAGTGGGTAGCACTCTCTACAGGAAGATGTGCCAAATGCTTTAAGCTTTTCTGGGGCATCAGCAGAGGGGTAGAAACCTAACCAGGGCTTACATGGGCTGGGAAAACCTGGCTGTGGATCAGAGTCTTCAGCCCATCATTGTAATGGCTTCTATGTCTGACAAGCAACTGTGAGAGTGTGGAAATAGCGTGGAAATTGGGTAACTTTGGCACTGTAGTTTTAACCTAGTTTCATATGAAAAATGCAAAGATTTTGCAAATGGTCCACTAGGAGAAGGCTGTAACATAGCCAGATATGTTCACTTCACCCTTCTGATTTAGTGGGAATTGGTCAGAAAGGTCTCATGAAAGATATACAACACTTCAAGACTGAAAAAAAGAAAAAGGGGAAAAGATCTTGGAATACGTTGAAAAGAGAAATGAGAATGTGGGAATACAACTGCACTGGTCTTTGATCATGAATCCAAAATAAGTAGGAATGCTACTTATTTTTATATTTGTGATAAGATTGTGGGATTTCCTTTTGACCAACTCCCTCCAAAAGTAGAAGACTTTGACATAACAAATTGGTGCTGCTAATTCAGATGAAGAAGGCTTCCTTACACGTACTCTATGTAACTTGGCAATCCTGAATGGAAATTTTAAAAAAAAGAATGTGGAGATGCTTTTTACAGGACACATAAATGCAAGTCCACCATTACTCCTCTAGCTTCGGTTTAGTTCTACAGATTTTCTATATTAAAATCAAAACCAAACCAAAGACCTAATTCTTCTTTCAGTTATACACAGATCATGAAAGTCATATGGGAAATCCACTGAAACTAGTGTGTGTGAGACCAAAACCAAAAGTTATACACACATAAGATGTGTTCAGGTCCTGTGCACAAAAGCAAGACTGGATCTGGAAGTGTTTGTAAAATATAATATCCAGGGTAATTACATTCATTCCTGACTTACTCAGGAATTAAAAAAAAACACGAAACCAAACCCTGTTCCCAAAAGACAGAATAAGATCCTTTCTTTAGGATTTCTCAGAATACATCCATAGAATGTCTTGGTATCAAGATATATTAGTCATCTCACTTCTTTCTACATTTCTTCTTGTTTATTTCTTTGTTGCTGTAACTGTTGCTCTGCCTCCTTTTTCTGGGCATCAAGCATCTGTCTGATTCAAGGAACTTGCAATGATTTCAACTTCTCACAAATCAGTTTCTTTTGAAAAATTTACACTGGCAGAGTTTCTTTTGTGTTCTCATAAAAAACAAACTCAACACCAGTTGGAAATCTGAAAAGCCTTTGTTTTGGAGAGTCAAAAAGGTTAGGTGTGCTGAGAGGCAACAAATATGCATTTTTGCTTTGGGTTTTTCAAAGAAAACCAGAAAGAAGGTGATGATAGAGTTTATGCAGTAGGAATTCTTAAGAGCAGAGATGTCATTATGTTGCTACCTTCTCTGCAAATTTGGAGATACTATTTTCCTTCAAATTTTAAATACTTTTTCTCTGCATGTATAGATCTTTTTTAAAGTATTAAATCCCCCCAAACGATCCCAACAACACAAAACCCCCAAGAGGACCACAAAAAGCTGTGCAAGGATTCTAAGCCGGCTTTCGCGAAGGGGGAGCCTGAGACCTAAATTTGCCTAAGACGACGGAGCGGAAAAGTGGAAGTCGATCCCCAGGGGAGATGCAGGGATGGGGGGAGGGCAGGAGGGGCGGGGGGAAGCCCGACAGCCACCAGGTGTCAGCCGAGACCTCCCCAAATTGTCACAGCGGCGGTTCGGCGCGGGGTGAGGGGCGGCGGGCGGCTGCCTGTCCTGGGAATGGCTGTGGGGAAACATCCCTCAGACCTGGTTCTTTCTCAGGCTGTTGCGTGCGCGGAGCATTGAAGCTTCGTTTTCATTCCCTCTGCATTTGTGCGGCAATTAATGATCTGAGGGCATCCACTCACAAGGGTTTCAGTTTGTGCTCAGCGTGACTGCAACCTGCTACGGAGAGCGCGGCAAGGGTTACTTTTTAATTTTCCTACTCCCACAAGAAATGTGTTTCAGGATTCTACTTTGCGTTGAGTGAGGAGCAAAGCAATTCCACCAGCTAGCAAATTAATCGTGTGTGAGATGTGTCTCTATGTCCAAAAACTTATCCAGAAATTATGAATAGAGCAGGTCAAAAAAATTATCCAGAAATTATGGATGTAGTGGTACCAGGTGCCAAATTTGAGCTTTTTCAAAATTCAGTTCACATATAGCTCACTTTGTTTCAGATCAAATGCTTCACTGAACTAAAACTAGAAAAGAAACACAGCTAGCCAAACACCCCGAGATCACAACCCTACAATAACAACCCGGGACACACACACAATAGAAAAGAAAAGCTTCTGCAGCAGCAAGGAAACAGACTTCAGTTTCAAGCTTCCAGGGGGGTTAAAACAACAGTGAGTTAAACGTGCAACTTTGCATAGTAGGAAAATACCTCGGTCTTATGGTCTGTGAGTTAGGAGCTGCAGAATTAGAATACAGGAATTGTGTATTGTAACTGAAACTGCATCAAAACTTTGAGTTTCTTTGCATAGGAAGGCAAGAATTTGCCAACGCTAATTCAAGGAGAGGACCTGAAATTGGGAAGAATGCTTATGCACACACACTAGAATCTAGGAAAGTCCCTGAGACTGAAAAAAATAAACCAGCATGTATTTAAACACTTTCCTGAACCAGGGCCAGTGTCTGTGGTAATAATTAGAGCATTTTAATAATCAGGCCATTTTAATTAATATTCAGCTGGTTTTATTTTTCACAGTAAGAAAATACAGGCTTATAAACATACCCCCGCATACTTTTTTGCCTTACAAAAATAAATATTTTTGAGGAGGGATTTCTTTCCTAACAATTTTTTATCAGAACAAATAATAACATGATACAAATAATGCTTGTTATAACCAAGCAAATTGAAAAAATAAATCAAATGCTACAAAAAAAGATTTTTTTTTCCTAATTTTCTGACCAGCTCTAGAATTGCTTGTGCTTGGGAAAAAAAATACGCTTGCACATTTTACCACAATTTAGAACATTTATATATTCCCTCCTGCTGTGATACAAACTGTTATTATTAAATACAACACCGTTGTAAATATATTAAGATATTTGCCATATAATTAACTTTTCCACATGCAACTTTTTCCCTGCACTCAGTTATAATGACTACTTACTCTGAATAGAACATTGCTTGCTATACAGTTTGTTCATACAGGAAGAAATAATATCATATCTATCTAAAACACAGATATAACTTTATTCTGTCTCAACTGGAAAACCAGTCATATGATTATTGTAGAACTGTTTACTTCAATGTTGGAGACAACAAAAGATGATGTCCAGATTATGAAGTTCTGTCTTTGTTTGTAAGTGCTCATAAAATGGCTGTAATTCAGAAACATTTCTGCCTCTTCCCCAGGAGTGATGGTTGTGATCTAAGCTTGAGTCACAACCATGCCATATCTAGAATTTCTCAACATGCAGAAGGCTGGGAAAAATTCACAGCTGTAATTCTATCACTATGTAGCAATTGCCAACATAAAGATAGGGTTAGATGGATCAGGAACTGACCTGTCAAGATTGGGCATAAATTCAAAGCTAATGACACTAAGTAGATTCAAGAGTGGGGCGACATCACTTGTGAAAATTACATTCAGTTCACCGTAATATTTGCAAATTCAGACTTCTTCCAACAGCCATTCCCCATTTGTCATATATGTATGTGTCTGGATGTTTACGTGCTACATAGCTGTAGAAGCAAAGGCAGTGAATACTTTCTTCCAAATTTCCAGAAGAAGAACATGACCTTCAGGTTTCTTGATCCCTGCAGAAAATGTGGACATCTCATGTTCTAGCGGGCAAAACTTTGAAACACTACTCAATTTCTCTGATATCCTTGGAGCACTGCTATAAATCTTTTATTCTAGTAGCAATGTTGATGAACAGAGTTCTAGGCTGTATTTCCTAGAAGAGGCTAAGCCAGTTCAGAGTTGTGCCGATTAACACCAGCATGTGGGTTGACTCAAATATGTTCCCAATCAGACAGCTATTTTTTATACAGACATAGCCTTTTTCCATCAAATTCAAGGGACATGACCAGAATACTTTCAGGAGGATATGTTTCATGGGAAGTTTCAAGACTTTATTGGGAATCATTGTTTGCATAAGAAATTGCTGAAAATTGAGGAACTTTTCAAATAAAATTAAGCAGACTTTGTATTTTGGAGAACCAGAGCCAGAGTAGAAACTTGTGTCAGAGCAAGATTTCAACAAGGCTGCTGTGCACAGGGTTTGTAACAGGGTTCAGAGGCAGCTGAACGGTTGAAGAAGAAAGTTTGTTTTTCTTATTTTAACTGCTTGGTCACAGCAGTACCGTGAGGATAGAGCACGTCCTATCTGCTGCCTGCTATGTGCCTCTATTCCCAAACATGGTACAAGGCACGTCAGTTGGTACTGGCAAAAATTATGAGATTTTTCTTCTACAGAAGAACTCTATTGGCTTTTCTCCATACTGCTCTGCTTCCAACTCCCTTACACCTTCCCTCTCAGACCTCAGCTCTCTTAACCCTTTTTCCTACACCCAGAACTGCTCCTGTTCCTTATACTACTCCCCACTTGTTACAGCTTATTGCAAACTGGAGGTGATAAGGAAAGAGAAGCTGCAAACACACCTTTGAAGCTTTCAAAGATAAAAAATCCATTCAAGGTCTGAAATGGAAAATTTCAGCCAAATGTACTTTCTTTTTTGTTCAAGGCAACAGCTCAGCTGACCCAAAGTTTTCAGGAGGCCAGAGAAGTTCACAGTTAGATGACAGCAATACATGCACACACAAATATAAAGATGTATACTTTATACATCTTTATATGTGCATATATTTTTAAAACAAGTTGCTGCCTTACTTCATGTCCTTCATTTGCTGCTGTCAATTTGCTAGCTGTGTTCCTCAGACAAGCCCTGTTTCAGACTGACCTCTTCTTCCAATCATCCCAGCAAAGAGACCCTGCCTTGTTGCTACCCACGGCTGGGATGAGGAGTTGTGCCTCTATCCTGACAATCTCGATGTTAGGAAAGGAAGTTGGCAGTGTTAAAAGATGTCATCAGTAGGGCTGATGCATGGGTCCCTAAGAAAGGGAACACTGCAGCATGTATGTAATTATTGCTGGCATGTATCTTGCATTAGAATTGCCCAAGATTCCCAACCAGAGATCTATACCTCTACATCCAACCAGCAAATGATCAAGAGCTAAACTGTGAGGATCAAAGGCATACAGCATCCATGTGAGCATGATTGTTCAGACAGACAGCAAAGCCATGCTGCTACTGGAGCATGAAGCAACTCATAGGGACTTAACAGCAGTCAGTGGAACAGGATGGGAATCTCTGCCAGGCAGGCAGATGTTGTTGTTGGGGAACATCCACTCCAGTACAGCTCAACATCTGGGACCCATGTTTGCCATTGAAATAAAGGAAAGTACTGGCATATGGTGGACAAAAGGCTCTTCTTTTCAATTAACTAAGAAACATTCTTGGAAACTTAGGGTGCTAGAAAGGACAAATCTTACAACATAGCTGAAGAATGACTTAAGCATGTTATTTATATATTTACAAAAACATATGTCTCTTATTAAGGCTTTTTATTATGAGACCATTGTTTGAGAGCTGAGAAATATATACTGAATTAAACCACTCACTAATATCTATATTGTATGTATAGTACAATGTATATTTGTGTGTGACAAGTTTTCCTATAACGATAAGTCTATGTCTGAACCCACTCCCAGTTACATCCAGGCAAAACACCTATTAACATTAATAGGAGGAGAATCTGACCTGGTAAGAGTAAGTAAGACTTCCCCTGAGCTCAGCAGGCCCTGAGTAAAGCCCAAAGGATGACTTGGCTCATGGAAGCTCCTTCAAATTCACTTTTCCTGAATATGGTGTTAAATCACTTGGTTATGTAGGAACATAAGCTTCAAGGAAATTTGTATTCTCTTCATGCTTATTTGTGCCTGGTTGAAACCAGAGATACCATGTGGGTACCTTAGGAGTGGAGTTTGCTTTTTCCCAGTTTCTGTTTTATACATTAAAGACAGAAGCTTCGATAAACACCAGCTCTTTTTGGCTCTTTTCTGGGAAAGATCTGATTTTTGAAAGCATTCTGTGTTTGCTGTTCCTATTGAATTTTCCTGCAAGGAGTGCTCAGCAACTCTAAAAGTCTCTCAGGCTCAAACTAAACAGACAAACTATATAGAAAACAACAAATTGATCCAAAAAAGTCCATAACCCTATCTAAAATCTTAATATTCCTTCCCTGTTCACCCAAGAGCCTCACCACATTCTGAAGTGCTTTGCTGGGATTGGGATGTCTCTAATGCCAAGTACATCTCACAGTGCCTTGGTGCTGGATGCTCAATCTGAGCTCCCAGAAGATGGAACTCATGTCTCCAAAACAGGCATGGTACCATACCTGGTGTCCCAGCTTCAGTTCCTGAATGATGTTGCAAAGACAACTGGAATGATCTGAACGCAGACAAACTTAATACCAAAACGTCCTCTTCTCCTCCAATTTGCACTTTGAACAGCTGTCTGCAACATTACTAAATACATGAGTAGCATTATGAACAGCAACAAGAGAGAACTATGCTATGCTGGCATTTCTGATGCTTCCTTTTGTGTGGGACATTATGGCAGAGTGTGCAGCAGTTTATATCAACAACTGACAAGCACAGATTCGCTGTGGAGAAGGGAGGGAGCAGAAGAAAACAGCCTCTGCCCTGTTCAGGTGGAGTCATTCAGAGCAAAGTTCACACCATACAATGCAGTTGTCTGCCCAGCCCCTGTTAAAATGGGAAATCCAAGCTTGCAAGTGCCACTGCAGGGAGTTCTGCAGCACAAGATCAGGGCAGCAAGTTGTCTGCCCTGTAATAATTTGATTCTGTATTTACTTGAACAAAATAGGGGGCTATGTAAAAGTAAATAAAGACTCCGTGAGGGCAGAAAAAAGGTTGAGGTTTTATTTCAATTTTACCCAAGACAATTTGTATTAATTCAAATAGCCTGGGTTGTTATTATTTGAGAGCCGAATTTAAAACAAGCATAACACTAAGAATGATATCAGAGGGTTAGTACCTTAAACAGAAAATAGGTAAATAGCAGTGGAGTACTGGCTAAGATACTTGTCATAAATATTTAGACAGTCAGCAGCTCACAAACCATGAACAGGTAGAAATTCATGATGGCAGAAACAGTGTCACCCATCAACCTTGAAATTTTGTGTTAGAACTCCTAAACTGCTAGGTTTTTATGAAGCACCGTGGGTTCTAAGAGGTATTCTAGGGTAAAACACTGGTGTTCCACAAAGAGATCTCTTAAATGCTAAGATTAGACTAGAGATTAGCTCACAGGGTGGATATTTTACCTGCACAGCCCTCAACATGGTAGAGACCTTCAATACATTCTCCTTTGTAACTGCAACTAGAGAGGCATACACTCTAAGCAAAATTATAAATAATTAGTATTTAAAAACCAATAATAGTTTCCATTCATTATTTCAATATTTTTCTCAAACCAGCACATTGAAAATTTCTGTCTTGTCTCTTATTGGACATGATTTATGTGGCCATTCTTCCAGATCTTACAATTACATTTGCAGACTCGAGAATTACCCTTCTGACTCATAAGTCTCAAGGAAAGCTTGAGTAGCAAGAAAAAGAAATTTAAAATAGCCCCCTTCAGAGACATTCAAATATATTAGAATTGTAAAAAAAAAAAAGGTAGTGATTTTTCCAAATTGTGCCTCTAGACCTTGATGCGTTTCAGTCCCTCAGATGGTTGTTAAACAATGTTTGTCAAGGTTTCAAATTATTAGAATCTGAATTGAGGGCCACTTTAAATTATGGTGTATAATAGGCTCTATAAAGTTGGTTAGCCTTCTTTTTTTAACCCCAAACTGTTTTGGCCTCCATAATCAGTGCTTGGAAAACATTCTGGGCAAGATGCAGTTGGCTCACTCTGTAGCCATGTATTGTACAAGTAGACATCACATGAGCCAGTCATATATAACCAGAACTCCTAATAGCCTTCAGCTTTCAAAACATTAACCTCTGCTGAGGGAACAAAAGGAGCTGCCCTACTTGTGTAGAGGGAACTTAACATAAACACTCAGGAATAGCTTTGATACTTTCCAGTTTACACATACTGACAGCTCAGATGAAAAAAAATGCATTGAAACTTTATTCGTGATATCATTCTGATTTTGAGAACCTAATTAACGAGGATAGAAGATAAAATATGTACTTTTGCTTTGCTTTCTGGGAATGGAGAATAAACACCCAAGTCTGATTCTGTTAAATTGGGATATAGCACTTCTACTATTCAGGAGTGATGTTCACACTAGAACCTCATGATATTTGAGTTCCAGCACAGTTTTAATGACCCATAATAATTCATAGGAAACTCTGAGTATACATATCAATCCAGCAGTTGGCCTTGATGCTCACCCATCCCCTTCATTTCCTGAGGTTATGTTTGAAGACAATACAAACAACTAATTTTGCTTTTATTCCTGTTTTCAAACACTTCCAAGGGGTTCAGGCCTGTTACAGAAAACTGCTACTGCGCCAAGGTTAGTACATTAGAACCTCTCTCTGTTGACTTAATTATTCTGATTCCACTGAAGCTGATGGGAGTCTGATGGACTTCAGACTCAGCAGAACAAAGCTAAATATAATTTTACCCTCTCAAAATCCCATCCATTATGACCACGTTTCACAAAAAGGATTTTGCCTTTATGCCAGGGCATCTGCACAGAGCTTAGGGAATCCAATACCAGACAAGCTGAAACACATTTATTTTATTTATATTAAATCTACTACATAACATCTGGGCTTAATGTAGAAGTACATCATAGCAGACAAAAACACTGAAATCAGAAAATGGCCCGTAATCTAACCTAGCACCTTCCCTACACACAAATAAATTCAAGAAGGCCATGTTAGAGAAATGAGTGCAAATGTCCTACATTGCGTTTGTCAAGCTGAAACTTTTCAAGCCTTTGAAACTTGTGGCTAGAAGGCAACGCTATGATCAGCCACAATGCTTTCCTGCAAAACACCAACCCTAGGATTTCATTCCACAATTTTTGTAGGAAATGTAATAACTTGTGGTAGAAATAGAGAGTTTAAGACTTTGCAGTGAGTAATTACCGTGTTGTAAAAATATTTATGTTTGTCTTGAAAGGAAGCTACAAAGCAAAGAACTTCTGCATTACAGATCGCAAAGAGCCTTAACACTCTTTCTCTTGTTTTTTTGACTTGCTACCTTTCTGGTGTTTGGTATTGACCCATTCAAAAAGTCAATCAACAAAGAACACACCCCCTGTACCAGACGACACAGTAAGATGTTTTTGAAACATGTACAAGCTGCTTTCTACCTTCTCTTCTTCAATGCTCATATTTAAAAGAAAAAAGCAAAAATGAGAAATAGTTTGCAATTTAACTTCTAATTTCAAAAACACTCTCTCCATCAGAGAAATTAATTTTCCTGCACATTTTCTCTTATAGAAAAATAAGATATTTTTGATTCATATATTCCACAAATGTTAAACTGTGATTGCTAGCATTGTTCATTGTAGCATTACAGATCGCTTTTAATCCTCAATGTGGTTTAGCGATCTTGACATAAGCATGCTTCTCTATATGAAACACATCAGCATGGAATTGATTCAGAGTAAAAAGATCTTCTGTTGTGCTTTTTTCAGCTGATGTGTCTGATTTTTGTTTTCTTGTTGGTTTGTTTGTTGTTTTTCTAACAGTAGTTAATAGAAATGACAAAAGGAATTTTAAAAAACCCAACCAAACAAAACCAAAACACTAGAAGTAATAAAACCAATTGACATTTATACAATGATTCAGGTCAGTCAGGTTTGTCTCAGATGTAACCTGATTCCCAAAATTTCAAATGAATTTGAAGACTGAATTCTGTGGAATTTGAATCTTTGGTGGTATGAACCAGACTTTCACTTACTTTTATTCTATTATAAATTGCTACTCTTGATTAAAGTGTATCTCAGGCTTCCCAAATATTTCCAATTTTTTTCATTTCTTTGCTTTCATGAAACATTCTTTATGAGAATGCCAAACCTCAAAGTATACCCTGAATTGGTTGGTTCAGGCAGCTTTTAACATTTCTTTGGGTTCAGGCCTATGAAGTCCTCAGCATTTATCTGCAGCTCACTCTAAGGGTTCATTAACCAGATGCTGGGGGCACCAAAGATTGAACATCTCTGCTCTTGGAAACAGCAGCTATTCCATAAGTACAAGAACAGCTTTTCTCAAGATGCATTCTGGATAACAAGAGGAAACCTCAGATCTGCAACACTCCCAGTTTTCTATAAGACAACATGCATTCATTAGAACCTATAAATCAATGGCATGACAGCTTTGCTTTGCCCTAATGAAAGATTGATATTCCTAAATTAGATGTTAATGAAATGACATTGTTATAGGCTTTCCTGCAATATGAAATTGTCTAAGATCTCAGTTCAGAAATCTGTCTGGCAATGCCAAAAAAAAAAAAAAAAAAAATTAAAAAAAGAAAAAATCTAAAATACTTTGAATATTTTATCATCCCAGCTCAGGAGTCATTAAATTTGACTCTGCTATTACTTAGAAATTTGAAAGTGTTAATTAGATATTTAATATTGAAAAAAGTATTGCAATAACTTAATAATGAAACTTTGACAAAAATTACATTGCATGGTTGAAAAGAAAGGGAGGTTAATGGCTGTTTTACATTAACTCTGGTTCATTTTCTCCCAGATTTCTACAGAGGTCTGCTGGCATGACAAAGAAGGATTTTTCAAGTCTAAAGAAATCAGATAAGAAAAGGATTAACAATTGCTACAGTAAAACTCTAAAGTAGGAAGAACTTATTTGTGCTGGATCCTAGCACAAATACATTGTGTGATGTAAAGACTGCTAAATAAATCAGGTCCAGGGAGTATTCCTGGTGTGGAGGCCAGTCTGACCACATCTACAGTAGCCTTGGTCCTTTCCACCACTGCACCTTTGTCCTTTACACTGTGCCGTGGTGGCCCTAAGATATAGATATAATTTTAGTGTGGTTTTTTCAGTCCAGGATGCCTGTACTAATGTGCAGGCCAACCAGAATGGTATTTTCATCATTTGAGTCTGATGCATATGTTTCATGAAGACACAGATGTTGGATGGTGCAAAGTCTGCTGAACCTCAGAGGTCTGTCCTTGCAAGAAGCATCTAAATTTGGCCCAGTCTTATCTATATTGGCTATTGAAAGTAATTTCTGCTCCCTGGTTCCCCTGTGCCAGGATTAGATATTGCCTTAAAGAGCACCACTCAGCACAGGTCAAAACAACCAGGCAACATACTCAAAATTATGCAGCATAAGCGTTCAAACGCACTCCCTGGACCAATTTTATTTAGCAACAAGAACAAAGGCCAAATGATTAAAGGAGCTTTACCACACCCACAAGAACCGTGTGTTGTGATGAAGTTCAAAATATCATTTATAGAATGCAAACTTGGCATTTTCAGCCATCTTACAGGCCACCTCTAAGGAAGACGCAACAAATTGTGTGTGAAGGAGGCCATGTGTTCTGGGGTGAGGAGAAGGAAAGGGGCCACCCAGCCAGAACATTTTCCTGGCATTGTCCTGCCCTGCTCTGACACAGCTTCTGCCACCATTTCTCCACCTGTAAATGCAGGTGATAATCCTTTCTAAAGATATTAGAGAAGGGGATAGGACTTTTTCATGATGTAAAGAATAATGCAATGAAAAAGGAAGTGCTAGCAGTTTTAATATTAAAATGGTATTTGTTATCAGGAATAAAATGAAAACAGATTGTAATTTGGTTTCCACAAACACTGTAATTAGGATTCTCTCAACTTTTGTGTTCATATATGGAGCAGCCTTTTATCTCTTGGGGAAGGCGGAGGAAAGGTTCACTTTCTATTCATCCCATTTTTATATATGTATATCTCTATCTATCTTGTAACATTCAGACTATTTCTTCTTTGAATAACAGGGGAGCCAGCAGTGCCTCATCTAAAAAGCAATTCTTTACTTTTTTGTTATACCTCACTGCGGCATATGCTGTAGGCCACATTTCTCCCGAGCACGAGCAGAAATGTTACCCTGACTGGATATCACCTTGTCTCCTGTGGTTGGACAAAAAGAACTCGATCCCCAGGTCATTGGATGCTTCATGTAAACAATATAGTCTGACATATATAAGCCTTTAACTGTGTAGGAAGAAAGGCAGACATGTTCTGACTTCTTAGAAAGCAGACCCTCTGCCTGGTGTGAACATCTAGCCAGGTAGAGAGACATCTGCCCAGGCCCACCAGACACACATTGTCTGGAGGGCATGGATGCTTAGTGAGTCTGCTAGGTAGGTAAGAAATGCTTTGCCAATGCTTAGATGCTTAAGCTTTCTCTGCATAGAAATTAGTGCTCTAATAGATAAATAAATCCTTTGAGAAAACTTCATGGAGTCAGCCTTCTAGTCATTATGCCTCTCGGACTATGGGTGCTACACCTCACTAGTGTGAAAATGCCTTCATAGTCACCAATTATTATTTAAACTTTAGGAGGAAACTTTGAAAGCTCAGGTAGAGAGACCAAAATGGGAAAATGACCCAGGGCCATGCTCAGGGTTGATTCTGGCTGTGTGACTTAAGATATTTCACATTAGTTCATAGTTTTGAAAGGTATAAAACTCATAGCTCCAATCAAAAGCAGTAGCTTCAAAATAAATTCTTAGAATTAAAGAAGTTAAGATTTTCATCCAACTTAACTTAGATCCTAAATCCAAATATGAGCTCTAAAATAAGTCTTGATTTTTTTTCCACACTAACTGAGGTTACTTGTTATGTCACTGTAGAAAAAGGAAGAGTTTCACAAAAAAATTCTGTATGTTGTGATTAAATACACAGTTATTCTCTAAAACTAAGGGTAATGCATCACTAAAGATAACACCTGTAAGGAAATAGAAAGGCAGAAGCTGCTTAAAGTAAGTCAGAGGTGAGTTATACTTAGTGCTGTTAAAATATAATGACAATGGTCCTTTGTTCCATTCATAATATATCTTTTAATCTTTAAAATTAATAATAAAAGAACTATTATATTGAAAAAATATAACCCTTAAACCAGATGTGACACATTTTCACTTTAGTCAGAAAATGGTTTTGCAAATAAATTGACTAAATGTATGTATTTGGCTACTACTATAGCTTTTCCTTTATTTCAGAAATACCTTTTATTCCAGTCATGAGAAGTCTAAGGTATGGTTCAGCAGTCTTATCCCCCCTAAACTGAAGGGAGCTGAAAATACGTACAACATATTTTCTCCTGCATGTGGGTTAGGTAGAACCTCCTGCCTGCTTTCTTTCTTGTCTGTCCGGAGTGGTTTGACCCCCAAATTTTCCGGGACTTCAAATTCTGTACTCCCTGAGCTCCTCCCATGGAAAAAGTAAGGTCCATGGAGGCATCACAAATATTGCAAAATACACTTTCTGGGAACTTCCACCACAATACAGCCTGTTAGAGGGATGCAGACACACCTCTTCTGATTGCTGAGTGGGAAGAAAGAGGATCTGAAGACTTGTGAAGTTAGAACAAGCTGCTGCAGGCAGAACTGTTCCTTCCCTCTTTCTACCTCAATGATCTGTAATTTTTTACAAGAACTTTCTACCACCCCACAACCTGGAGCATGAGCCAGACTGGCCTCTTTGGGCAGTCTCAGTGCCATGCTTGGTAAAGGTTTCTGGGGCCATGAACACTTGTGTTACCCCTTGGTACAGTTTGGGCATATCCTGCCAAGTTACAAGCTGTTGGAGACATACAGACATGGCAACTGGCAGCATATGCTATGCTTTAACCTGTTTCCCATCCCAGAGTGCCCCAGCTGATGAGGGGCTGCTGAGGTGAGCCTCACACATCACCTCCTGCCCAGTTCTACCTAGTGGTGGAACAGCCCCTCCTTCCAGCAGGTTTATCCATGGTGGTCAGGGGCTTTCTTCAAAGAAGTTGTTGCCAAAGCCTTTTTCCACCATCCAAGCAGCTCAACAAATAATGTCTGACTCATAACTTACCCAACCCATTTACTTTGCTTTTAAGTGGTGTGACAGCTCTAAGAGTATACTACTACTGCTCTGTCTCACAGTTCAGTGGTAAGAAATAAATTAGGGCTCTATTTTCAAAATGTAACTTTTGTATTTCATTTATAAGAACAACACAAAGTCTTCTAGCAGTTCAAACTTCTTGTCGTTCATGCCTGTGAATTGTCCTCTAATTCTCCAGTTATGAATGACTAAACAGGAGCACTAGATTTAAATTCTTTCTGGGTCTTGTGATTTTATATATCTTTTATTGCTGCCTTTTAAAACTTGAGACAATTTTTTCGTTGCCCCTTCCCATGTGAAGGATAATGCAGGTCTCAAAATGTTTTGGCAGGATCAGGGGTTACGCACATACAAAGTCCATCAAGAGAGAAGCAGCAGAACATATTCTGACAATACAGTGGGGCATTTTTGAAACTGTGTTGAGATGAACCAGAATAAATCCCAATCCCATTTCATTACTGTGTGTCACAGGACAGCTGTTCCAAAATCTGTCGCCCTTTATCATCCTATTTTGTTCTGTGATAACATCCATACTTCATTAAGTCCTATTTTGCATTTGCACCTTCACCAAGTTAGGGTACATAGTACATCACAAAGTATTCCTTTGTTGACAGACAGCTTATTTATGGTATTATGATACTGACGCAGTGTGTCACATTTTTAATACTAAGACAAAAGGTAATATTTAAAACATATATTGCGCTATTATTGAATCTTCCCCCTCCAGAATATTGAAAATTACCAGAGAATTCACGTTGACAGTCTGACTTTCTATAATCATATTTTAAACAACAGTGTTGGATTTGTTTGTTTCTGCATGTTTCTCTGTGTAACTAAAATCCCAAAACCAAACCTTTAACATTCACTAACACTCTTCAGTAGCCAAGGCCATCATTTTAGGTACCTTTTAACAGGATATATGTAGAAGAAAGTGCTGCTTTTACTTTGTTTAATTTCAGAGTTTTACTGAGATTCCTGCTTCTGTGTGTTATTAGATTTACAATAGTAATGATAATAAAATTTTCAAAAACTCCCTAGATACATTCACATGTTTACCAATTTAAAAAAAAGTTTCCTCTGAGTGAGACATAAGCTTTTTTAAGAAAGCACTTAAAAAACCCAAAAAGCCAAAACCACTATTTTGGCTGGCCTTTGTTATCCAGATTGCGAAGAAACTAATTCATTGTTTGGACAGGGCATTGAGTAAAAAGTAACTGAATTTTCTGAGGAGGAGATCAAGTACTTAGTACAACACATGATTTTTATCAACTTTAATTTGTAGGAAACTTAAAGTGAATCCAAAATAATTTCAAAGTAAATATATTAGAAAGCTGATGGAGATTGTCAAAAGAGATTTTTTTTTTAAAGAGACTGTGTAGCTACTGTTGCTTCCAAACATCACATGAAATATTTTGCTACTTCAAACACACAAAACATTGAAAGTAAAAAAGTGTTCTTTATGAAATAAAGCACAATATATCCTGTAAATACCTAGAGACTGTGCCACTTAGGGAAAAACTGAGTACAGAGATTGCAGTTTTATTCTATGTTGGTTTGCACAGAACTGTATTTTACTTAAGATAAAGTTCAACTGTGTAGTGAGGGAGAAATTAAAAAAAGCAGTCCATTTAACATTCACACTAACAGCTTTCTTATAAGAGAATAGGAAAGACGGAAGTCTAGAGCAAAGAGTACTGGTCCTGGGTAGTGAGATGTGTGGCACTTGGGGAGACTGAACCATACCTGGGGAGGGGTTGTGCATCTCTGCCAGCTTTTGCTTCAAAGGGACTGACGTCTGCTAAGAGCCACAGTGACCCTCAAATGCCTCCTTCAGAAACCTCCCCTCACCCTTCCACGTGGGGCAGGTGCCTCCTGAGTTCTTTGTGTTTGCCTTCTCCACCTGTGGAAGAGGGGGATGTGGTGGTGCTCAGGGTCAGGCAGAGGTCCCAGCCATGTCTCTGGATTAAAAATAGCATTTTTACCTCCCCTTGGGCTTCAAGCTGTTCTGGATGAAGGCTCAGTATCTTCAGACAGTCCACAGCTCCTCTGGAAGCACCACCAGGGCTCATGAGGAGATGTAGAAAGGTAAACTGTCTTGGGAGGCTAAGTGACTAAGCTAGCAACAGTGTGGAATACATATTTTGGGAACCATAATTGGTTATCCAATTCTCTATCCAAACCTCCAAAGAAACAGTATTCCTTATAATTTCCAATGCAAAGAAACTACTTGCAGACCAACAGCAGACCAGCAGTCAGTTGTGCCAAGGTAACTATCAAAAATGGTTTACCAAAGCAACATTTTTACTATGAAACCAACAAACTGATGGGTTCAAATCTACACTCTGCATTCACCTACAGGAAGTCACTGAGAAATTCAAAGGTGTGTACAACCTTTTTTCCCCTGTTAGAATATAGGAAAGCTGGTGGAACTGGGGGTGGTGCCCTGCTTCAGAATTGGAAGAGAAATGTTGTCAAACAACAGTATTCACCGGACAACATGGAATTCCCTGAGCAGAATTGCTACTGACCAGATTGGCCAACATGTGCCACAGAATGAAATTTGAATCAGCTTTCCAGGATCTAAGCTTACAGAGGAACTGGGAAATTGCTGTAATTGACATGCAGCAAAGTTGAAGCTCTAACTTCAAAAAAAGTGCCAAAAACCCAAGAAGTACTGAGGAAGCTAAGAGCAAAAAGCTCGTGCACAAACCATAAATACAGTAGTTTCAAATAGAAAACACTAACAAATCTGAGTTAGTACAGTTAGATTCACTACCAGTAGTCAATATTGATATGTCCCAGGTCTTTCCATATGACAGCATTGTGTATATGGCTAAAACTATAATTGTTCTCATATGAGGAAACCCAAAGTGAGGATGAATGAGACTATGAAATCTGCAGAATGCTTTCAAGAGATGCCAAAGAGATCAATGTCATAAGAAGGGATTGATTTAGACAACAATATTAACACCCAGAACTATGAAGCACTATATCTCATGTCCAAATAAAGAAATGGAAGATTTAGTAAAACAAATAAATGGAGAAATCGGCACTTACTGACCAAGTTAACATATACATGCAAAGATAATTGATATGAGCAGTTTTATATCAAGATTCAATTTACCAACTACAGAAATGCAGCACAGACTCCACTCTCAAAGGAGAAGCCCTTCTCTTCTTGATCTTGTTTGGCTTTGCCTTCAATGTCACTATAAAGACATAGTGCAGATGAACGCAGCACAAGTATTGCATGACTTGATGTTACATCAGGAGACTCTCAGAAACAGTCAGTGCAATAATATAGAGCTCACGTGCTTGACAATTTGGCATACGTGCAAGTACAGACAAATATTTTGGCTAGGACTGCAAAAAAAGAAAAAAAACAAATGTGTCTGGAGAAGAAGTGATCTGCTATAAACTCCACACACCATAACCCAAAAGAAGAATCCTCTCAGATCTCAACTCCAGCTTATGTAGAAGTCTAAGTGGGAGAATCTTGAAATACAGAAGGGATCTCAAAATATGAAAGGAATTTAAAACAGGCAACAATGCATTTACCAAAGTAAGATGGATTTGTTCAAAAGTCTGTATCAGTAAAGCTTTGTATACTATCTCTCACAGTGTACTGCTGAACAAAATGTCCAGTCCACAGCTGGATAAACACAAAGAATGTGTGAACAATTGGTTCACAGATCGAGCACAGATAGTGTAATAATGACTGGGGTAACATCAGACTGGTGACCTGTCACTAACGGGGTTCTGCAGGGCTTCATCTTAGGCCCTGTGCTCTTCAACATCTTCATAAATGACTTGGATGCAGGACTGGAAAGGATAATAAGCAAGTTTGCAGATGATAGAAAACTGCAAGGAGCTGTTGAGTCCCTCAAAGGTAGGGAGACCCTGCAGAGAGACCTCGATAAATTCAGGGACTGGGCAACCACCACTGGGGGGAAGTGCCAGATTCTGCACCTTGGATGGGGCAACTTTGGTTTTACGTACGGACTGGGGAATGAGATGTTGGAAGGCAGTGCCGTGGAAAGAAAGTTGGAAGTCCTGGTCAATGGCAAGTTGAATGAGAGTCAGCAGTGCCCTGGCAGCCAGGATGTGTCCTGGAGGGCATCAGGCAAAGCATTGCCAGCTGGTCAAGGGAGGTGATTTTCCTGCTCTGCACTGGTGCAGCCTCATCTTGAATATTGTGGCAGTTTTGGACACTGCAATATAGGAGAGTTATTAAGCTCTTAGAGAGTGTCCAAAGAAGAGCAAAGAAGATGGTGGAAGGCCTTGAGGGGAAGCCACATAATGTGCTGCTGAGGTCACTGTCCAGCCTGGAGAAGAGGAGACTGAGGGGAGACCTCATCACAGTCTACAACTTCCTCGTGAGGGGAAGGAAAGGGGCAGGCACTGATCTCTTCTCTGTGGTGACCAGTGACAGGACCCGAGGGAACAACCTGAAATTGTGTCAGGGGAGATTTAGGCTTGATACTAGAAAAAGATTTTCACCCAGAGAGTGGTTGGTCACTGCAACAGGCTCCACAGGGAATTTGTCACAGCACCAAGGCTGACAGAGTTCAAGAAGCGTTTGAATGATACTCTCAGGTACATGGTGTGACTCTTAGGGATGGTCCTGTGCAGGGCTATGGTTTGGGCTCTATGGTCCTCATGGGTCCCTTACAACTCAGCACATTCTGTGATTCTGTGAACTAAATTACACATTTTCAACTTGATTAGCTTTTCCATGTTGATATATGGATGTGAAGGTTGGAAATGTATCAGAGATAAAAACAGCTGTCTGTATATTTCTGAAAGCAAATAGACACACAAGGAAGCAAAGCTCTGGCAAGTGTCAGGATGAATATGTTAGCTTCACAACCACAAGTTATCCAGAAAGGTAGGAGGAAATTTCTAGGATATTAACTAAGAATTAATATAGATCATCTTCTAGGAGAGGGATATACGGGGGAAGAAGGCCAAAAAACACTTCTCAGCCAAAGAAAATTCATGGGGCTTCATAACACAAAGGACAGAGAACAACCAGAAACAGACTGGAATGGTGGAGGTCATGCTGATGCCTGTAGCACGCCTGTGAGGAGTGGCTCACCTGAACTATAGTAATTCAAAACTGTTTGCTGGCACATTTGGTCCTAAATGAAAGGAGGGAGTAAAATGTATATGATAGGGCAGTGGCTGTAATTTTGGCCCTTGTAACTTTACTGACCAGTGCTGTGAATTCCTTCCTCTGTGTTAACTCATAACCAGGAGTAACTCCAGGTACCAACATCTCCTTTCACCAAGAACTGCAGCTCTCTGTCCAGCCCCGTATTTCTAGCTCTTGCCCATGTTCTTGCCACCTGGGCTATGCATACTCACAACCAGGAGTGGGCAGTGGGAAAGCTCATCTTCACTCCCATCCTCAGAGAGAATGGGAAGGCTTGGGAATGAGTAATAAGCCAAACAACTATATCACTCATTAACCATTCTGTTCGATAACAATAGCACCTCCCAGTGCACCAGCTTAATTGCATGCAAATTGTCACTGGTTAATGTGAGGACTTTTCCAAGCAAGAATGATTAATGCAATTTGACCATCCTCAAGGCTATTCCTGCAGAACTTGTATTATGAAGTATAGGAAGGAAGAGGATGTTCGTTTAAAGTCCCTTTGGAAAAGCAACTTCAGTTCTACTTCTTCAGAGGGTAATGGAAGGAACAAACTCTCACTGCCTCATAGAAAAAGTTCCCAGTCTGTGCTTCTTTACACACTGACCCCTGCTGCCCAGGGGTGTCCTGTGTTTGTCATGCTCGACCTCAGTTTCCTTTTAACTCGATCATAATATGGTGGTGTGATTACATAAAAAAAATCTTGGAGTTCCCCAAGGCAACACAAGTGACAAACCTGCTCTATTCTTCGCATTTGGAAGAGTGTGATTGGATCAAAGGAAGCAATTCAATATTCTTTAAAATCAATAATCTTTAAATAATCTTTAAATTCAATAATCTTTAAAATTACACCTAGAGACTGGATTTTTGTTTGAGTGACTATTCCCTCATTTACATGGAATTTCAGGACAACTAAAAAAAAAGTGGGTTGTAAAACATGCTAAAAGTTTAGCTCATTGTTATGAGAGAAACTTGCCAGTATGATTGCAAAAGAATAACCTGCCATGATTTGTCTTTCAAGAATCTACACCCTTGTTATGGTCTGAAAACTAAGATAACCAAGACAAAACTAAGATATGTGTTGTTAGTCAGTTTGAAAGGATCACCCCCTTAGTACAACAGAGAAAAAGTCTGTAGGTACTTTGCAGATTTCTGCCCATGTTCTTTACATGCTAACCTGGGATTATCACTTCTACTCTTACATGCTGAGGAACCAAATAAATCCCTCTACTATCTTATTTTTACTGGGACTGACCTCCAAACAGAACAGGAAATCTCTTTGTAAGCAAATTCCCATAACTAGTCCTCTTGCTGTTTAGTCTGCATTGGATTAAGCAGCGACTTGCTGGCTTCTTTGATTGGCAACTATAGTACTACAAAAACAAATGTACAGAGCAAATCTCACCAGAAAAGCCTCACAATCTGCAGACCCTTTCAGCTTTATTTGGACTGAAACTTGATGATAGCTCCACTAGACAGGAAACACCCCTCCTTTCTTATATGGCACTAGCAAGAAGACACATTTTCTCACAGACCAAGTAGCAGAGCTGAGAGCAAGGAACAGAGCAGGAACACCAGAGACCTATTATAATGCATGTCTCAACTTCAAGCTGTCGTAAGACTCAGAAGATGACAACACTGTTTATTTACCCTGCAGTTAATTCTTTGATTGAGAAAAAGCATGGTTTATGCCATGCTTGAAATTGGGTGAGAGATGGAGAAAGCAAGGCAAAAGCATCCTAAGCACTTTAAGCCCACCATATGGTAGAAGCTGGAAGGAGCAGCCACTTGAACAGCAAAGCATTTTCCTTGTTTTCTCACTGGACTTTTCTCATACAACATATTGGTTGTTAACAACACTTTACAATTCTTTATCACCAGGAAGCCCCACCAGGTGTTTAGGACTCTGTCTTTGGTGCTGTAAGAGTTCACAGATATGTATAAGGGGCTGTACAGCACCCAACGCTGACAGAAAATTTAAAGGTAAGCATACATGAAACAGTAAAGGAGTTAGGTGCATTATACTGCTATTTTATAGCACATCTATTAAGACATAATATTTATGTAAAGTGACCATAGATTGAAGAGTTAGAGAAATTAAATATTTATTTTTGAGGCAAAATCAGAGATGCCACAAAGTTGAGCTAGCATTAAACAAAGGACTCAACAGGAAGTTTTCAGTGAAAGTCCTGTCCTTCTTATACTTGTGTCATGTGCTTTCTAACAAACCTCATCAGCCATGCCATCCAATTTCCCCCACTGCTTAGAATTATAGAATATCCTGAGTTGGAGCGGACCCATGAGGATGATCAAAGTCCAGCTCCTGGCCCTGCATAGGAGAGCCATGTGTCCAAGAATCATACCATGTGGTGTCCAAATGCTTCTTGAACTCTGTCAGGTTTGGTGCTGTGATCACTTCCCTGAGAAGCCTGTTCCAATGCTCAACTATCCTCTGGTCCAAACATAACCTCTGCTGCATACTTGATACTTGGCTATCTGTTGGAAAGATGTGGCTTCACATCCTACTGCTACCAGATAAATCATGGTTAAGGAATACATCCAAGAACTGGAAACTATACAGGCATGTGTGCACAATTCATCCAAGTCTAGATGGCCGCAGAAAATATTTCTCCTACTGTTTTTTCACCAAGATAAAAGATGGATCAGTAACAAGTTTGAAATTTTGCAGCCACCTACCTGTGCACAACAGCTTGCCTCCAAAGAGTCCTGCTACTCTGAGAATGGTGAATCACAGCTCCGTGCCTGAGTCAGCTCGGCATTTGCACTCCATCTGGGAATGTTAAATGCTGGTACCTAACTATACCTGACCAGGCTGAGGTCTCCTACCTAAAAGCCCTACAGGAAGGACACAAATAAAACTTCTGTGAGTTCCTCTAACTTTTTTTAACTAAAGAAGTAGAGATGGCCACTTACTATGAAGCAGCAGGGTTAAATCCAGGAAGTAAGAGGGGGCTTCTTCTGCTGTATCTCCTACCTGTTAGATTGGGCCTTTGCTGTATTCTTGATCTCCAAGGTTTGATTTGACAGAGTGAAAAGCAGGAAGGAGTAAATGCCTCCATCACATTCACATGATTCATATTACTCTGAAGTGTATTTCCACATGTGCTTTCATATGATTTACCTGAAGCCACTTAAAAAGACAGTAGAAAAAATATTCTTGCAGGCAAGAAAATAGCTGTCTCATGTTGGCCTGCAACTTCCTTTGCTGTAGGGTATGGACATTAGCTGCTACTTGTGCATGTCAACTCTTGTGTGAGATGGCCACAGGCTGATTTTGCAGATGCACTGCTGAAGCTCTTCTGTGAGAAACAAAAAAAAAGAGTTAGGCTTCCTAATTTTCTGGGATGCGTGAAGAAAGCCTTTGCAGGAGCTGGCAACAAGTCATCACCACCAGCAGGGCTGCTCACAATGCCTTCTCTCAGACAGCTCTGGGGGTGGCTGGATCCCTTCACGGGATGACATAACTCACTAAACCTGCAGAAAGCTATACCTGCCAAGGGTGTGGGGGGGAATCTTTCTGGCATTTTAAGAAGTTGAATTGCCTCAGCAGAGGCCAGTGATGCCAGAACTGCCACGAGAGAAGGCAGAGCTCATGACTGTGGGGTGAAGGAGAAGACCTTCCCCTTTTTGGCAGCAGGAAAGGATCATGCTGTTTTGGCTATCCATGGAGGCACAGCCTGAGCCTCCTGCCAAATGCCTGGATCACCAGGCTGGAGGCAAGTGAAGCTGCAGTGCTCCTGGGCACTCCCTGCTAAAGTTGACACTGTGCCTGGCACCCCAGGGTGTTAACTGGTGCAGGGAAACAGCACAGCTGGCTGGACAGCAGGGCATAGGGACACTTGCCAGCTGGGGCAGAGCTCCAGGGATGTCCCTCACACAGCAAAGAGCAAAAGAGTATTAGCCTCACTGCAGAAACCCTCATGATGCCCTATACTAGATAACCATTCTTGGCCTGTGCTTGGAGCACAGCCATGAGGGGGAATGTCCTGACGCTGGGTGTCCTGCCACCGTAGAGGGCCTAGACTGAGGTTAAACTACTATTTCCACCAGCTGCACTACTTTCTTGGGTTTTTTTGGTTTAGTTTTTTGGGGGGTTTTGTGTTTGGTTTTGGTTTGGTTTGGTTTTTTGTCATCAGGGCATAATTGGGGCTTCTCAGAGGACGTTTGTCAGAGCTCTCTTTCATGGGTGCCATCAGGGGTTAAACCTGAACTGGGTATCTACTTACTGAGCTCAGGAAGTGAAGGGGGAAAAAAAAAGAAGAAAGAAAAAACAGAGGCAGTCCCAGGCATGCCCAGGAGCAGACCTTTGGGCACCTCAGGAATTTTACTGGCAGGAATATAGGCACTTGCAGACTTCAGACGCCTCCAGGGTTAGGCAGTAGCTGAACAGGGGTTTTGAGGATCTAAATATTGGCCGCAAATGCCTATGAGGCAGTTAGGCAGAGCTTACATGCCTAAACCTTTTTTTGTGGCTCTAGCCCTAAACTAATATTATGGAAAATACCAGCAATTATTAGGGACTTCTTATCAGATTGGACACATATTTCCTTTGCATAACTTTACCATGGCCTCATTTATGTGGTGCTTAGAGAGGATGAATACCTGTTCTGCATGAGTAATTATGCCAAAGGCTCGTGTGAGGGAGGTAGTTTATGACCGCTGAATAAGGCCAGCTATGTTTACCTATACAGCTTCATCACTTAAACTAAAAGTTGGTCTTACCACTAAATCTCCCTTGTTGTTTCATTTGCCTGATTGCAAACAGATCCCAGAATATGCAGTTGCACTAAGATGATTAATGCCAAGATGCTGCACTGAAAAGGAAGTATTCTTTTAAGTGTTATCACGTCCACGAGCGCAAGAAAAGCCATGTCACGTGATGAAATGTAAATAGAACATTTCTTAGAAAAGCCATTTATTTGCCTCCATGATTTATTATTCAGTGACATGTAGGCTATTTTTTCTTTGTTACTGGCACTCATGTTCATAATAACAAGGTACTTGACTTGAAGGTATTTGGCCAACCTTTCCAAAGTGCTATGTAAGCAGTAATCAGGGAGAGCTAGGTTCGTGAGTCAACAAATTGCTCTCCCATGCTGATCAAACAGTCTTGGCATCTCTATAAAAAAAAAATACAAAACCAGATTTTGGACTGGCTTACCTAATTTTCTCTCTAAAATTATTTATTGTATTTGTGTTTGGCAGAGTCCAGGCTTAAAATAACCAAAGGTGACAGTTGTTTTATTAATAATATTTTACATGTGATTTTCATTTACATTTAGAAGGATATATGAGATAGCCAGTTAGCCTCCAAAGTTTTTGTTGCAATAAAGTGGGTTTCATTTGCTCAACCCGGAGGCAAATGCTTCTCTCATTTTACACCATACCTCTACAGCCTGCAGTAGAAAGCAGTCTAATATTTGAATCAAAGCTAGTCACAGATTCACAGATTCACAGAATAGCCAGGTTGGAAGGGACCTCCGAGATCATC
>WEIV01021044.1:93997-122646 GCA_013390005.1 Calyptomena viridis
CTCCCTTCTCCTACTTATCATACAGTTCCTAATACTGGCCAGGATGCCATTGGCCTTCTTGGCTGCCAAGGTGCACTGCTGTCCCATATTCAAATGACTGTCAGCCAGTACCCCCAGGTCCCTTTTTGCCTGGGCACAGTCCAGCCACACTGTCCCCAGCTTGTAATGTTGCCGGGGATTTTTGTGGCCAAAATGCAGAACTCGACACTTAGATGTATTAAACTCCATCATATTAGACTGTGCCCATCTATCTAACAGGTCCAAGTCTCTCTGCAGAGCCTTCCTCCCCTCCAGTAAATCAACACAACGTCCCACCTTAGTGCCATCTGCAAATTTACTAATAAAAGATTCAATTCCCTCATCGATATCGTCAATAAAAACATTAAACAAGACTGGTCCCAGAACAGACCCCTGGGAGACACCCAGGTCAGTAGAGTTGAGGTTTATTGTGAAAAGCTTTCATTACAACTTACACCAAATTATTACTACTAAAGCAAGTAACAATCAGATACACTACACAAGCTACAGGCATTACCAGGTGGAGGAACTCAAATTGAAGTGGGATTTGTACTTGATTTCCATCCTCTATGCCCATCATATGTGCTCAAACCCAGGTCCTGAATCTAAAATATATATTCCCGTGCTTAATCTTGCTACTTCACTGTGTAAATGAAAGCCTTACAATTAAATATGTGTAGTTGTGCATCATCTTGCTACTTCTGTGTGAAAAGTGAGTAGGGCTGCATGAATAATTGCATTTATTTTCACTGAATAATGTGTCTGCTGAATTCAAATAAGTTTGGAAGCTTGCATTAAACTGATGCAGCTCCCCTCTCTTCACTCCTCTCCATTTTTTTCCATGAAATGAAAAAAGAGGAAGCCTCATGTGCATTGAAAAGCTCCTTCTGACCCCCAAAATGAAACACTTCATTTTTGGACACATGTAGTAAAAGCAAAGGAAATTAAAAGGCTAGATTTCATAAAGCAAGAAGTGGTGTTCTCCCCCTTCTTCTTCAGTAGCCAGTATGCAAGAGATAAATCTTTTGGTTTCCTGAGGTTTTTGAAGCTGCTGTCTCTCTTCCCTGGAGATGCCATTCACAATCCCTCAGCTCAAGGGGGACAACCAGGCTGTGACTTTCCACGCAGCCTGCCTGCTGTGCAGCTTTCCTCCATGTTGCCTGTTTTGGCTGCCCCAGACACGGAAGCAACTCATGGGAAAATGAAGTATCACTGCCTGAATCAGCTGCCTCCAAAATGGCAGGTTATCCTGCTGCAGACAAGATACTCCCCCAAGGTACAGCTCTGCACGTAGGAGCTCTTCCAAACCTCCTCCTTTTGGTCCTGTTTTGGTTTGTCTGTGTAGTAAGCTGTTCTCTAAACCCAGGGACTGCCTTTTCTCAGCGAGGGAGTCCTGCCCATCAGGCTACACAGTTATGCTGTGTTTTAACCAAAGGGTTACTTCAGCATTTGGTTTCTACCAAAGTGCTGTTAAAATAGTTTCACTTATTGCAGGACCGCAAACATCTGTTAATTATGGGGCTGGGGTTTATTTATTTATTTATTTTAGTAGCTAGGTCTTATTGACCTTCACTTAAGCACTTTTGAATATTTTACCCCATATAAAGGCTGCTGTGTTGAAAAGTGCTAACAATTACCATCATGAGAGTCTTGGATTCAAAGACAGTTTGCAGACCTCATTAAGCAAATGTGCTTGCCAAGTCCACTCTTTTCAGTTCAATGGAAGCAACACTTAAGGCCCTTCATGTAGCAAAACAGCTGCTAGCAATGGAGGCTGCCTGACATGGGCAGGGAGAGGTAAGCTCACCCAGGGAGACTTGTCTCTTTTGGTACCAGGAGACACAGACTCACACTGGAAACAAAGGGAGCTGTGAGAAGAACCCTAAAAAGCGGCAGGATGACAGGGCTTTTTTGACATAGGGCTGATCAATGAAGCCGAGTCAAGATCTCTGAGCTAGACAAAAGCCTCCTGGTTGTCTTGTGTCACAGGAAACATCATTTCTGTATAGTCTCTGTCAAGAAGTGTAGTTAACATGATAAATCTTGACCAACGCAGAGCAAGACTGGTAAGGTTTTCCTAGCCCAGCTAGTGGTGGGCGAGCATGCTAGAAGGTCTGCATCATGCCATTGAGAATTCGTGTCTTGTGTGCAGAAGCAGTTTCAAGAAAGTAAGATAAGCAAAACCAACTCTTCAAAGAGAAGTAAGATGCTCTAGGCATTCAACAGATCGAAAAGCCAGACTGTGTATCTGCATACTAAATATGGAGGTAGGAGAATGCCCCAGGTTAGACAACAGTGTTTCTGTACTTTTCAGCTGTGTGTGAAGGATAGACTACAGGCATCCAACTACAGTTTGAGTGAAGAAGATCAGTCTTACATTATTGCAGTAATACGCACAGGGCAAGAGTAGTTTTGAAACTTTTAGTCTAAAAGAAGTGAGAAGCACAGTGGCATTGGTATTCTATCAAGGAACTCGGAAATAAGAAAGCAATGCACAGATCCACAAAAGAGTTGAGACTAATGAATTCTGTGCTATTTAGGCGTATTTTACCTGTGAGGGAAAGGAAAAGCTGCGAAAATATATGACAGGTTGTTGTGATCCAATTATTGAGAGGTGCCTCTGCCAGAATTAAGGTGTAAGCAAAACCATATGCTGAAGTCAACAGTATAGATTTTATTTAAAAGTCCATCCTTCCCCTCGGTTGTGTCATCCTCAGCTCAGGATGGTTTCAAACCAGTATTTTCAAAGGGCAAGTCCCATTTCCATTTTGCTTGCCATGAAGCTATGAAGATGAACAGAATCACAGAATCACACGGAATCATAGAATTAACTAGGTTGGAAAAGACCTTTGAGATCATCAAGTCCAACCTATTACCTAACAACCCTCAAATTAACTCAGCACAGTCCCTCGAAATTTGTTTGACCAAACCCAATCTATTATATTTAGGATATTCTCTAAATTTGTGTTCAACCATACATGCTTGCAAGCACTAATTTAGTGTAAAAACCAGAAGCTGCCCAAACACAACTCCCAAGTCTGATATAAGGGAATACCTCACTGTGGCATGACCATTAATAAGTTTTACAGAAATAAGAAAATAATACAAGATTTTCTCTGGAAAAAAAAAGGATGATAAAATCCCTTAGTGAACATTTTTGAGATACTGGTTTTGTATTTAATTTCCTAGTATTTTGTATTTAGTTTCCTAGTATTTATCTCTTCAGGTAGGATTTTACATATTAACTATAGGTAGAACACACCCCATTTTATAACTCCCTTATCTTACTTAGATAGGAGACAGATAGCAACTTCTATACATGCTCACACCTTGCTAATAGAAAACAGTGATATATCAAAAATTTCCTTATCGCCGTCAGTTTTCACACAGGTGTTTTTGGTGATAAACTACTGAATGATATAAACAGTGATTTCAGGTAAAGAGTAACAACTGCTCAAGAGGAAAGGGGAAAAAACCCACAAATTCAACCACATTTCCTGAGTAGGATTTTGAAGTGAAAATAATAAAATACAATAGCATAAGTGTGAATTTTTTTACTGTGTCCATGAAGCACAGAATCCCTTGGACTTCCCTTTAGCAATGCTTGCTCTCACCTCTCACAACTTCTCTTCAATTTTGAGATGATCTTGATGGGCAATTCAAAGATATAATAAGGAACTGTATGATATTCCCTTGTTTTTAGACAACGATAATATTTCATCTGTCCACTGGCAGGTTTGCCTTCAAGGGGTGTTATCACTGAACAGCCAATCTCCAGTTATTCCTGAACAACAGTGTTAGGAGAGTAATTCTGGAAGAAGAATTACTGAGTTAGCTCTATTCATTTTTAACCAAACTGTCAATATCCCTGTGATTGTTCTTTAAGATATAACAGAGATAATTTAAATATATTTAAACTAGCTAAACTGTGTTGCTGCCATTGTGCAATGAATATGTTGAATCACCTCAGATCCACAGAAGATTGAAACAGTTTATGTTCTACATTGCCTTTGATTATTTTAATTTTTATATTCCGAAGAAAACATGTATTCTCCAGACATTACTAATTTCTTCCAAATGGACCACTAGTGGCCTAAAAAAAATGAAAATGCACACTTGTAAAAGTGCATGGCCAAGTCTTCATGTGCATGGCCAACTGTGAAGGCCACAGCTTTCTGGATAATGTCATTAGGGACAAAACTGGAAATGCCAGCATGTGATGATGTTTTTGAAAATCCAGCCTCTCACAATTTTCCACCATCTGCATTAGTTATCTAATAGTGGGATCAACTAAGATTAGTAGACTCCTCCATGAAATGTAGAGGGATAGATTATCACTCTAATAGTGTCAGGTATAGGCATGCAATTCTGCCTGCCTGGAGACAGAAGGGGCAGCTGAGATGAGCAGAGAGCAAGTGTTGTGCCTTTAGCCAATGGTGAAGTAGTTAGATAACTTTCTACCAATTATGTTAGAATATGCAAACCTTCTGATGTGTATAAATGTCTATTCTGTAAACAATAAATTGTTACATTTTCGGCACCCCATGAACACGCAGAGCAAGTGTGATCAATGTCGTCCTGTCCGTCCCAACCGCGACATAATAGAAGCAGGAATTCAAACACACATTTAATTTTACAAGAAACATTTCAAGATTGTCTCTCAGGCTTTCTCCAGAGCAACACAGACTGTGCTTCCTGTCAGGACAGGACTCTGGCTTTGCATTTATTATTGATGTGGCACTAACAGGCTTCAGTGACTGTACACAGCCAGACATATATCACCTTCACTGGACAAGAGTACCAGACTCCTTAGCCTAAAAGACTAAGGAGCCCTTCTCATATCAACTCCTTTTAAGGCTTTTGCCAGCTTATCAGGAATAAAAAGTATTTTGAAAAATTGATCCTTCATCTTGAATAGAAAAAGCATTTCTTTTTATTTTCTCAGTGGCTAATAGATTATTTTTCTAGGACTAACTGATTCCTGTTGAGTAGGGAAATCCACGTTTCTCAGACTTTGGAGGTATCTTTTTGTATTTAAAAACATTAATAATGTCACCTCTATCAAATTTCTCTTTTATTTCTGCCTCACATGGTTTTATGCCCCAATTGTATCTTCCATGTCTTGGTGTCTACAGAACTTCTGAAACTTGGAGTTTGACACCTGGTTAATAACTTTAGTTTGGGTTTTTTTTGCCTTTCTTTTATCAAAGCCTACCCAACAGTTTAAAAAAGTAATCTTAGATATTTTCCATAAGATCAAGTGTTAAAGGCAGAGATTTCTAAACCCAGAGTGTGTGAATTACTAATGACAGGATTCAGCAGATCTCAGGTTTCCAACGCTTCCAGTTTCTCAATAAGAGGTGAAGAGTCCCAGTACACAGGCACAGCATACCACCACACAGCTGAACAGCAGCCTTACCACATCTACTTAGAAAATACTGCTTTCTCAAACCCTCTACAAGAGGGTTCTTCACTCAAGACAAATGGAAGTAGGAGTTTAAACCAAAAGCACCACCGACCAAACAGCTATTCCAAGGGCAACTGGAAGGTATATACAAGAGTACAGAGTATCAAATATATCTTGCTTATTCCTAAGCATCCTGGATAAGCATCAGATACGCTTAACACTTCACAAGAAGTCTTTTCATAGGAACAGGACCCAGAGGTCCTGTTTTTAACTCACATTAACCAAAATGGAGTAAAGCTCTTGAAGTATCTTTGCATTCCTGAGTTCTATTGCATTATTTTTATTTGGAGTAGCCACAAGCAATCGCATAGGCATTTTTTATTCTTGCTGCAGTTCTGCTAACATGAATGTTGGCTGTGGATTATGCCTTACACTCCAGCACCTCCAGTACTGTCTCATGTCATTGACTCTTCCTGATTTTTCTCAGTCAGGGTACTGTTGGATGCCACCATCTGTCAGAGTCCACAAGGAGGCATGGGGTCTGAGAGTTGATTCTCATGAGAAAGACAGCAATGTGAACAGGAAATGTCCCATCAGGAATCCTTTCTTGGGACAGGCTCCTGTGGAAAAGAACAAACACTTATTGTCACTATTGCAGCTTTAACTTTATATTCTTATGCTCATCCTTTGATTCATTCTCTCTCCCCCCACTCTATTCCCATCCAACGGGATGGGAAACAGGATATTTTGTGAAATTCTTTCCTTCCTGTGTGAGTCTACATGACATCTTTAATTAGCAACTCTCTGCAATGGAAGTGAACAATTAAAAAGCACAACTGTCCTGCTGAGGAGATCATAATACATTTGCTTTTTAAACAGGTATTTAAGGCATCACTTTCTGTCATTTACAAAGAACATTGATGTTATTATTTAAAAATATCACACACAGAAAAAAAAAATTAAAACACTTCCTGCAGAACAAGTGGTGAGGAAGAGCTTTACAAACATTGTCTGTCTTTGTGTCCCGCTGTAAAAACTGTGATGTAGAAGTGATGGGAAGGAGACCTCTGCCTGCTTCCATGGACAGTGCTACAGCCAGCTGGCACATGCCATTTCACATAGAATGAGTAGGAACACTTGTTTCATTAACAACTTGACCCCAGGAGCCGATCAGAATGAAGCGTCCCCCTACAGACAACCACTGTGGTTGTAAAGATTTTTCTGAGGGTGGGATTTGACACTATGGAGGCACAGACAGCAGTATTGCTTTGGAAGAAGATCAAAGTAGAGACAAGCCTGGCACACTAAGAGAACCTGGAACTGATCCTTCCTTGCCTAGTTCTGTTGATTGGGAGATGTAAAATGCTTTTAAGTTTTTTCATCTGGCAGGACTGTCCTTAAACACATGCAGTTCAAGTGATAGCACTCAACTTCTGGATGTCCTATAGGGTTGGCTTATCCCTCTCTCCCAGATCTACCACACAGAATTTTCTTTTCCCACTGGTACGACTGAATAGCCCCAGGAGACATTAAGATGATCCTTCTTTCTTACTGTCTTTCTTTTTTTCCCTTGTTTCTTTCTATTAGTTTGAATCTCTGATGTTTTACCTGGCACCTGGGAAAACTCATTTATACCACTACAGAGCAGCATACACTCGTTCTGTGAAAACAAACAATAACCACACAAGAAGTTAGATCAGGGAAAAACCAAGATCTCTGAGCCAGTATGGCATTCCAGAATTTGGGGCTATGAACTAAGAAAACTGCAGAACAAAGTACAGGGTTGTGCTATTACTAAAATATCTGTCATGTACCAATGGTGCCTGAAGATTGGTGTGCAAACCAGTGGTGGATCTCACCAGGCTGTACATCACATCTGAGAAGACACTCCTAAAGAGAAATAAGGTTTTTTTGCATGCTGGGCTTGTGCATCAAATCTCCCAACCACTACCTTGTGTTGTCAAAGCAACATGTTTGTCCACAGCTACTTTGCAATGTAATCCAGAGGCACTGCCTCTGGATTTGCATGCAGATCTAATAATGAAACAAGAATGTACTTGGTCATATTCATACTGGGACTGCGTGTCCTAAGTGAAGCTTGCACACCTTGATAAATTGGCTTGCAGTTGAAAATAGAAACTACTACTGGTAATGACTGAACCCATAACTCTGAGCAAAGATTAGTGTGTGAGTATTGCTAATGACATTAAATGGCTTTATCTTATCTCGTGAAGTGTTATCAATCAAACTACAGGTGTTAAGCAGGTAAAAGCTGTAGTTTGAGGCAATAGATAAGAACTCTTCCCTTGGATCTTTAGTACTGTTTCCTGCTAGAGCTTTCCTGAGACAGACTGTCAGGATATCAAAGGGAAAAGGAAAGATTTTTCTTTTTAGGCCTAGGGGCAGAAGAGGGAGGGGATTTTGTAGACAGTTTTAGAAGAAGCATTATCAACCTATCAGAATAACTTCAAATACCAATCTCTTCCAAAATCACAACCACATGTTTATTATATTTACAAAGAATCTGCCTTTTTTTTTCTTAAAAAACAGTTTGCTAATAATATTAACAACTATGCCTCACCAACTTGTGAAGTATATGAGGAAAGAGAAGCAAGCATATTTGAGCCATGTAGCTTTACCATATACCATAGGCAACCAAAATAAGTAAATAGCAACATTACACTGGGCCTTGTTTGATGTACTGTGATCTAATGCACATCACTTGCCTTGCTCCCAGCAAATGTTATGCATATTTAATACACAGAAGGTAAAGAAATCAATTTCAAGGCCCATAACTGAAAGCCACTATAAAATTCCACTATTACTGCTACGCTGTACATTACACGTTATTGATTCCTCTGGCCTCTTTTACAAGCAATGTGACTTGGTGGACTGGGGCCTCAGCACTTTATCTGCATTCAGACTCTGCCTGAGGAATCTGGTGGCCTTACTCTGAGTACACTTTTGCTCCTGCAAAAGCAGGCTCTGCAGAAAGGGCTGAGGTTCCTCCACAGAGCCACACAAAGACACTTTCAGAGCTGGGTCCACATACTCTTTTAAAATGCATATGTAGTCCTCTCAGCAAGGACAGAAACAATTGCATTTATAGCAAGGAAAAAGAAGATACCTATGCCTGGTTTTAGTTTGAACCATGAGTTTGTATTTTTGAGAGATGAAAATCTGCAATTCAGAGCAACCAAATTTTTTTTTAGTGAAACAAACTATTCTTTCTTAAATAAATTTATACTTTCTTCCTAATCCAAGAAAGGAAGGAATTACCAAAAGAAAGATATACATAAGAATTACATGTCCTAAACAGCTTAAAATCAGGGGGAGAAATGAAAGCCCTTTTTACTTCTGTAGCCAGTAAGAGATTTCAACTCATTTTAAAGACAGACAAGCTCTTCGATAGTAATTTTACAATCTGGGAGGAGAAGAAGGGATGTATCCAGGGACCTTACTTGGGGGAGGTACCAGGAAGCAGAGGCCAGAAACCTGACTCCACAGTTCCAGTTTTGAGTTCCAGCTGTCCAACCTGAGCTCTGAATGATGGGAACTGCAAACCAAAACAATTTAAGAAAACAAAACAAGTGCTAGTCAAAAGCTCTTCAAAATTTTATCCATATAAACCAATATCAAATTATCTACAAACTATCCTAACACAAACCACTGCAGATAAAGACAACCTCCTCATACACATTTTCAAATGAGCTGATTTTGTCAGGATTTCAGTCAGAACTTGAGTGTACTGTAGGTTCAATTAAAACTCCTTTAATAATTATCTAATATTGCAGTGGGCATCCCTTCCGGCCTCTCAGTTATCACAGAGGGTGATATTTTTTATCTAATGGTATAAGGAAGGCAACGCCTCTGGAAAGTTGAGAATTTTTTTATGCCCAAACTGGTAACGGGTCAAAACTCAATCCCTGACTCTGAGGACTTTGGATGCTGGAGACAATAGCCCAGAACTTGTGAACTCAGTCTATAGCTGTACCACAGTGTGGTGCAGATGTGGAGGAGCTGTCTTTCCAGATGTCCAGCTACAGCATTAAGAAATACATGCCAGTTAATTTACCCCATTTACTACCCAAATCTAACAGTAGTAGATCAGCCTCTGAACAGATTAGTGCAATCTCAGTTACCAAGTTTGAGTGATTGGAGTAATTGAAGCAATCTTTCTTAAAGTTTGCCTTAAATGATCTGGCAGTCTGATTTAGATAAGATTTCAAACAGTCTCTGTGCTTTTGATCTCAAATTAACTTCGGGATTAACTCAAGCTTGGTTCAGACACAGCAAAAAAATCTCTCAAGTATATCTTACATTGTAACCCTGTTCAAACTCTCTTCCCAAGTCCATCAATTTAATTAAATCTCCTCTTAACCCAGTTGTTCTAGGAATGGTCTGAGCTGTAAGACAGCACTGGGAAGCTGAGAAGGAGAAGCACGACAGCACCTATAGAAATTCCTGTGGCTGAAGAGTGGTGGCAGGAGGGAGAGTCCTCTCTGTCTCTTTCTTTTAAATACTGTGATTTGATGAATATTTCCTTGTCTTTCTGGTACACAAAGAAAAGTGTCTGTGAGCAACAAGATCAAGAGACAACATGTACTTTCAGAACAAGGGACATTAAATTAATTTATACTAATCAAAGCCCATTTCTACCAGTGAAAGCTCAAAGCATGCCTGAGACTTTCAGGAGCTTTCCTTCTGCCTTCTGTTCACTTAACGGGACCGTTTCAGACAGAAATGCTTCTGACATTTTGAAGATACACTACAAAATACATATGATTTCTTTAACATAAAAAGACCCATTTTGTTATAAATATTTGCTTTTAACAGCTCTGTTCCTTTGTGCATTCCTTTCCCAGGTACAGTACAGGTGCTTCAGGGCAACTCTAAAGACAACTCTAAGCAGTGGCTTAGGAGCCTAACTACTGGTTTTCTAAACAACATGCCAGCTAAGCAGATGCCTGTTAGAGTCAAGCTACTTCTATAACTAACCTCATACAATAAACTCTCCCAGGCAGCTTATTTACAACCTGAGGGGAAAATATACCTTTGAAAATTGTTTTCTAAAGGTATTCTGGCTCACATTTCTCTGTTCATGCTTAGGCTTTGTGGTATTAATTCCCATTTTTAAAAATGAGGGAGGTATGTAGGCTCAGGTTTCTAAAGGTACATAGGTGTGAATAGCTGCAGACCTGCACACTGGTACCTCAGGCTTACTGAGGTAAATCTGTACCTGTGATTTGCAGCTCTCTATTTATCATTTACCCTTTGCTACTGTTGAAAGGAGCAATATATAAATACTTTCAAAAAGCTGGTCCTAAGTAGTAAGATTACTTTGGAAGGTGAGTTTGAGGTTCTTAAGTCCCTTAGAAATGCTCCACATTTTTTACCTCAGGTCTACAGAAGTGTTTGTGTATCACCTAAAACCACAAAGCCTGATTTTGATTAGGCTGTGGGTACCACTTCTAGGTTATTGTTTTAAGATAGCATCATGCAAAAACTTCAGTTATAACTTAATTAATTCAAACACTATCATTACTTTCGAGTGGAAGCATTTTATCCAAGCAAAGGATCACCCTTGAATGATTGTATTTGTACTGCAGAACCACCACAGCTCTAGGGTTCAGCTAAGGTCTGCAGTCAAAGTTATTGTGTTAACATTTATGTTATACTGCTGCCTACAGGTCCATATTTAAAATTAGGGTGTTATGCTAACTTATGTTTAAACAAGGCTCCTGTTCCAAAGCTTAGAAAACAAGCAAGATAAGAAAGGTATGGGAGAAGCTGAACTCATTTTAACTTTTCATGGTTATGTTTGTGTATGTAATTGAATGCATTTCTTCCATTGCCCTGAAGCCACTACAGAGGGGCTGATTTCACAGTAGAGCTGTGTATGGGAAACCAGTTTAAAAGGAAGAAAGGGATTATGGTAGTGTATGTATTCGGGGTGCTGTGGAGGAAAGTGATGCCTAGAATGGCAGCCCTCCACAAAACAGGTAGGGATCTGATGATTTTTCTTAGGGTGTTTGTTGAAAACTGATTTCTACTTGCAGAAACTGCACATTTTCTAAAGCAAATGTATATATATATATTTGGAGGTTGGGCACAGATTACAAAAGGACTGTCTTTTCTTAATTTGTAGTTTAAAGATCCCTTACAAGTAACCTACGAATCTCAAAAGCTTGTCATGTTGCTTCTCATTATTATATTGAAAAAAGTCAGTGACACGTGCCATATATTTAATCAAAACCAGAAACATCATTCTGGCAGAGGCTGGAATGGAGAGTGGTAGTCTCTTCCTCTCCAGTTCATGTACGTATTTTTTCTTTGGGTAACTGACTTTAATTGCTACAGGCGTATTTTGAATTTTAAAATACTTTCTGAATTCAGGAAGAAGAAATTTCAATTTAGTGCCTGTAGAGGAGCCAGGCACTTCTGCAAGTGCTTCCTCTTCTCCTTGCAGAACTGATTGATCTTGGCAACTTGGGATGCTGCTGGTTTCAGCTAAAGCTAACAGCAGTTGAAATTATGTTGCCCCATGTGCCATAAACTGGTCTAATTTCCCAAAAGGAAATTCCTTTATTTGAACAATTAGAAAACTGACATTTCCTAAGATCATGTAAATTAATAGAAATGTTAGCATTTAGCATTCAACATCCTCTGCACCCTGGAGGCTGGATAAGGTATTAGTCATCTCTAATTAAAGTTGTCTGATGCCAGGCACTCTCCAGTGACTGCTACAACACTGTTTCCTATGTAATTGTTGGGCCATTTGTTGCAATATATCATCAGGATTACTGAATTATTAGTTATAATTACAACTTCAGTGTCAATAGCAGTGTCACAGCAAGGGTAAGTAAACACTACAAAATTATGAGGGATGGAAATACCTTTCTAACAGCTACATCATATTAGTAGTACAGAGACCACCCACTGTAACAGCCAGGCACAATGATAAATTCCTACTTTGAGATGGTGGAGTTGGATGTTTTCCCCTTAATGTACTGCATTCATCTCAGTGACATTCCCTGTAAGCTCCTCTTTGATTCCTGCCCACCAGCTGTGGAGCATGCCTGTTAGGTATTTTAAACTAGCTAAAACACATACAATTTGCCAGACTCAATTTTACCGTTGATACTGTCAAACCATCATGCCCAAGGATGCACCTTCCAAAGGTCCCTCCCAAAAGTCTGCAGCTCATTTTCCTGTGGCACTTCAGTCACCCCAAGTCCCATTTTCACAACTGAGGGATCAGGAACCCACCTCCCACAGCCTGACAGACAGGCACCAGTGCTTCATTCCCCAAAAGCCACCTCCTCAAGCAGTATTTACATTTTATTTTTTATATTATTGGCAGGTTATGACCTCTTGGAGAATTCACCACTTATGTATTCCTGAGAACAGCAACACAAGATCCTCTACGGAAGAAAAGGTTAATAGAAGTGTCTGCAGCTTTTCAAAACAGAACATAGCATTTGCTGCTACTATATCATGTAACAGGAGAGACAGTTTTCAAAACTATTCACGATTTCAAAGGATGCCTTAATTTGGGGGGGAAAAAAAAAGGAAGTATATTTCTGCAGGTCAAATCCAGAGTTTTGAAGGAATCCAAAGAAAAAATATTTTTGATATTTCAGGTTTTACTCTAAGTTCAAGGTGTGTTGGGAAACAGTCTGAGAGTTCAGTGTGTGGAAACATGACCTGCAAATTTTGGCATATACTGCAAGAACCAAAATCTAATTAGGGGAGTTGGTCAGGCTTCTAACTTATCTACCTAATCTCTAACGATGGCCTCAAAGGTTGAAAATGTGACTCCAACTTTTAAACCAAGAAACAGGTCATTATAATTCAGGCTGTACAACTAACATTGCACTCATTTAACAAAACAAGAGTTCAAAACATAAGAAGTTTAACTCCACATCAGAGGCATTTCTACAAACCGCAGACTTAACGAACTATCTTCCCTCTATAGGTTTCAAATGAAACAGGCAGAGAGGCTTTCTCTGGCACAGCCTAACCCTGTTCAACCAGGTGTGGGTTTCAATTAAGTTACCCTTGCACAGGAATTTGAAGTCAAACTTTTATAAATTTGTTTGTTTATTTATTTGTTTTAAAAAAACGTGCCCACAGTGGTCACACTGCTGAAACCAGCAAGGGCTGCAACAGCAACCCAGAGCCAACCAGCCAAGTCACAGCTCTTGGCTGCGTGTGTGCTTGAGGTCTGCTCTGACAGCACATAGCCTGACTCAGTGGAAAAACAAAAGTCTGTGGAAGCTCAAGCTACAGTGAGATGACAGGTGAGTCCTGAGGAAAAAAAACTATGGCTGTAGACATACACCCTTTTCTGGAAATCTGGCACAGTCATTTGTGGGAGAGAAGGTGTCGAGCAGAGCTGGCTGGGTGACAGTGGAATAAGTCCATTCCAAGGCTGTGCAGGATTTCCAATTTTTTCGTATGGCCTTGAAATGAAAACAATAACTTTTCAAATGGAAGGGTGTGGAATTGTGTTGAAACATCTATTTTTGAGTTAGAGAGATCAAGTTTTCAATCAGGCTTTGAGATTAAACATAACCAAAAACCTCAACCTGGGATACAGAAACTCCTCATTCGTCAACATTAGCACCTCTGCAAAATGTTTTGGCATCCAAGAAGCAGCATATTTTAGTTAAAATATATTTCATCAAACATGTTCTAACCAATTCCAATCTTGAGATGACATTGTGTCACCACTTTGTGGAAAGATCAATATTTAAAAAAAAACCTCATAAAAANCATACACAGAAAAAACCCACATCTGGAGTTCCATTAAAATATTTCTCCTACCTCCCCAATAACCACAGTTACAATAATCCCTACAAGGAACAGAGCAGGGCTAGGGTCAGCTGTCTCTGATCACCAGTGCTTGTACAAAGTGATTTTATGTTTCATTTGCACTAGAAATGAATATCAAGCTAGAATTTTTGCTCATAAGAATTTTTAAGGAAGAAAAAAATGTATGGAAAGTTGAAAGATTTTCTCAAAGGAAGCTTCAGGGAATATATTAGAGCTTATTTATTTTTGTCAAGATTTTTGCAAGTTGAAAAATAGAAAATTATTAACCTCCCTGCTCACACCACTGTATTATCAGGTACACAAGAGTCTTTATTCTATTCTTCCTGTTGAAGTTAAAATAATTAAAAGAAAAAAAGAAGAAAAACAATGTGTAAAAGTCAATCCGCACTTTAGTGAAAATATTACAATTTTTTCATTTTAAGAATGTTACCATGTTTTCACCGAGATGATTTAAATGTGATCTACATTTTCCATCAAATTTGAAACAATATTTTAGAAACATCTTCGTTTTCATGAGAGTTTATGGGGGTTTTTTTTGTTTATTTTTTCACAAAATTATTTTATTAAAACAAATTTCAGCCTATTCTAGTTTGCATTTTGGATTCTCTCAAAATTCAAATTCAAAACTTCAAAGCAAGCCAACTCCATAACCATCACTTTTGTAGGATTTTGATCAAAGCCGTGGAAATTCCTAGTTCCACCCCACAGTAATGAACTGGCCCAGGTTTCATTTGAAATCCATCTCTGAGGAGCTGACTTACCTATCTGGTTTGCAAGAATCCCGTTGTCTTCACCTGACCTGAGAGCATCCCCTCATAGCAAAGCTCTCCTCCAACTGGAATGCATCCATGCAACACAGTCCCCATTCCCTCTGTGGGGAGGGGGGGGCACCAACATTTGGCTGTCAACCTCCTGTTTACCAACTTTCTCCAAGTTCAGAAAGCTCCTTCTTTCTGCACCCTGAAGATCAAGGTTTTTTTAACAATTCNAAAGGACTGGAAAAGAAGCTGAGGAACAGCCAGTCACTCAAAAGACATTTGTCAGCAAAATTAAATATAAGTTCAGGCATATTCTGTTTCATCACATACTGTTCCTTTTAGGGGTGAGGCATTTAAGTAATTTCTCTATTTTGGAATGAGACTGCAAGACAAACAGTTTATCTTCAGCTTGGCAGAAGAAAGTTACATTAATGTCTATCAAGATGAAAGTGGTACAAAACAGAATATTTTACAGCTTAAATAGTGACTCTGCTCTTCAGCTATGTGTAAACTACTCTTCTCACAGGATGCAATCAAATGTCTTGATATAAGAGTTCACACTAATCTAGAAAACACAAACCCATGTATTTTATATATGTACATGTTTATACACACATATATGTAGTCTATACTACNGTAAAAGTCAATCCGCACTTTAGTGAAAATATTACAATTTTTTCATTTTAAGAATGTTACCATGTTTTCACCGAGATGATTTAAATGTGATCTACATTTTCCATCAAATTTGAAACAATATTTTAGAAACATCTTCGTTTTCATGAGAGTTTATGGGGGTTTTTTTTGTTTATTTTTTCACAAAATTATTTTATTAAAACAAATTTCAGCCTATTCTAGTTTGCATTTTGGATTCTCTCAAAATTCAAATTCAAAACTTCAAAGCAAGCCAACTCCATAACCATCACTTTTGTAGGATTTTGATCAAAGCCGTGGAAATTCCTAGTTCCACCCCACAGTAATGAACTGGCCCAGGTTTCATTTGAAATCCATCTCTGAGGAGCTGACTTACCTATCTGGTTTGCAAGAATCCCGTTGTCTTCACCTGACCTGAGAGCATCCCCTCATAGCAAAGCTCTCCTCCAACTGGAATGCATCCATGCAACACAGTCCCCATTCCCTCTGTGGGGAGGGGGGGGCACCAACATTTGGCTGTCAACCTCCTGTTTACCAACTTTCTCCAAGTTCAGAAAGCTCCTTCTTTCTGCACCCTGAAGATCAAGGTTTTTTTAACAATTCACTAGATAGCTGTGTTTGCCTAAAGAGACCCTCCCACTGCTCTTTTATCCTCTGAAGGCAGTCCAATTTTCAGCTACAGTCTAATGGTTGCCTGGGTTAACCTCTGCCTTGTTTCATGAGGCTTAGAAACCCCAATACACCTTTCAAATGGCGTGTCTGATCACACTACTCTGGCAGATAAGCAGAAAATTAGAATGAACTTCTCCGGGTAAGCGCTAGCATGAAGATATCATCATCTTCCAGGGGGGAATGCCTGGCAGGCAGGCAGGTTAGGAGATCAGTTGTGATGGGGACATAGAAAAGGCAGCTGTGTAATAGCACAGTAACAACAGTTTCAATGCTTCTGCAAGACAAGGCTGTGGTGTTGCATAAACAAATGTTTCCTTCTACAGGGAATTTGGGATAAATGTCTTCACAGCACTTTTAACCCTTAAATATTGTATGTAAGACATTTAGGTGGCTGTTGAAGATGAAGTCACCCCTTGTTCTGTGTAGTTTATATTCAAATATTCTAGATTTGAATCTTCGTGTTTCAATTCAAAGCCACCTTTGTCCTGTAGTAACACTGACACAAAACGTGGGTTACTTCAACTTGATTTGAATTTCCATCCTTCATGTTTGTTCAGGTCCAAATGCCAACTTGACTGCACAGAAAAATTCAGGTCTTGCAGTTGCTCCAGACTGTTGCCACCAAATAAATTGTCCTTTGAGTGAGAGGTGACAATCAAAAGCAGCCCTAACTTACTCTGGGGATCTAATCACTCCACTGGACACCCGCCTTTCCCAGGGCACAAGCTATCCTTCCTAAACCTGGATTCTTTGAAAGTGAGTACAATTTAAATTAAAAACAAACAAACAAACAAACACCCACAACCAGACAACAAAATAAACCCAACAACTTTTAACTCAGTGTTTTCAAGTGATTTCTTTCTTTAACTACAAAAACGCAGGAGTTCAGAATTCATCACCAAATACCTGCTCCTTAGGACTCTTTTGTCTTGTGTGCCTTTCACAGCCTTCCTCCTAAGCAGACATTTAACCATCTCCTGATGAGGTCAATGGGATTTAGGCAGATCCATGCCCCTGCAGCATGCAGGAACCCAGCTTCTCTGTACTGACAGCAACTCAGCTGCTCAGATTTATTCCACAGTGTGCCCTGCAAAAGAAACTGTTTCAAGGTGTACAAAGCATTTGCTGCCTACTGCTGTTGGCAGAGTAAAACTGCCAAGGGAATGGAGATGGAGAGCAAAAGCCATGGGAAAGGTCTGGAGCCTGACAGTTCTTCCCTTGATCCCAAATCTTAAATTTTCTGTTGTACGTACCATTTCCCCAGGATATTTCTCTCCAGCTTACACAGGAGGTATACCCATGCTTACATTAAAGTAGCAGGAATCAAATGAGAATCCAAATTTAAGAGTTTTAAATGTTAATGCAATAAAATTACACAATCTTACTTTTCTTTGTTCTTTTTGGGGTCATGTATATATGAAACTTCCTTTTCTATGAGTTCTTTCACAGTCTCCCACAGAGACCTCCTGTAGACAATCCCAGTGGTAACAAAACAATACTGTCCTTGCTGAATGACAGCACCAGTTCCTGCTACTCCTCTGAGTGGGTGCCTAAAACAGATACTTTGTCTCTCAGTTCATCTTTTTTTCATCACTCTTTGGAAAAACATTGCACCTTCCAAAGAATAGGACCAAATATCAAAAAAGGATATTCCCTAGCAGAAGATTTTACAGTTCACTTCAATACACCGTGGATAAAAGGAATATAGCTTTTCTTATCTGTCATATTGAATAGACTTTTTCAAACTATTGCAATGAAGCCTTTGCCCCAGAGCAACTGTTAGTTCCAAACCAGAGTTTTATGCAACAAAGCTCACTAAAAGCCAGAAAAAATGACATTAAGGTTACAGCTGGTTTACACACTAGGCATATTTTCCAACTAAGTTCTCTTTCACCTGATAATGCCTGCAATGCTTCATTTCAAAGCAAGTTCTACTACTACTACTCAAAAAGTGTTGCCCAATGTCACACAGAGACTATCTTTTCCAAATATTAATTCACAGCATTTATTTTAAGGACATGTTTATAGATGTTGAAAGGAAGTTCAGATAAAGTTGCTGCATTGTGGCAATATATGAAATGAATTGTTTTAATAGGAAAGAAGTTTGAGATAATCTCTCGGCCCTGTTTCCTTTACTGGTTAAACCCCTTTGGTTATGTCTGTGAGAGCAATGCTGGCCACTTTTGTTTGTTTTTCTTTAACTGAAAATTTTTAACCCTGAAAGAAAACCAATTCAAGGGGCTTAATTTTATGCCAGTGTGTGTTCTTTCCCCATGGCAGATGCCTCAGTAAGCAAGTGAAGTGACGATTTTTGCCTTTCTTCTTGAATTTCTGTGTTCCATTTTTTGTAGCCACCATCTGCAAAGAGCAGATTTGCTTTGCCGTGTGCCAACTCTAGATATATTAGGGAGAGGCATTAATAAAGGATCTAACTGTAGCCAACAAGAAGAATTGCAAAGCTGATAGAAACAGGATAAGCCTGACAAGCAGAGAGGAACTCCTCAGAGGTGTCCTATTGTCAGGTAGAAAACTGGAAGTGAAGGAATTATTAATCACAAGTACTACCTTCTTAAATCATAACATAAAGCTTGGGATTTTGATGGTGCAGTTAGAGCAGAAATCTGATATCCAGAGGCTACTTTCAACCAAGGTTTCTGTGGTCCTATGGCCTTATGTAGATAAGAAGAGAGTTCCCATTCCTGGATGACTATCGGGTTTGTCCTTCTCCATTGGTTTCTTTTTTTTTTTTTTTTCTAGCAAAGAAGGCCAGACAATTAGATATATAGTTACTTCTGATTTTTTTCAAATACTAGAAGTTCAAAATACAAGGGGGACTAGCCAGACAATACCAAGTCTCTACTGATGCCTTATCTAACAGACCATAAACAGGGACTTTTTCCAGCAATGCTGTCTGTGTTTGTCTATATCTTACCTCTCCCAGGTCCAAGACAGAGGTCTGGATCAAAGGTCCCCACTTCCCACACAAGTGCTGTACAAAGCAGGACTGATGAGTCTGAGGGTAAACCTTCCTAGTGCAGCTGTGCTGCATCTGGGGTCTGACTGAGATAGCTGTATCAGGAGGCTTGGAGCTCACCCAGGTGCCTCCAGGTCACTGCTACATCCACCTCTACAGAAAGGCTCTGGCAACACGTGCACATCTGTCCTCCTGCTTGTCAGGTACAACGGGTCACCCTCCGATTTGTGAGAGATCCCTGCCCAGCCTAAGGACTTCCACAAGGCACTTGGAACCACGCAGGGACAAAACCTTTCCTCAGAGACAGTTTATTGTCTCTGACATTGCAAAACATTATTAGCTCAGTACAGGTAATCAAACCTGACTGGAAGGCCTTCTGCCACTTTGCCCATACCTGGTGGCCTCTACCAGACTGCTCACAATGACATCCATCAACCACGAAGTATACAAGTCATGATGTGTAATGCACTGGAGCATTAACAGAGGTGTTACATCATGGATTTAGTCATTTCCATCAGAGTCTCAAGGAACCCTTGCAGACATCAGTGGGCATGTAAAGATTTACAGTATTACTAAATAACAAACAAAAAATCCCACAGCTCCATTTCCCAGTATCAAAGGGAGAACTTGCCAATAACACACTCTGTGTGCTCACTGATTGTGAGCAAACAACTTCATTTCTGCAGTGCCTGTTACTGGGATGACTTTTGTTGAGGTACCTAACTGCCTATTGATGAACAGAAGTGTTGATGGGTGACTTCTTTTTATGCTGCTTGTGGACATCCCACACATTTGAAAATTTGGTGAGCTGGCCTGACTAATACATTTATGAATGTCGACATTTAGTTCACAGCTGCTGTTGAGATATAACCTGAGTTATTTTTCTCAAGACCACAGTCATGTCCAGTCCTGCAAACGAATTTACTTTAACGTAAGTCAAAATATTTTCATGCTTAGATAGGACAAAGAATTAGATGTACTCTGTCGCCCAACAAAAGAACTGTTTATGTCTCCAAAGTTGAGAGTGACTGTTCTGTGGTGTCTGTCTTCAAAACACCTAAGCCTGAAAGAAGACACTTCAGTTGCACTAGCATACACAAAAAGGCAGCTGCCGGGGAGGTACAATATTATTGCTGCATTAGTTCATTCATTAGAACCTTTCTAATTCATTTTTGAAAGTGCTGTAGAAATAAAGTGAAGCAGATGTGCCAGGGGACACTTTTGCAAGGGTACAACTCCTACAACTTCCTTGTTTTAATTATCTAAGTGGTAGGTGGGTGGAGCACCTTAATAATTTGCTTTTCTCTTTTATTACTGAAATGAAATACCTAAAATATCTGAGGGTTCTGGAAAAGACGTCATTCTTATTGCATTCCTTTGCAGGCAGCATGGCTTTTGCAGGGACACCTGCCCATACGAAACTCTGTAAACGCTTTTTAACAGGTCCCCAGGTAGCAGAAAGAACACAGCTGCTAAAGAGCGTTAATGGCAGGACAGCTGCTTGGCTGACAGAATTGGAACCAGCACGGTGCATGTGCTGGGACTGTAAACAGGAATGAATTTTCCTAAAAGCTTTACAAGTAAAAATGTTTATTTTTGGAATATTAGCAAAATAAAAGGAGTTACAATGCTCCTTTAATTTTAAGTCAAAACATAATGACATGCAGCTTTTAAGAAGGTTTCTTTTATAGCAAAATCTCAAATTGAAACAAGGTGGCTTAGAAACAACTTCAGAAATACCATCTATTTTCTCTAGATGTATACATAAAACATACTTGGGCATTTTTTTGTCCTTAATGTGTAGTAAAATTGGTCATGAAATTCTGCTTTCCACAAACCACACATCAGATATTGGGGAACACCTTTCTCTTTGCCAAGCCTGCCACTGGTGGTAAATGCTTAGTGTGTGGTGTGAGGAGGTATTACAAAGTATGTGTAACAAGTTATTCGTGAGCTAAAAAATATGAAATAGGCTTCTTGTTTCAAGGACGGGCACCAAAATTAAGACACTTGTTTCTTAACCTTTCTTCAGCCATAGCCTTCCTCTCTGAGTCAGTCATCCAGTGCTAAGAAAGTGCCCTCTTTTGGTGGACATAACCCCAGGCTCAGAGCTGGGATTTTAAACAGCTGAATACCAGCATCAGACTAGTTGCACACAACTGAAATCCTTTTTGAAGTGTTGGTAAAGTAACACATTCTCTTCGGAAAGTTCACCTGAGGATAGCAGAACACAAATCCCTTGCTACTCCCCTTGCAGCACTCCAGCCTGGATGATGTGAGCAGTACTTGCCCTGTCCTCTTGAAATGCCATTCTTACCTTTTTAGGAACAACACAGACCTTCTAAAATCTATCTAGACTTTGTCATGTTCATCAAAGTCTTTCAAAGGCATTTTCTACCATACATGCTTCACCACCAGCTCATCAAGGGATGGAAACAGTGCATCTATTACCTGTACATAGCTGTTCACAGCTACTCATCCTGAGTCTGAAGCTGGGCTTGGTTTTAAATTATTAATTGCCTTTTTCACAGCTGGCACCAGCAGCCTTGCATGTTGACTCAAAGCGTGATGTGATAATTAGGCAGAGTGAGGAATCTTTGTTAAGTTTTGTTCTTTGGCACAATTTTGTCTTTGATCTTCTCTGCTCTCCTTTCCAGAAGAATTACAGCATTCCAGCAGAAGCCAAGGGTGGGCCTTTCATCAACCCGGGGGAAAAGCTTTGTCCTGTGCCCCATGGCACTCTGCTCTCAGTCTTAAACATCCCTTTGGATGTGCTAGCTGGAGTGCCTATGAGGTGCCTACAGTCAGAAAAGCACATATGGTGCATCTTCCACCGAAACACAGACCAAATCAACAGATTAAAAGAGAAGTAGGAACAAGTTCAGTAACAAAATAAACAAATAACTACAAACAAATAACATTTTAATAATGCCATTTCTCCACTAACTTGATTTTTTGTATTAATGACTTTGTATTTTGCTCTGCTGGTTAGGAAGTACAGTGACACAATAAATGTAACATCCTGCAGAACTCCACATCCATTTCTCACTTGGGCTCCAAAGCTGCCCATATTCCAGACTCATCCAGGTAATTAACATAATCATTCTGCTGATTTTTATTGGCCAATTATAAACCACTTAACAGATGGTGTAGGAATCATTATATAAACTAAGGGATAAATCCTAGAGCATTTATAAACTTATGAATGAATCATTTTCCTAAATGTTCACTCTTGGTCTTTTGTTACTTATTATTTCTTTGAGATCTGGACTTTCTATTTTTTACACCCTATTTCTCTCCAGACCTGAGACGACATGAAATTCAGGGAGACAGTGGGCACACCTGAATCTCATGAATAGTGTCCCTGCCACAGTGTTCACAACACCAAGCTTTTAGCAACACATCAATGCAAGTAGAAGAAAAGTATCTGCCCAAGGATACGTAATTCATAGGATTTTTGCAATATGCACAGAGAAAATGCATGAGAATAAACTTTGTTAATTTTTTTAATTAATTAATTTTTGCCACCCAAGGACGGACATGATTGCCTGTTACACTGTGATGTGTGTTGAGCTAAGTCCCAGTTCAATACTGGTTTGGTATTAGAAATTATACGTGGGTAAGACACTTGAAGACAAGTGTGTAACTATGCACCTAACAATGAATTAATGTCAAATTGCATGTATGTGAAGAGCTGAACAATTGTGTGATGTGACATACATAACAAGTAATTCTTTAAAGCATCTTTCCCCAAGCCGTTATCCTCACAGTCTCTTGGTCTTCCAAATTGAGGAGAGTGTGAATACAATCTGCCTGTTAGCAGGTTTTGTTTGCTAAAACAGCCATGACTATTTTAATTGTAGTAATCAACAGAACTTGTGCACATCGTCTTCAGTTTCTTCTGGGCAAATTTGCAAAAATTCCAGCAGGAGTTATCATGTGATTGCTGAGAGACTGACAATGGTGCAGGAGCAGCTATCTGACTGCTCCATCTCTTATCTGATGGCTACCATGTTGTTGCTCTTACCCCAGAGGTAGTTCAAAAGAGTATTTCCCTTTAGGGGTATTAGACCTCCCTTTTACACACAACAGGCCTAGCCATGGCGCTTNGTGCTTTTTTGCCCTCCTGTACCTGTCTGCCTTCCTACTCTTTCTCATTGTGCTCCTGGCTTTAGCCAGCCACGTCTGAAATTCAGGAGCAGGAATGCAATGCAGCAACTCACAAGTTGTTGCTAAACAGCCACAGCAACGGAAGTACAGAGGTGGAAAGTGGCAACAAAAAACTCTTTCTTCTCCTCAGTGCCCTAGGATTATGCAGGATACACACTTTACAGGGTGAGGGTTTTTTGGGTTGTGTCAAATAGGTAGCCCGGACCCAAGATGCAACAAAGACAACACAGTGCTGGGTCACATAAATACTGGGCTCTCCACGGACTGTAACAAGTCAGTCCTTCTTCACAAAGTTTTAAAGGATGCTTCTTACAGAGAGTGTTCCCCACAAGGCAGGAAGCAGCTATGGGAGTGAGACAAGAGACATACTGGACTAGGTAAGATCCACCTCCACGATGATCACTGTTTTCTAATGAAGTTAGGTCAAATATATTTTCCTAAAGTGTGTCTCTGTCATTACTGAAATACCACACATTCTAGCTAACTGCACATCTTCCTGGCTCACCCCTGTGGGTTTTTTACTACATCTCCAAATTACTTTTATTCCACCAAGAGTTGGACTGATTTCCATACCTCCAGTGAGTGGCGCTTAAATCATTCCTTTTCCTACTGGGGCTTTTGTCTTTGTGCTTTTAGTTTTCCAGGAAGGTCTCTCTAGGCATCTGTCAGACTCCTGTTACAGGCAGCCAGATGCAACCAGACACAGAATAAAGGGCTCACCTCTTCCATATCCTAATTTAAGTACTCAATGTTCACTGGCTTTGAGTGCTATACATATGAAAAAGGGAAGACTTTTGCTGATAGGAAGATGGCATACACAGAGACTCCACTGGGGCTGGACATTTCTGAGATCATGCTGAACTGGGAAAGGTATAAAAATTTCTTTGAGTTTGAGAGGGAAAAAAAGTAATCAGAATCTTTCCTTCTTTCTGACAACAGTGGTTCTGAAGCAGCTGATAGATTTTCAGAGTCTTCATTAATACAGACAGCAAAAATTGAAATCACATTATAAAAATATGAAGCCTGCTATACTCCAGCAGAAAAATGCGTGTGAGAGACAGAAACTCTTGAACAGAGAATACAAACAGAACAAAAAAAAAATAATGCCTGTCTGCAACTGGACCCAGGTTTTGTGGCAGAACACTGAAGGACACATAAACAGACCCTGAAAACATGCTCAGATTTACCCAAATAAGAGAACCCAATGGACCTGAGAAAACTGATAGATGACAAAAGACAGGGAGGCAAAAGGCAACAAGGCCATTTAAGTTGGATCTCAGCAAGAGATGGCTCCTGTAACTTGTGACACTGTGCCAGCTGGTGCTTACCATGATCCTGCCCAACAAGTCAGGGCATATGCAGCACTTCATATGACAGGATTTCCTCAAGTTGCATTTGGGTTAATTTCAGGACATGAGAATTGTATCAGAACATGCAAGAGTTTAGATTGCCTAAACCCATCTTAGGCATTAAGTTCAACAGAGGCAGCATTTTTTGACTACGGGAAAACCAGTGGAAGAACATGATTGGAGCCTTGAGGAAACTTTGGAGAAAGGAACAGAAGTGTTAGATTTACAGTAGCAAGAAAGAGTCTGTGGGAGGAAGGGAGGGACAGAGGGAGGGAGGGACAGAGGGAGGGTGGGAGGAGGGAAGGAAAAAGAGGCAACACATCAGGGAAGGCTTCAGTTGAGTTCTGCCTCTGACAGACAAAGGAGACATAAAAGTATTGCTCAGAATAACAAAATACATATTGGGAAATTTGTGACTCATTGGTCTAGGTAGCAGGAACATTGTAAAAAGTTGAAGCACTGGAAGAATTTGAGATGTCCCAGAACCACTTATACATCAGAAAGCATAACATTTGAATTGTTCAAAACATTATTAGTTCAAGTTCTGACAGCAAAAACCAGTCAAAACTGACAACTGATGGCTTCAGACATCAGGAGCTCCAGCAGTGAAAGAAGACAGCTGTCATTTTAAGCCATGGATTGAAATTAGGGTTAATTAAGGATAGATATTTTTACTGCTAGAAGCCTTATTAACTTCAAATTGACTGTAAACTCTTTACTTTCCTTTACAGAAATGGTCTGACAAACATTTTGTAAAAAGAACAACTATATTTATTTTTTCCCAGCTTCCAAGCATGTGACTGGCAAGGCAAATTTAAGTGAGACTGATAGTGCAGGCACATGCATTTCAGCCTTCAAGGAAAGTCTAGGATAACAAACTAAATTTGGTAGGAGCCAACCTAATTTTAAAAGCCTTGTCTAGATGAAGTACGGACCATGAAATATGTTCTTGCTGGAAAAACTGCTCAGGATGTGACCCCATGGAGAGAGTGTAACAGCCTGTAGTTTGTGTTACAGCTATTGGGTTGCTGGGGTTTTAAGTGCTATTACTCTATTGAAAAGATATTATAGTACTGAGAACTGTGCTTTAAAGGCTTAAGATACTCAGACTCTGGGTCTGGACTAGGACTCTGAAGCTGTCATCAACATCAGGCACAGCCAGTTTGAAAATGCACACGGGAAAACGTAGCTGTTTTATAAATGCCTTCAGAGCAGTGGATGATCCCTAAGGCCGAGCTGCTCCCACTGAAGTTGTCCTTTACTGCTCAACTCCATTGAACTGCTGCAGTAGTAAACGTTGCACAGGACTTTATTAATCCACTTGCATTTCTTATGTTCTAAACTTGCACTCACTGCTGCAATCACAAATTAATGAAAACTTGAACATCAAGAAAATTACTACTGTCCTGGCCTATGTTTTCTGTCCTGTACTCTGAAGGCCAGAATCTCATGATGAGATGCTGCTGCTGTTCAGCATCTCACTATGACACACAGTATGTCCTTGATCAGGTCCCTCCACCTTTGGTATGCTTCAGGCTCAACATATGGAAAACTGAGACAGTTCACCAAGCTCCACAGAGATGCCACAGGAAGCTATTTATAGCTGTCAATGCCTCTGGTTTTTCTGGGTGTGAAGTCCACTAAATACAGAGCTTGTAAAGAAGTCACTCGGGAATTTCTTCATACAGCTTTCACAGTCAGAAAACACCAATTTGTCAAAAATAAATCAGTTGTTGGTTTGGTTTTTTTGCAGTAAATGAGCATTTTAGGTAAATTACGATTTAGAAAATATAAACAGAAATGTTTCCAGAGCAAAAAAGTATTTTGTTTGTATTTTAAAAAAAGTCCACACAGGTACCAATTTTAGTTCAAAATTACTTTTGTTCAAAAAAATCTTCCCAGCTACCTGATACTTACAGTGGAAAAGTAAGTCCAATTTTTCCAAGACAAAAATTTCCAACTGATTGCAATTGGGATGAAAGCCATGGTTTCAAAACCAAAGNCAGGAAATATGGTTTAGCAGCCAAAGGAACATACACAATAACATTTACCCAAGTTCACACACAAGAGCAATATTTATCTCCTCTTTCCACCACTGTCAGAAAAATATAGGGTCCAATAAAGTCTTTGCATTACCAAATTGCTCATAGAGAAAGGGATTAGAAATAGTAAGGCAGGAAATCAAAATCTTCATGATTCAAGAGAAGAAAGTGAACTTGAGATGATAGGGATCTACCTCAAGACAGTTAAATATAGAGGGGTACAAGCATCGACATTAAAATCCATTTTTCAGACACCTACACTGAACTACAGGCTCCACTCAGCAGTTATAAAGGCAGAGGCCAGGCTATATGCATGGTGTCTGAGGGCAGCACATCTGTTTCTAAGTACAGGCAGTCTCTGAGCCTTGGTTTCACTAAGAGGATGCTCTCCTGTGTTGCTCTTCTAGTGTACTGGTGTCCTCTTACTTAGAATTTACTTTAGATGAGCTGTATACTCTCACTATACGTAAAATATAACACAGATGAAGATTCCGAACAGCCTTAAAATTTAAAAATACTTAGGGACAGGGATATCATTTGAAAATGAGTTATGAATGGCAAAGAAGTGGCCTGCTTGAACCTTCATTCATGTCATAGATTGTCTAAAATCTCCAATATTCTTTTTCAAATAAAAAATCTACTTACGATATTTCTATTTTGTCACTTAGTGTCATTTTGGAATTAGGCTTCAGTCGCTTTGCCTTTTAAAATTATTATCCCTGCACTTCCTGTCTTTAACTGATGAAGAAATACTGAAATAGAATGAAAAATTACTTCTTTTGAAATGTTTACAACCCAGGCAAAAGCAGTCTTTATGAGAAATCTTTCAAGAAAATCTGTCCTCATCTTATATCCAGCTGGGCTGCATCCAGTTCCAAAAGTACTTGCTGATGGTGGGAGAAGTGTATCTGGATATGGCCAGTTACGTGATTTGAGCCTCTGAATTTTGGATCGTGAGTACAGTTAACACTAGAAACACCAGAGAGATGTGTTAAGAAGCTATGCTGAGGACAATAGGAGAGGTGAATTGAGGCAGCTGTTTCTCCTGAGGAAAGGCCAGCCAGCCTCTCCAGTCCTGCTGTTACTGTCCTTACTGCTTCAGGCGCCTACCTGCACTTCCCAGCCTTGCTCTTCCCTCATCTCAGCTCTTCTCAAAGGCAGCAACTCATAATCTCAGCCTCCCCTACCAGCTTTCTAGGTATTTCTCTTTTCTTCATGTTTTCAAAGAAATATCATTGCCAGCACAGAACTCCTCTATATTCTTCAAAATGCTTCCTGAATCTCTCCTCTGGAACCATACCTGGAAAAACCTGAGAAGAGGCTCCCAGGGCACTGCTGCACAGTCTAACCCACCATAACCATGGGTGTAGTTGTAGTGTATTCCCATGTTCCCTCATCTCTTGGTAAGCACTAATTTGGCAAGCCTGAAGGAGGCTGTGTTTTCTTTCTCTGTTTATACAACACTGAGGTTCTTATCTGTGGCTAGGTCTCCTTGATCCCATCATCACACAAATAACAACAGGTAATGATTTAAAAAGAAAGCCAAGCAAAAACATAAGGCTTAATTGTTCGAATTGCTTTCACACAGTGCTGAAAAAGTCATGATTTGATAGCAGCAGAAGTGAGGGAATCTTATTATTATTTTTTTCACATTGTTGTGTTGTTCCAGGTATTTTGTCAATGATTACTGTCAGTTCTAATTCTTCAAATAGGTGAAACTTTGGGTGGAAATCCTGTCTCTACTGAAGCCAAATGACAGATTTCCACTGG
>WEIV01021045.1:4998-27993 GCA_013390005.1 Calyptomena viridis
CAGGCCCCTCTGCTCCAAACACAGGATCACAGCCGCTCTTTTCCGGCATGTCTCTGTTCCAGCGTGGAAAAATCTCCCACTCTTTCCACGGGTTCACAGGCTGAAGAATCTTTGCCCCTATGATTCCTCACAGATTGCTGGGGCCCTATTCCAGTGTTTAAGGCATCTTCTCTTTCTCCTCTCTCTGACCTTGGTGCTAATCAAGCTCCGCACCCTCCTGTCTCTTAAGCGGCCATGATGTTCTGCGCAGACTTTCTTTCTCTACTCCTTCTTAAATATGTTATCACAGAGGCGTTGTTGCCTGACCTTGGCTAGCTTAGAGCAGAGAAAAACTCTAGCAGCTTCTTAAAGAAGCCTCTCTCCTAGCCCCCCCAGCTAATAAAAAACTCTGGCTACTTAAAACCACAACAATCTAATACGTTACTAATGCCATGAATATCCCAACCTCCTACTCCACACATATTTTTTATATTCAGATATATATCATACTTTAGCAGTAGGTCCTACCAGTCATTAATAATGGACTATTTAGCACAGTTATCAAAGTGTAACATCTTAAGTGCCATTTTGACTCCAAAAATTTTCTTCCTTTTGTCACGGCAGCTATATTCAGTGAATAATTTTTCTTCTGGCTCAGTAATAGCCACATTTGTCCCCAGTCAAGTTATTTGTAATTCAAAAGAGCAAACAGTGACCAAGCTCCATTTTCCTTCTTTAACAAGGGACCTCGTGACCATGCACCTAATTTAAGAAAACCTGGCCTTTCAACACCTACTTACATCTATTTGTACATTCAGAGACAAGAACACAAACATAAGGTTTGCTATCTGGTTGAACAAACAGCATTATAGCAGTACTTAGATGTGCTGATACGCCCAAACAAGCTAAGAATTTACTCTTTACACATGGAAATGCAGAATCCAAAGTGAGCTGCAATACATCAGCTTGTTCCTGGAGTGAAAATTCACTTCATTTTAGAAAGGAGAACTAAGCCAGCATTGCCACACCTGAGGAAATTGCCACTTTCTCTCAGTATTTGCAAGATCCTATCAAGTAATAGCTGTAAGCTAATGCAGGGGAGATTTTTCTAGTTATATCGAGGTGGGAGGGTATGTAGGAGTAGTTTATATTTTTCATTATTTTACTTTAATCTTATTTTGGATTTCAGTTTTCATTTTGGTCCCAAGGCATCTTTTCAAGTATACCAAATCTGCCTCAGATGTAATAATTTATCCAACTAGAAGAAATTATGCTATTAATGATCTAAAAGGAGCCTAGCTAAGAAGTCAGCTTAATTTCTCTACAAAATAAGCTGCTTTTTCATAAAGGATGAAGATGTTAAGCCATGAAACCATGAAATTTTCAATATTAAGAGGACTGCGCTGTTTATGAGCAGACCAGGTAGGCATGTTTCTAATTCAACATTCTCCATTTGGTTGCTTATAAGTTTCATAAAGGAAACAGCTAATTACAGAAGTAGTATGTGTTCATATAAATCAAAGATACTACCAATGTGTTTAAAACTGAATTAACCTCTGCAGGCAATTTTACTTATAGTATTTAAGCCTTATTTTCAAGTAAATTAATTGATTCGGAATTTAAATAATTTCATTTGTTTCACTAGGGCCACCACATGATTTTTCAAAATACTCAGATCTTGTAAATAATATGGTTTATCAAAACCCTGTAAGAGGTTTGGGAGAGGAAAGGCCTTAATACACTGTGAGAAGCACTTAGTTTGGTGATCTGATCATACAAACCTTTAAGGAATCAGATATTCCGAGAAATGCTGCCAAGATCCTCAGGAGTTTACAATGCTTCAAATGCATTGAATTGCTACACTAAACTCTAACTGCACTAGAGGAACACATTTTTGTTGATATTTCTACAAAAGAAGTAAGCCCTATCTTACAGGTACTATGAGAACCCTGAAAGTCTTGGATTTTTTTCCCTTGTAAGAAAAGTAATATTGTAGAGCTTTAAGCATGTCCAAGAGTTTGGTCAGACTAGATGTATTCACACTAAATACAAACATTAATGAGATTCCATTTACGAGTACCAAGGACTATGGATTGGCAAAAGACTCTGGCATTCTATAAAACTTTTGCACCTCCCATAGTGGACAACAAAAAGGATTCAGTTATACAAGCTTTCAAACCAGAAAAGAGCAGCCTTTATGACTTAGAAGAGGGCAAGTGGCACCTCAGGGAACAAGCCCTAGAGAAGTCTATATCCAGCAGGGAGTGACATTAGCATGAACTGAAAACTGCAAGCCAGAAGCTACGAAACCGTAACAAATTCCCTCACTGATCTCATTTCATCACCTTTGCAAGCATCAATACATGTCTATTAAAATAAAACATGCTAGTTCCCACTACCTCTTCCCTCACACAATACACCTGATTAATATCCGTTTTCTGCAGAAGTGTATTCCTGTCTTTGTGAATGGGCTGTACAGAGAAGTTAGAGAAAAGCAGGAATCTGTCCCCAATAGACTGCAACGTCCAAGCACTCAGAAGATACTGTAGAACTTCAGCACTGAATATATACCTTTGCAAAATCCATGTCACACTGTGCAGCAAAAGAGGAAAAAAAAAGCCCAAACTACAGACTTAAAAAGGAATACGAAGGAAATGAGTCATGGGGAAAATTTCAGGGAAATTTCACATGAAAAGGAAACCCATGAGCAATTTCAAAAAGTTTTCCATGCTCAGTTGTCCATCTCCTCCCCTTGCCTTTCCTTTTTTTCTTTCTCAGAGGCTTGGTGGAAGAAGACATGCCTCAAAATACTTTTATTTATTCTGCTATTAAAGGGAGAACAAAACAGAATAGGCCATGGTGTGCCCTGACACTCTGAAGATTTGTCTACCGAGTCTTTTTATTCATGGAATAAAAAAATGTATTGCATCAAGAACTGGCAACTACAAGCATTCAAAAACTATGAATCAGATTGCCAAAACCCAAACACATTAAATAACCATTCCATTTCCAGTTTTCAGACATGCTGTCAGGAAATGAATGGTTTCTTTCTTCTCCTACGTCAAATGGGCAGGTGGAAAATTCCCAAGCACGTTCTTCTCATGGCTATGTTCTCAATCAGCTGGAAAGCAAATGTGTCAAAGTCCCAATAAGGTCATTTGGATTTATGTCTTAGTATCCTTCCTGACACTCAGAGCCAGCCTTCTGTCTTTGCTTATGCACTAGAGAAACCAGAAACTTGGGATTGTTCAGATGCAGAAGGGGGAAAAGGATCCCTATAGATGAAAAGAGGTCCTCAACATCCCTACCATCAAATGTCTTTGCTTAAATATATTATCCTCTTTTCTCTGTAAATATCTTAAGTCATCACCTAACTAAAGGAAGCAAAGCAAGCTGCTTTGCTGTTCCAGATCAGCACACATTTTTTTAATGGAGAGCACAATAGTTTGGAGAACAGGTGGAAACACCTGCTGGAAGCTCTAAAGGACACTGATCTTCCCAGCTCCTGAGAAGACTGAGGCACACTGCTGTGCTTCATACATTTACCTGTCCACACCCTTATAATCTTTGTAGCTTCTAAACATCACTCAGATGTCAGTCTTGACTCTGAGCACAGCCCAAAAAAAGGCTTTCTGAAAAAAAGTTTGCCACAAGTACAGTCTGCAGGGTAATTTGTTTGAATTAATTCAAAACAAGAAAAATTGAGTCCTTATGCAAAACATTTGTTTCCAGGAGGCTCACAAAGGGATTCTGCTACTGAAATGACATTGTGTTTGTCTTGAACAACTGTGGTTTACCAGGAGTCTTCCAATGAGACATTGCCTGGACTCAATGAATCAAATTTTCTAGCTTCTGCACTTTCCAGAATAAATAGAAAACCATATTAGCAATCAAAAGAGAAGCAGAAGCACAGGAACTGAGAAGCTGTTTTCCTACACAGATATGCTCCTCAGATTCCAGACTCTGTCTCAGTTTGGGTGGCTGTCCCCTCTGGTTCGAGAATTCTAGTCTGACGGTCATTGACTTGGAAATACTTTATAGATACTTAACCTTTGAGGAATGGTCACAGTTAGGAACCTCAAAAAAATATTATAGAGAGGTCATGAGTCCCACCATGACTCACACAGAGAGATGGTTTCAAGGAATCAATTATTAGCTCTTTGAATGTGTCATGGCACAGTTCACACACAGTCACTGCAGTATACAGATCAATCTTGTAGATCAGGCAGATCAAAAGGCAGCAAAGTTTGAATGCATAAACCCAGGCAGCAGAACTGCCTCTAGTAAAGACACTGATGAAAATATTGTTCTTTCCTATCACATGTATGAACATGTTTAAGTTCAATGACTTGTTGATAAAAAACATGTTTTGGGGGAAAAAAATTCCTTAAACTCTCACAATAGTGAATACATTGTAATCTCAAGAATTTCAATTAAAATAAGAACAACTTATAGAAAACAACAGCACATGTGACTCAAGACAGAAGCTGCAGTCAGCCACCAGCATTCAATGAGTCAAAGAACTGACCTGGTGAACTGTGTCAAGGTTGCCACACACATCTGGTACAGAAGAAACTCAAACAGCTATTCTGCAGCTGCAGGTAACATCCTGATTATTGCTCTAAAAACCTGCTTCACATCCGTCATGGTCTCCTTCAGTCTTAAGTTTCTGATTCTGCTTCTCAGCAGTGATCTTTGGCCCTTCAGCTGTATTAACTCATTCTGCCACCACAGCCTTGGTTTCTAATCCCACCTGCTGTCAGTTTAACACTGATTCCTGGATCTCACTGCCTACCATACCCCCTCACCCTGTCTACTATTTCTTATCATGTGGAACAAGCAAACATGGATCAGAGAACTCATTTTAAGTGATCACTCTTTTGGAGCTTGTATCCCCCAAGGTTTTCAGCTCTTCATAACAGTATTTCCCTTCTGTCTGCCCTAAACTACAGAATCTATCAACTCATGCCCCAGTTAAGATTCCTTGCTATCAAGTAAAAGAAAAGCAACTGGCATCAACACAATTGATACTGTAGAAACAAGAGTAACAGCTAAGCACAATCAAGGATCTACCAGTTGCCCTAGAGTTTCCTGCAACCTTAACAGATGAGGAATAAAACCTCATTTTAAGTTGGATAAAAAGTATACCCTTTACAGTATTGTTCCCTAGCATTTTCGTTGTAGCATCTATTCTGAATTAGATCAGAGACTGGGAAAGAGTCTGGTTTATTTTGTGGATTCTTTGGGAAGTTCTGCTATTATTCTGGGACAGGGAAGGAGAGAAACATTTACAAAAAACTTGGCAAGAAGTGACAACACCCACTTTTCCTTTGTTATTTTGGCCCCCATTGCTGATATTTTTGGACTTTCATTCTGGAAAAAGGAGAAAGATGGGGAATTGTCTAAAGGAGTGTTTGCTGGGCTGCTTGCCCTCAGAAAATTGGAAAATTGCCAAGGCTGAAGGAAGAAAGCATTCTATAAACTCGGATCTGACTTATGTTGAACAGAACAACACTTATGGAGAATTAATATTTACAGTGTCTTGACCTAAGAGACTTTGTTATCATGTATGATGTTGAAAGAAACGAGCAGTGGAAAAAACACAGAGATGGCCAAACGGAATCAGCAGCAGTCCATCCAGTCATCCTGTCTGACAGTGTCTTATCAGACACCTTGATAAGAAGGTGCAGGAAGAAAGCCTGCAATAGGCAGCAATGATGAGTTCATTCTCAGCCTCTGTTAACCTCTTTGTGCCATAAAATACTCAGGCTTATATTCTTCTCAACATTACTCATTCATTAGCAGGCTGATCTTGTCTTCTACACAAAAAGCCCTAATCCCTTTGTTCTACAAGCAATCTTCTTCACTCTTGTGGAGTACCCAAATTCATAAAGGAAGGGGACTGAAGGCAGCCAGACAACTCCCCCATTCAAGCAACAAAGGTTCAAATCACACCCTCAGTTTCACTCAACTATCAGTAGCAGGTAGTCAGTTGGAAGTTACATGAGTAAAATCCTGTGACTTTCTTAACAGCAAACACTCAGTGATTCTCATCACCACCTCCTGTAATCTTTACAATAAAAGATTAAAAATCTAAATTCTATCTCATTCTAAGGAAAAGTTCCCACTGTATGGAATATCTTACTAGAAAGCATTGTTAGCTGTGAATGGCAGCTCAGATTGTGTAAAACAGCTTAAAGGCTTCAGGGAGCACGGCATTAAAGAAGAAAGTAGTAAGGTGAAGATTAGATCTTACATCTGGGGTTTGTTCAGACAGCTATAACAGAGCAAGTGATGCTCTTGAGAAGCTGTTTCTCCAAGCCAGGAAGGTCTGGTTCAGCCAGCTGTCCAAGTTGCCAACTACTAAGATTTAATCAGCCTTTAACTGCTGGAGGAAGTTCCCTTTCTCCTGCAGCATCCACAGGATAGGAACTGGGGAAAGGAAGGACACGGCCATATTAATAGGCACCACTGGCCTGCCCTTTGAAGAACAGCTGGGAGCCACCAGATCAGACATCAGAACCAGTACGAACTGTCATGTAAAAAGATCAAGTCTGCAATGACTCCTTGTAAAACAATTATTTGTCATGTTACAGAGCCTACATTGCTAACACCACGGGGGTAAAGAGAAGGAAAGGTGCCAAATGGAGAAGTCTAGTCTAACAAAAAAATATGTATTCCTGTTGTCTGCATTATTTAGAGTACAATTCATTCATCACCACCCCAGACTGAAATGTCTGAGCAACTTCCAGAGCACAGAGAAGTTATTTTTCCCCTCCAAAACACGAGGAGTGTAAGAAACACAACCAACAATCACTGTTTAATACAATAATAATGCAATACTATGATTCACTTGCATTAAGTCTGATTAAATATGTCATTATCTTTAAATAGAAAAGGCAACTAATAATTTTAAAACTAAAATTAGAAAGACATGATGCGAGTCCTATGCGATTTACTCCTAATTTGAATACATTATGCTGTCTTTCAAATGTTTTTGTGGGTGCTTTCAGCTTTGGTAAGTTTTTTCTTTTTCACTCATGTTTGCTTTATATTTCTTTTGCTTACCAAGATAACACCTACTTACAGAAACACTTTTCTAGAATTTTACACAAAAAAGGACTACGCTCTACTACTACAAAAACCATCCTGATATTAAATGTAGATGCTGTTGTAGCGGAAGAAAATCAAATGGCAGAGAAGATGACAATGAAATATGTGGGAGCAAATACACAAATGAACCCTTCATAATGAAAGTAATGCTAAAAGTCTTTTAAAAATGTCAGCTAGAGGAACCCAATAAAGGTCAAGACACTTTGAAAAGGAGAAGTTAATCAAAGACTTTCTGTATTTACAGTCTTTTGTTCCATAACTCAGTACAATGTATTCTAGGTTACTTTAAAGCTGTGACCTTTGCCAACATTCACTGTTCATTAACACAAAAGACCCAAGTTTTGCTTGAAGAAGCCAAACCTGTTGATGTATAAATTGTCTAAACCTACACCTTGATGTATAGTGATGTATTTCTCTAAAACCACTGCTTAGATGAAAGAACTTCACCAACATGATTACTTTTGACTATTCTTGCATAAACCAAAATAAACAACAGGTGGGGAATGACCCCAGAATTCACTTCATATACTTTGAACAGCCTTTAATGTTACCGTTCCCACCACTAGCAAATAGGTGGGGCAAATATTTTTGTGCCAATAAAAATGTTTCATTTAACAACAAAGCATGTGTAAAGAAGGCCAATTAAAATGTACAGGCACATTTGGAAGCCAGTGAATTCACAGCCATTCCAAAGTTGTGAAAATAAACGAGCATTTCAAAATGTGAACATTACAAAAATTGCAAGCAGATTTCTGTCACCTCAAGGAAAGTCACTTTTTTTATCATTTTCTCTAATCTGTAACTCTCAAAAGCAAAAATCAAGAATGAGAGAAATTGTTTTTGATACTATACACACTCTCGAAACCTCTTATTTTTTTTTGTGGCTTAACAACCACATTTTCCTGTGTTTGAAGTGCTTCTTTCCCTTCTTGTAGCACAAGACCATTACACAAAAGGAGAAACAGCCTATAGCAGAACAGACTACACAGCAAGTGCTTCTGCCCTTCCTCCCTCAGGAAAGAGTACTATTTTCCTATGGTGGCTTAGTTGCAACGTACATTTAAATTGCTCTAACAGCAGCTAAAACTACCACTTCAGTTTTCAATTCACACAATTCCTATGACTTAAAAGCGGAAATTAAGCTCATTTCCCAAATAACACCCCTTATTTTGCAACTTATTTAAAGCCATTTCCTTTGAGACTTACGAGAACTTTAAAAGAATTAATAAGGTAGCATTTTATTTTAAGGAGAATCATCTTCCCCTGTGAATCACCCATGGGTGATCTCTAACCAACAAAGCCTGTATGACATTTGCCCAACAGAACCACACAGAATGGCCAGGCTTGGAAGGGACCTGTGGAGGTCACCTGGTCCAATCCTCCTGCTCGAGCTGGATCACCCAGAGACAGTTCCCCAGGACTGTGTCTAGTCAGCTTATGAATATCCCTGGAGGAGACTCTGTAACCACCCTGGGCAATCTGACACTCCCAGTAAAAAAAAGCGTTTTCTAATGTGTCTCGGTTTATGCCCATTGCCCCCTGGTCCTGTCAGTGGGCACAACTGAGAAGGGCTTTGCTCCATTCTTTTTTGCTCCCTCCCTTCAGGTACTTGTACACACTGGTAACATCTCCCTCCCCGAGCCTTTTTGTCTCCAGGCTGAGCAGTGCCAGCTCTCGCCCTCTCCTCACACGTCAGATGCTCCATTCCCTTCATCATCTTTGTGGCCCTTCACTGAACTTTGTCCAGTATAACTAGTGTGCTTTTGCAGGGTCTTAATCCTAAAAATTTCTGGAAGAATCTAGAGTATCCTGATTAGCTGGGAAGTTAAGCCTGAAGGGTTAAAAGCATCCCTTAAACTGCTGCATAAGGTTTTACAAGAGGGAAAGCGAGCTTATGGTCCTCCAAAGTCACCATGAGGGGGTTTCAGCCTTTAACCACTAGAATAATAGCTTTGGTCCTGGTCCTAATTCAGAGCAGAATACTTAAGGAACTTTTAGGAAACTCTGAATGATGTCGGAAAATATCTCCCTGCTGGCTGCAAAATAAAGAGACTATAAAGTCACTTAAAAATTCATCAGTCTTCAGCTCCATTTCAAACGGTTTAACCTTCATGAAACAAATAAAACTGATAATGTTGTTTTGCCTTATTGCAAGGTCAAGAGAAAAACTAGCAAGAGATTAATAGTCAAAACATGAAGATCAAGATAATAAAGGCAACATTTTCAAACCAATCATTGCCCAAAATAAATGAGAAGAGGAAAACAGGTGAAACTGTTTCCAATTTTAGACTTTACAATGTGTATAAGGTCTCAGTAGCTCTGTGTCAGTATGGCCTATCAAAATAGTTGAGATTACTTTAGGGAAAAGTAAATATATTCCAAGACAAAAAAGTTCACCAATTTTCCAACGTTTTCCCTCCACGTTTTGGTAAGAGGACCCAATACCAAATATCTAGACAGACTAGAAGACATGAGCAACAACTGAAAGTTCCTTTACACTTATTTATATTAAGTCATTATTTTTTCATAGTGCTTTCCAGAGCAGTTTACAGTAACCTGCAGTATGCAAAAGGGGTGTAACAGACAAACAGAATGAGAAGTTGTGCTAAGCATTACTCAGGATGTCAGAATTTTTAATAACTAATACTGTTGGAAAGAAGAAAGAGATTAATGGTGACAGAGCAAGCAAAAAATTGGATTTTAGGTATTTTATGGAAAATAAAATATTGAAAGTGTTCCAAAACCTCTAACAGCATATTTGTAAGTTTTTTTTTACTGGTAGCGTATTCCAAGCTTCAAATCAGGTTTGACTGCATTAGTCACTAAGGAAAAATGTAATAATTTCCTGATACTACACTGAAAGTCTTCGACCAAACTGCAACAAAAATAAATAATAATCCATTTTAGAAGGAATATGAGAAAAGGATTCTTCTCCAGTTGTTCAGGAACGCTAGGGATTTAAAGTATTGCAAAATGTCTGGCTCCAATTCAACACAACATTGCAAATGGAACTCAATTATCAACTCTCCCATAACAGTTTATCTAGTCAAATAATTTCTCTTTATAACTTTCTACTTTTAGCTTTCATACTGTCAGATACAGATACGAAGCATATCGATTGGAAATTACATCAAGAGATATCATAACTGACTCTTTTAAACTGAAAGTAGGTTTTTCTATACACTAAGAACTGCCTCAAGTCAGGCAGAAAATGCCCTATTAAATAACATCTACAACCTGCAATTTCAGTAAAGTTGTTATACATTTTGATAATGCAACTTACTCACTTTCTATTATGCAGACCAGAAAACAAATACACTTTAAAGAGATAACACTTTTCCCCACCAAAGTTCTTACTTTAAAAGTGCTTAAAGGAATTTTATTTTTTACTAGCAGGGAATTCCAGGCATTAATTGTAATTTGTCACCAGATATAATCCCTAAAGATGATTACTGTATTCTTGATCAAAAGCAAAAAAAAAATATTTAAGTGATCATCAAATAAAATAAAACAGGATAAAACAAAAACTCCAAGCTTCACACTTCATTCAAAATCTCCAAGTTGTTCAACTGCAAAGATGTCTGCCAGTTCATCAAATAAACTTTGTCTCAACCTAAATCCATAAAAGACTAAGATATATTTAGATTTTTTTAAAAAAGTACATTTTTATGCTTAAATTCACTGTGAAAGCCAACAAAGATTAAGCAAAGCTGTCTATCACGAATTAGACAGTAAAAGTCAGTCAAAGCATAGAAGTTCAGTATTAATTTCTTGGCAGAAAGGCATCCCAATCAACATCCTTCATCTTGACTGCAGAGGCATCAGCTTGAAATTGAAAAAAGTGGTCCTGGATGGCTAATACAATTTTCACAAGAGTTACTATAAAGAAAAATCCAAAATGTGAGTTGACAGATTAGAAGAGCCTATTTTCCTCTTACTTCTCCCTGGAACAATAACCATATACTCAATCATGCATACGTAAATAGACAAGGAACTATTTCACTCTGGACAAAAGCAAGATTTAAGTGAGAGCCATAAAGTATAATTCAGTCAAACTGTGGAATCATTTACCATTAACTGCTTTGTAGAAATAACCTGGAATACTGACAGGTTTTTTTTTTCTGGCGCTGATATGGTTAGAGATCTTGATACAATATTCAGGAACTCAATCCAATGACTTCTCTTTGGAGTCAGCATTGATCTCGCATATCTGTCATTTGCATACAATAAAACAGAGTGCCAGGAAAGCATAGTCTTAGACTACAGATGAAGTGACTCTGTGGAAGTCTAATGCACACTGGTTAGTTTCAGCCTGAGGAGAATTTAGGCCAGATACAGCACCATCAGAATTTATACAAGGGAGAAGAGGAGGCTCAGGGGAGACCTTATCACTCTCTACAACTACCTGAGAGGAGGTTGTAGCCAGGCAGGGGTCAGTCTCTTCTCTCAGGCAACCAGTGACAGAACAAGAGGACACAGTCTCAAGCTCCATCAGGGGAGGTTTAGGCTCGATATTAGGAAAAACTTCTTCACTGAAAGGGTGATTCACCATTGGAATGGGCTGCCTGGGGAGGTGGTGGAGTCACCATCCCTGGAGGTATTTAAGATTTAAGTGCCTTGATGAGGCACTTAGTGCCATGGTTTAGATGAAGGGTTGGTGCTGGGTTATAGGTTGGACTGGATGATCTCAAAGGTCTTTTCCAACCTTGTTAATTCTATGATTCTATGATCACCTTTGGCAAGAGGTCATCCTCAGCATAAGTCCAGTTTGCTACATTCACAGCTGAGAGATCAGGCGATTCAGCAGTGCCCAGCACACTCCTAGTGAATTGTTACCTTCATGTTACTCTCAAAAAACATTTGGGATACTGAAGCTGCCCAAAGAAACGTCCAGAAATTACAAAACATGAGACTTAGGGCTTTTGCTTCCTGGTTGGTTTGTTTTTTCTAACAGGAACTCTGCCTCATCTAATGCATGTGCTTTGACAGCAGTATGAACAGGTAGAAATTACTCTGTATTTCTTTTTCTCCTCCTCATAGTACAGTGCCAAAATTAGGCTAAGTTACTAAAATCCTAGGATAAAGTAGTCTCTTTTTATTGGTCTTTTTTTTTCTTTTTCTTCCATCTTATGTTTATAATACTACTATCTTAGAGTGTTATATTTCAGTAATTTATTTTCACAAAAGATCCTATTTACATTTTTATAACTCAAGGCTTATAGCACACAGCATATAAATTGTGTCTGCTTAATCTGGAATGTTTCCAGACTAATTTTTTTCAGAATATCTGTCACTGTGCAGTACATCACAAGCACAATTCACAGTTGCTATCAGCTTCAGTTGCAGCTGTGAAAGCCTTGCATTCTTTCTTTCATAGACATCCAATTTGAAACCTTATTATTCAATACAAGGATTACAATTAGTTACTGTTATTAATAATACCTATCTTGCTTTTTAAGTAAAAAGTAAAATCTAGTTCTTCAATGGTACTTAACCAACAGAACCCTTCATATGCTCATCTTAAATCTTTTATTCAGTTCAGGATACGACATCAAGCACGTGCAACAAGTAAAATGTGTTCTACAGACTACATTCTTTTAAATCTTTCAGGCATTCCTGAAATACAAGCCATCCTGAACAGCAAGTTTCTTAAAAGGAAGAAAAGGGAATGTGTTAATGGAATTACAGCCTGTCAATTCAAACATGGAGATGTGGATGACATTAAAAAATGTAGCTCATATATCATTTGGTACTTACATTTCTGCTTGTATTTTAACAAAGGCTAAGATCACAAGCCTACTGTGAAGAGAATTTGGGGGAATAACAGCTGTTCATCTCTAACAGCAATCATGTAACTTGAGAAATGTCATTTTAATATTTTCAAGGAACAAAGGAAAATGCTCTGATGACAAGGTAGGATATCTTAAGCAGAGGAAGACCTAACACTCCCATGTACAACATGTATGCTTCTCTAAAAATCAAAACCTCAACATTTAAGTTGATCACATAACCATAATATCTAAGCCTATCCTTTAAACTCTTTAGCTAAATTTAAAAAAAACACCAAACAACCAATTGGAGCATTACTTAGAAAGGTAACAAACATAACTGTTTCTGTATTTGCTACATTTCAGGGTAGATCTGATAGCATCAACAGGTTAATGGGCAAAAGAACAAAGTGCTAATTAAAGCAAAAAGTTACATTTCAAATAAAAACATTCGACCATTGTTGGAATAGGTTACATTTTAGGGTTTTCATATTAAATACATACTGTCCATCAAGAAGAATCAATGAAAGCATGCTTACAGAATTGGAAGGTAATAAAGGATAATGATTCCAAGTCTTTCCCCTCCCCCCACTAGTTACATTGTAGTCAGAAAATTTCTTTATTCTACATTAAGGAACGACTCACCCAAGGCAACTTCCTTCTGAAAAAATAAATTGAGTTTTTAATTATGATTGCACTTAGAATGCTTATATAGTTAAAATGTTTTAATTAATCCACTTTTCCTTGAGAAATATTTCCTTTAAAATGTTTTTAATAAAACTCAACATTGGCTGTATCTTTCTTGACAGATGGTATTTCCTTAACAGAGAATGTCTCAAATGGTTTCTGTATAACATTCTTTCAAAAATTCATTTCCTTTCTGTGTAAGAAGTTAATACACCAAGAAAAAAAAAAACAGGAATGTTTCATGCCATGTGGGATATAACAGTTCTAGAGTTTTGCTTTAAATTAGCCAAGTAATGTTTTTTGTAGAAATATTATTAACGTAGTTGAAGCTTAACATTTGGAAAACGGAAAAATACTTGCCCACAACTTTGCTTCTCTCCAGATCCCATTCCAACATGAACTTCACTGTTATGTTCTATTCTTCAGGACATGTCTGATGGAAATCTGACAGATCTTAGTAAGGCTCAGCTTAGGGGGGAGATATTAACTAAATAATTTTCTTATAAACAAGAGACTGACAGTTCTATAACAAATATCTCCCAAACCAGAAATGAAAGTTCTTGACTCTAAACACTAAAATCATTCAAGACATTGAAATCAGCAGAAAAGCACATCACCTTTCTCAAAAGAAGGACAGATATTGAGGTCTCATAGAAGGTGCAACTCCTCCATACTAACACCAAAATTTAAGTTCTTCAGAGCTGGGAGACTTGTACCAGCTCAATGCAGAAGAACTAAGGTTCCACATGCAAAAAATCACAGGAAATGAAATTTTTACAGGTTATTGAGGGCAAAAAGTATTTGCTCTGCACTTTGTAATATTTACTCCCTGTAAAGATTGTAAACCCTTGACTAAATTGTTGGAGTTACAGTAGTAACAGCAGTCCTTGGGTGATGAACAATTATCTGCAGACAATTTCTCTTTCCTCCAGTTACGCTATAAACATTCATTAAATTATTACTTTGTATGATTAATAACTATTAAGGACTCAAGTACTTACTTATGAAGTCAGTTAGTACTTACTAAGTACTTACTAACTATAAGTAATTAATTACTCTATATAATATATTAGTCTGTCAGATCAGATAAACTGCAGTACTGCTGCAAATTTTCATTCTAAAATATTCTGCAACTTATGGAACTCTATGCACAACAATATTTTGCAATTACTATTTTCCATTTTTTGGGCATCTCTCGAACAACATGTCCTTTTGTGATACTTCCAGTAAACATTATAATTTGTGTTAATACTGTTCATAAAGAATACCTTGCATTGAAATCCAAAGCTACCATCAGAAAATCTTGCTAACATGTGACTGGAAGAACCAAACTACTAAATCCTCTAAACTCTTCATAAGGTTCTTTCTTCAATTAAAAATAACTGCTATTAGTATGTTTTCAAAGACACCTACTGCACAAGGGCGCTGTGTATCACAACAGATTGTTCTTCAGGAGACCAACCTACTGCAATTACTTAAACAAAAAACACATGATTTCAGCTACTTTTCCCTTTAGACAGAAGATAATATTTATTCTTATGTTATCACCAACCATTTTCACAATATCCTTATTGTGACCTCTCAAGCCACATTTGCTTCTGGCTATACTTAATTTTCATACTTCCATAACTACAGAGCCATTGTCTCAATTTCACAGATCAGTCATCTCTCAAGGTCCTTTGATGACCTGCTGTAATAAGAACACATATAAAAAAATAGCTGTTTGACCCTTGACATCTTCACAGGCATTTGTCGCTCAAAAAACTATTAAGGTGGCAGGCAAGATAAACATGCAGCCTTTTTACTCCCTGTCAAAATCTAAATGAAACATGCTATTCAGTTCAAGCATTGTCTTAAAGTGTGATTTTTTTATTGCTTAGTGGAGGTGACATTGTCCAACACTTAACTGTGTACCCAAGAGAGGTGCAAAACTAAATGCTTCTCAATATTTACAAAAAAGATCAAGATTCTTTCTTCAGAGTTGGACTGAAATACAGTCCTCTAAAGTACAATGCCTACCTTTAGCACAACAGAAGTAAAAATACTCTTCCAGATACTTTTAACAGAAATCATTATTCTAAGTAAATTTTGGAAACTGGCATCTAAAGATAGAACCATTTATGACAAAATAATGAAATATCCACTTTGTAATGAATAGTAGACCCATGCAAGCACTGGAAATAGTGGATACTGTAAGGATTTCATTTAAAACTTGGTATTCAAGTGAAAATTTAAACCTGATGTTCCTAATAAAAGAACACACTTCTCTGAGCAAAGCCATAATTTTGGGAGAGACACACCCTTTGTCACTTCCAATGGTTAGAAATAGATGAGTCTGCAAAACATTTATTGTAAATCAGATTGATGCACGAATATTTTTCTAAGGAAACTCTAGTGCAAAATCTATCCATCTCATGGAGAAAGCACAAAAAGCAGCAAGACCAATCCTTTTCTGAAACAATCTATCCTCAAAGATTAGAAAGATCAAACATAACCAGAACATTACATTCCATCATTCTAGACAGTCTGCGATTATTTAAGAGAGATTAAAACAAACTGAACACCCCCTTTCCAAATGTGAAATGCATGCCAATTCCCAGAACATTAACTGTTTCCACTTTCTGATGATGAATTACACATAAATAGTTCACTGGCAGTGCATCATTTCTACTTGTCCCAAGGACAAATGTACTGACCCAAGTAAGAGACCTTAAAAGAAATTGCTAAAACTGTTGTCTTTTTAAGGGAATTCACTAGTTAAGTTGGCAGATTTTGTAGTGTTTTCACAATGAAGAGGGAAAACCAGAAGAAAGCTACTGTCTATACAGGAGGCTGAAAGGAAATGATTAGCCTTACCTTACAGAATCTATGGGTTGGCTCAATAACCTTGAGTGTACTACCTCACACTTTCTAAAATGTTGTACTTGAGAAAAAGGTTTTCCATGAGTGGAGAGTTTAAAAAAAAAATTAAAAAACAGACTGGCTCTCCACAGACTTAACAGGTATTTCTTCTACTTGTTTTGCTCTTTGAGAAATCTTTTGTAGTTTTCTTTGGCTTTGTTAAAGAACTTAGCAATTGCTTCCCTGGAGCACATGGCCCCTGACTGCAGCTGATACACTATCTCAAAAATTTACACACCAGAACTAGAAAAAAGCTCCCAGTTCTGACCATAGCCTGGAAGCACATTTGCAGCTTGGCTCACTTGGAAAAGTTATCTTCCATGGATCAGCATGTGGTCACCACTGGCTCCTCGTGGCCTATGATACCAGAAGAGTTAAAAGCTGTTTTTCAATGAGCACAAAACATGTAACTGCTATTCAGTGAGCAGAATGCTTGAGAAATTCCCACTCTACCACAAGAATTCTGGGGAAGAATTAGACCTGTTTATGAGAAAAAAAAACTGTTGAGTTAAATTAAAAAGTGTTCCATTTAAGTTTCTTAGAAGTGGTAGCACAAGCTGCAGCAATTAGAAAAACAGTAAGCTTTACCAGTCATTAACAAATTTATTATTGCTTATTCTTCCTATAGTGCTATTAGCTTTGTCAAAACCAATGTTCTTTGCATTTTAGCACATCATTAAAGTCAAAGCAACAAATGTGATCTTGACAGCAAATGCATTTGATCAGCTGAACATGAGCACTGAAAGTATTTAAAACTAAAAAGAGCCAGTCCTTCTAGCATCTGAAAAACAAAGTAAAGCACCTGAAAAACTAAGTGAACTTTCTCACAGTTCCATGCCCAAACTAGGACAGAATTTTTTTTATATTATTTTCATTTAAGAAACAGTGTATCAAAGCTAACCAGCACATCTCATACAAAACCACTGTGCATTCCATACAATGGAAATCCACAGAAGTCACCATTCTCTTCCATTTGTCCTCACATTTCTCTGTGAAAGGAACTCACTCTACCTGTAATCAGAAATGGTCTATCTGAAGAGAAGTCTGCTGACAGATTGACTCCCTGGATCTCTGAACACTGCCAAATGGAAAACTTTCCGGGTACAGCAAAGACCTTTTGTTCTTCATTTGGGTAAAAAACAGCAATATAAGATTACTATCAGTTTGGGGGGGGTCTTTTTGCTTGTGGTTTTAATATTTTCTAGAAATTGAAAGTACCAAAAGTTTGGCATTAACTCAGAGAGTTGTAATAACCACCTGACAGATACAATTCAGACTCTTCACACTTCTATGTGGGAATATACATGTTGAATATCCTCTACACAAAGCTTTATACTTGCTATACATCTATTTACAACTTTAACTTACCACCCTGCCTGAAGATGCCCAGTGAAAACTTCTGTAATCTCCAAAACAATGCTTGCAGAGAAGTCTGGAAAAACAGCAGTTTTTTACTTTGTTTGGATGTTGTAACTTAGCTTCTTGATGACTGGAATTTACAGTTCCTTTCTGAACAGGTTTCAGAAGCAAATTTCAGAAACGCAGCATGAAGTGCTTTCAGTGGTATTTATTACAAAGGGACTACTAGTATCATCAGCTTTGAGCATGTCTATAAACATTTTTTGTAAACAAACTGTAAAAACACTTCAAAAGCATTAATCAGTTTAAAAACATTAATTTCTGCATACATTTTTCTATGTAAGTTAAATCACATTGGGAGAACATACTTTTTAAAATATGGCTTGATCTAATTTTAAAGATGGTTGGAAAAGTTTGGCCTACAGTGATTAAAATCTATACTCAAATGAAAGGAAAATTTAACCACAGAAACTGTGCTCATTTTAGAAAAACAAGCATATCACTGCCAAAGTGCTGTCCTAAGTTTAGACTGCTGTCTGACTAAAACGTTATAATTATGAGAAACTGAAATGGATTTCTAAATGTTTCAAGATGAAACAGCCATTGGGTAATTTGGAAGATATGCAATTATCTTCTGAATTCAAACACATAATGCTAATACTTGATCTGAACAAATGCAGGCTGTAGATCACTGCTTGTGTGAAGATTGGGGAAATCAATGTTAAACATCAATACCAACACTAGATAAGAGTAACCATAATGAAATCTATGAGCAAAATTACCAAGTGATGTGGAATTAATTACTTAAAGAATTTTCTGTGAGGGGAAAAAAAAAAAAAGCTTGGAGTCTTTTATCCATTGCTTCTGTCTAAGAGCTGATCAAGCTGAAGAGAGGATTCTCAGCACTTTTATCAGTGGTCACACAAGGCATTTCATTCAATCTCTCACGTGTAGCAAGACAGTAAGACTTTAACCTTCAAACACCAGAGAGGGTTTTCCAAATAGATTTGAAGGGTCACATAATGTATTTTCTGTTATTTTGCAATTAACATTCATATTTGAGTGGAATCATCATACTGACCATGCAAAAGTTAAAAGGAAACAAAAATTAAATGGAATCACATGCTAAGCCCAGATCTGTTTGTCCACTTCATGTATAACCGTTGTAAATTCCAGTTACTTTGAAAAGCAAGTTAAATCTTGATCTGTGACAATCATTAACAGTTTGATGCAACTAAGAATTCAACTTCATAAGTAAGTTTACTCCATTCCTGTTTAAAAATCATGACTACATGTACTTTTCAATACCTACACTGGCTTTTATTGTTCATCTTTGATTTAGCAAGAAAATTTAATGGCTTGGTTGTGTTTTATTTCTTGGTCTCCTTTAAAAGCCTGAGTGCTCAGTCATCTTTTGACTCTTCTGACTACAACCCAGTCTGTTGTTTCACTGATTTGGTGAAAGGAGTACAAAACAATCTGTCATTCCTATATGAAAGCACTGAGGATCTGTAAGCATGTCTAGGGACACAGCATTTCAGAGGCAAACCATAATTCAAACAGTAATTTTATAAAGGACTACAGAAATTCTTCAAGAAAAAAAATAATTCTTCTACAAGCAACGTGTAGTGATTCACATAACTACTTCATACAGATTCTTAAGGCAGTCTCTTCATTTAGCCTTCATGGCACCTCTGAAGCTGCCATCAAAAGAGAAGAGCAAATAGATTTCCCTCAACTGTAAGAGACACTGGATGCCTTAAAAATAACAAAATCATCATAAGCTCAATGAGAAAGCACCTGAGATTAAGAAACATCTTTCAGAACCACTGGAATGAAAGCAATACCTGTTTCCTGATACCTAAATCAACATCAATAGCAGATTTTATACCAAAGGATACCAAAACAAGCTTCTTAAGGGTCCTGTGAGTTTTAGTATCACAGATGCAAAATCTTGGAAAAGCACGCTTAAAAGCAACAAGGTGAAAAAACAGCAGGGGAGAACTACCTAAGCCTATTGTTAGAACAAAGGCAAATTAATTTTCTCAAACTCATGAAAAAGTAGTGTGTGAACACAGTGAAGCAATTAATTTTGTATTGACAAGTAAAGTAAAATTGTTAACCCCTAAGCATGGAAAAAATCCTAATATAAACAAATCAAATTAAGTAAATTAAATTTATTTTATCAAAAAAAATTCAACTTCATAAGTAATCTTGCTCAGCTAAGAGAAAAAGACTAGGAAAAAGGAGAGACATTTTGCCTGTGTTTCAAGATTTCTGCTCATACAGCTCTCTTGCATCTCACTGTGCACTGCAGCAGCAAAAATGGACTTTACAATGCAGAAGTGTCTTTCACTAGCCATTTACTTTTTTGGCCAAGTGAACAAATAGTAAAATCCAACTGCAAGCCTTTGCCCACACTCAGCTGGGACCTGTTTCAAAAAGTCAACTCTCTAAAGGTTTCATCTTCCCCTCTTAGCTCTGAGTGCTGACCAAACATCACACACACAACACAAACAAGACAGCTCTCCTCAGGCCATTGCTAATAAAACATTAAAGCAGACTATGGAACTCAATCTCCCATACAGAACATGAGGAATCTTCTCTGTGTGTGCTCAGCACCACAACCTGAAGAAACAAGGGAACAAGGAAGGGGCAACCGTAAACAAGACTGCAAGTGGAAAGCAGGAGAATGAAATAAGGAAAGAAGGACAGAGGAAAACACAAATCATTTGTAAATGATGACTAGATAGGAGGAAAGCATAAATTGAGACAAAGACACTGCATGTCCCAAGAAGCTGGAAACAGCAGCCAATAAAAGTAAAAAATGTGTTTTGGCAAAGCAGAGTTGGGAGGGGTAAGGGGTAGCAGCACACCAAAGGACAAGACAAGTGACAGCAAAGACAAGACATACATGAGACTGTCTAAACAAAAACTAAGAGAAGGAAACTCTATAAGGAAAAGTCTTGGACAGAATCAGCTAGAAAGCCAGCAGAAGGACAAGAGGATTTGAACCTGAGACAGTTCAGATGATTAAGAGTCTAAGAATTAAGAATCTGGCTTTACTAAAAATAGCTGCTGAAAGAAGCAGACTCTGCAGGAGCAGATGAAACACATGACAGTCTGTCACCTGAGCAACTGGAAAAAAGGGTTACTTGATCCAACAAATCCTAACACCACCAAAACCCCAGGTGGATGCAAAGATGACACCTCATTACACTTCCAATTTTCTTTTCAGATTGCTTTTGTGAGGAGGGCATGAAAGCAAAACTCATCAATGCTGAGGAGTTAGACCATATCAAAATCAAGGTTTCCCTGTACAACTTCAGTGTGACTTTTACAGTAGGGTACAATATTATCTTTCCTTCAAGATTCTGCCTCACTGAGTACACACAGCGGAACAGCCCCTGAGGTTGAAAGAAGGCTTTGTAGGTGACTTCCCTCTTTCAGCACAGAAACACTTTGGCAGGCAGTGAATGGAGAAAATACTTTAGAAAAATTCCTTCACAGGCTTGTACTCCCTTCACTCTTACCACATATTCCCTTCACACTCCTGATTTTTTTTTTAATCAAAACTTTTCAGAAGTTTTAAGCATAGTTCTGATTTTCTGAATGATCAACTTGAGATTTGGTTTCTCAAGCTACAGTTTCACATTATACTTGACCCACAGCTGGTTTACATTAGTGCAGAAGGAGAAACAGCTTTCATTCATATCAGAGCAAACACTCACTAGAATAGCTTCCATCTGACAGAAAGCCATCCCATAAAACTGTTAGATCAACTGTCCCTGAAATCATCCAACCACTAAATCCACTACAAAGAGAGTAGCAATAACTCATGGCCAGTGATGGCAAAAGAGTGAGACCACACTCTTCAGCTGCAGCCCACACACTGACCAAACTATGTATTCACCCTGTTAAAGTGTACCTTGATTTGCTGAGGAATCAGATAGTACAGCTGCCACTGAAGCTCTGCATTCAGAGTATTACATAATACTAAAAAACATGATTACGAAGTCAAGCAGATCATTTTAGATTTCTGTGTTCAATTTAAGACATACTCTAGCTTTCTTTTTTTATTGTAGTTTCCTCATTTGTAAAGTAAGAAGGAAAGGGGGTGGGGAACCCATCTGTTAATCTCTGTGTTATAGTGCAATAGGATTATGCTTGAGAAACATTAAAACATTATTGCATCTACTACTCAAAAGTCCAATTTGTAAAGTAAGAAGAACGATGAGGTGGGGGGGGAACCCATCTGTTAGTCTCTTACAGTGGAATAAGTTTATGCTTGAGAAACATTAAAATATTGCTGTGTTATCTACTACTGAAAACTCCAATTGTCAAAAAGCAGACTGGGTGGTGCCCTGAGCAGAACAGATGGCTGCTACAAAGTAAGTGAGGTATGGTGACACTTTCAATTAATAAGCTAAATACACTAGCTATTAGTGTAGTCCCCTCTGTGCCCTGGCATAAGCAGAAGTTAAAGCCCAGTGACCACAAGAACAGTATCACCAGAAATACAGACAAGCACCAAGGTGAAGTTGCACGCACAGTTTAACTCCAGTATTTATTTTCCATGTGCAGGTTCTTGCAGCCACAGCTACGTCCTGAACAGCCCAGTTGTGCAGCGTTACAAGCCTTGTTCCAACACTCACCCTGCACTTCTCACACAAGAGACCATTCAGGTCAAAGTTTAGCTTTGCCAGAGGACACATCTAGCCCAGACAGCAGCACGCGCCAACACTAATGGGAAAAAGTGACAACAGACACAGTAACCAGGGAAAACCACCCAGCTACGGCTGGAAAAAAACCTGACTGACTTCTGTGTATGTGCAAGTCTAAACAAGAGACTCTACTTTTCCACAAAGGAAAGACATTAAGGATGAGATTACAACAACAGGCCTCCGTTTATTCCTCCAGGTGCAAGAGAAACCGCAGCACTGAAACCGAGGTTTTGGGTACCGTACACGTCTCACACACACGGGAACGCCTCCGCAGACAGACTCAAACCCTCTTCTTCATCGCCGCGGCTCCCGCCATCCTACAGCGCGGCGACCATGCCTGGGGAGAAACGGGAGGCGGGTGAGAGCCCAGCAGGCAGGAACGAGCCGGCGGGGCCGGCGGAGCCCCGGAGCCGCTGCCACCGCCAGCACCGCGGCCCGGCCCCCTCTCCCTTCTTCCCTCCCTC
>WEIV01021045.1:28007-128841 GCA_013390005.1 Calyptomena viridis
CGCCGCGGCGGGAGGAGCTCAGGGAGCCGCCGCGCCGCCGCCATCGCCCATCGGCGCCAGGGCCGCCGCCATGTTCGCGCGGCCTCTGACCCGGATCACTTCCGGTCACGGCTGTCACGCCGTTGCCATGGCAGCGGCCCTGGACCAGCCTCCCTTAAAGGGACCCCGCGGGTGCCCGCCCGGGAGCTCGGATGGGGCTTTTGGGGTACACGGAGCCGTGGTGCCGCTCCCGTGGGGCAGCCAGCGGGAGAGGGTGGCTCTGGCACTCGGGAAGGCAAAGCACTCAGTTGTTAGCTGAACAGGGACGCTGATTCATCGGCCCCACGGCGCTGCACGAAGGGGAAAACCCTTCTACTGTTTAGCTGTGGAATTTGTCATAAAACAGCCTGTCGGATGTGAGAGTAGTGGAAAACGACCGTGGCATGATTTCCACTGCCATGAGGAGATGGTTTCTCTTAACTTTCCCTGAAACAGGCCATATTTTCAGCTTTTATTGCACTGCCTTTACCGCCATTCACTGTTGATGCAATTAACCTCTTTATACCCTTTCCACATGTATGTTTTTATAAGGTAAACAAAGCCGGTGAAACCCCCGGTCCAAGAAGGGAAACTCCAGGAGGTTTTAAGTAAAGTTTTGTTTGTGTAAAGCCAAAATGAGTCCATTCCCGGCTGACAAGAGCTGTTGGATTAAGACCAAAGTGACCTGGCCTCTCTGACCTCACAACAATTTCACACACACGGATGACCATGCCCCTCTGTAAAGCTACTGTAAAGTGCAATACCAAGGCAAAACCTGATACCATACTCATTTAGGGATATATTGCCCTATAGCCACTCCCCTGGTGGGATCTCTCTTTTCCACTGCAGTTAGTTTTGAGGACGACATTGTCTCTTCTGATGTGCCTACTATCATCCAGTGGGAATCCATTGCCTTAAAGAGTACCTTTGCAGAGCTGAGAACCAGTCATCAGTTTGGTTAATAATTGAAAAAAAAAAATTAGGGAATGAGCCTTTGGGGAATTTCATCCTAAAAGTCATAAAAATGTTGGAAATTCCACTGTCATCCCTTTTCCAGGATCTCATTTGTTCCTTTAGCCTGCAGGAGTAGGGGCCAAGGGGGGGAATAAGCTGTTGCCTTGCACCGGTAGAAGGCTATTGAGAAAGTGGAACCAGACTCTTCTCCAAGGTGCACAGCAAACAGATGAGAGGCATTGGTCCCACGTTGCAGCAAGAGCAACCCCACTTAGCAGGAAGGAATTCTTCAAAATGAGAGTGGTCAACGCTGGAACAGGCTTCCCAAAGACCTTGTGCAATCTCAAAACCAGCCTGGACAAGGTCTTAAGTAAAAGTACCAGTAGCATCCCAAATCCTTCAATGTACCTTAGCTGAAGAAATAGACAACTCCCTGTTAGATCTCACTGCCTTGTGTCAGGAAGCTGTTTGTTGTGTGATTCACCTCAGCTGACTTGTGCTAACTAGGAAACAGGCATTTAGTCAGACTTAGTCACCAAGGTTCTCTCCTCTGGGCAGCTCTAAAAAGTGATCCATTTCATCCCAAACTGGATGACTAAAACAGCTCAGCACATGGCAAGCTGAAATTGTTCACCTTGGGATCACTCGCTGATGATATAGTTAAAGCTACGTAAAATGAATCCTCACTGGTCCCTCATGAGAATAAGAACAGGAGGGAGGCAAACTGCTGAATTTTAAGTAGCTAAGCACAAGAATTTAGAATGAAAGACAAAACATTGGCAGAATGACTCTGGGGGTAACGTGTTGCAGGCTGTCAGCTATAGACTTGTGGCCAGGCTCCTGGGCAGCCTCAAAAATTTGAATAGAAACAGGGCATCTGCAATGGGCCTCCTGGCACAACTCTGCAGTGTGAAATGGAAAGCTGTCCCCAGATTATTGTACTGCCGTTGTCTAGGAAGGCGAGTGGGTGAAACTGCAGTCATATCTATGTGTGTCTTTTGGTATTGGTGGTGTAGGGCAGTTACAGCTTTTTCATTAATTTGATAAACTGATAACAAGCAAAAGTGCATATGGCTAATTGTGTCTTGGATTGAAGCTCTCTGTATGGAAGAAATCCATGCTAAAATGGGTTAATAATATCTCAAAGGAGATTTTGTAGGTAAAGAGCTAAGTAGGGAGCTTTGGCACTCTGTGCACCAAATTCAGGCCAGAATCTTACTGCAGCCCACTCTCTGCCACTTCCAGGGTGACCCTGGACAAATTACTCACTTTCCTATCAGTCTAGTAGGAATAATGACACTTTCCTCTTGCAGAAAGTGCTGTCAGGAGATAGTAATCAAAGTTTGTAATTTGGTTAGAAAATATAAAATATTATACAGCCTTCCTTCTTACAATGCCAACACCTGGCTGTAAAAACTTCTAGTTAAGATGTTTGACTTACAATTGTGAAGAAAACAATTTAGTAAGAAGGACAATAATAAGTGATCGTGTTCCTGTTTTTCCTAAGCACCCCAAAGCAATTTTATACTGTTTGTAGATAAATCATTTTGCCTATCACATTGACATGCAGCCAGCTGAAGAAGAGCAAGACAGCTTTTCAAGCATTCACCATAGCATTCTATTAGAAAATACAAAGGTGAATTTAATTTTCCATTGCAACTACACAGGCAAAGCAGATAAGCACCTTGTGCTTTACACTCATACACTTAAAGCTGAACTTGTCTGAGGGTGAGTTAGTATAACCATTTTGTTAGAAAGCAAAAAGTCTGCTCAAGAAAATGCAGGCATTCATAATGCCCCTACAGTTTTTGTGAAAGTGGAAAGTACAATATCTACAGCCAAGGACAACAGTGAGGGGAAGAAAAGAATGTTCAGTATTCAGCAAAAAGGAAGAATCCGGCTGACTGGAAATGTGTGTGCATTCAGAAGGCTTTGTTAAAATAATATTAAGGTACTGGCTTTACCTCCACAAAAATAATGCCATTTGATGCTGAAGTCAAGCTTTTGATATGTTTGAAATAATATAATACAGATTTAATTTAGCCACAAAACAATTATTGTGGGGAGAGCTGGAAACAGCATGGCCTGATTCCCAACAGACTGCTCCCTGTGTCCCTTAGCCCATCTCCATCTCCACTGCATTGATTTTGTCTGCTTCCCACACCATGGACATGGAGAATATCTCCACAAAGTAAGAAGCAGTAGGTGCAGGTTGGCCAGCAAGTACCAGCTGCCAAGAGAAACAATAGTGTTTGTTCAGTTGGGACATGAATTTATTCTTGCTCCTCTGTTGAACTGCCTGTATTAACAGATCTTGTAGGACCATGATTGTTTCTGAGACTTCTGCCTTTAGCCCTTCCATCAAATTTGAGTGAAATTAATCAAAATGTTTCAAAACCTTTTGCAGAGGGACTTGCAGCCAAACTGAAAAGCAATGGCTGCATAAGCAATATTCACGTGAGAAAACAGGCTGAAAAACTCAAAAGTTGGCTATGGGGGCAGGTCAGGAGGGAGGTGGGAATCAGAATCAATTAAAAGCTTTTTGCAAGGATGTAATAATTAAAGGATGTAATAATTAATTTAAAAATTAAATTACAAGGATGTGTAATTAAAAATTATTGAGATTTTGAAGTTGTGCTAACTGAGAAATAGAAGGTGAAAACAGAAAGTGATACGAGCTATTATCCATTCACTGACAGGACTTGGAAACATATGGAATGAAGAATTTAAGATGTTGATAGCAACACAGTTTTTACTATAGCTGGGGTAAGCTTTACAAAACGTTTTTTAGTTATATGATTTGTAGTGAGATTCTCCCATTCATTTTGTGTTGGCATAGCTCAGCTGAATGACAAGTGGCATCATGAAGCTCATAACAAGCTGCTAAGAGGGGAAAGAGAAAGGAGGGAAAGCATTTAAAACCAGTGTCACTAACAATAGCAATGTGCACTAAAACGTTTTGGTTTTTAATCACTATTGCTCAGTTCTGTGTCTCAATTGCACACTAAATCCCCTTGGGGCCTATATCAGAGCTGAGGGAATGAGAGACCATGTGGCACTCAAAGGAAAGTAAAGATAAGCAATATGGAAAATATTTTTAAGCATCTAGTCACGCCTCCCTAGAACTGCCAAAAAACAGCAGAAAGATAGCTCATGTTCTCCTGTTCTTTGGAAAAGCCCCAATCATTCGAATAAAGAGACTTTCTAGGAGCTCTTGTCACTAAGTGGGCTGTGCTTGCATCAAATGGTTTTCAAATTGTGATCCAAAAGCTACTTATGGATCCATTGTTCATGTGGCTATTTCCACCTTCTAAATCTCATCAGAAGGTGTTAAATGCTTTTCTAATAGTCCTATGCCATGTAAACAATTGCAAAATTAGCCCCAGAGATGTTATTAAATGGTAAACTCAAGGGGTGGAAGAAGAGTAAAGGATTGCATGACAAAAAGGGAAAGATGAGAAGGAATCACAAATGCAAGAGGTGAGAGGTCATGAGATGCATTCCTCAAAGACCTCTGCCCCAGAGAGCATCGCAGATGTGATCATTAGGGCCTCTAATGTGTTTACTCATGGAATAATTTAGGATGGCTCTGCCTAATCCTATGCTCACCCCTAACAATCCTCATATAGCTCATTTTCCAATACTGCCATATTCCACATCCGCCTGGGATTTTACTCTCTCCTGGGTTTGCTAAGCAAATTTCACTGCCTGTGAGAAGAGCTAAATTGCTTGATGTCTGGATCCCTCACCTTCTCACCTCCATTTTGCTGCTTTTCTGGAGGGTTCAAGATAAGGATATGATAAGCCCACACAAGGATTTTCATCTCTCCGTCTGCTTACAAAGAAAATCAGATATCCAAGCCCACATACCCTCTTAGGTGTGGAAATTTTCTAACTGTTCATAACATGCCTAAGCTACACTTGTTAATTTTTTTCCAGAAACATCAGAAGTAGAGAAAGGGCCTTGACTCAAAGGGTATCAGCACAGCAGTGAATAGAGATTATCGTCACCAAATCAAAACAGGGGAGGCAGTGACAGCATGGAAAGCTTGCACTGATTTAAGCTGGTATAATATTTCTGGTGCCTGTAAGGTAGGTGTATATCTCTGGAGACAGACTAAGCTCGTTCTTATGCACAGTCCCATGAACAGCAAATAATAAAGGCCACTGTTTACTGCCCTACAACTATAGCAACTGGCACAGGTGATATAATGGATTTAGCTGATTTGGGAAACATTACGAATTTAAATGTTTTTGCTATCAAATTCAAGACATCTGCAGGTATAAAGCCATAAAAGTGATTCAATAAATTACTGGGGTTTTTAAACTCTCCAAAGCTGAAGAGAAGATGGAGTTAATTCAGAAATGTTTATTTGATTTAGTTGCTGTTTGGTTCACAGGAGACTCCCCACAGGGGCAGTAAAAACCAAGGCTGCCTTTTTTATAGTGCAAAGATTTTACAATGCAGTTCTCTCCAGTCTGTTTAAACATGCCCCTTTCTTGTTTCAAATGCTAAGAAATTCCATTCATCACAACTCAGAAATTTCAGAGATGGAAACGATCTATCAAGCCTTATGATCCATCCTGAGAAATGCAGAATTTCTCCCTATAGTGCATTTGTATTTTTAATATTTTGTCCATCAAGTTTATAAGGTCACATTAGTGAAGTGTACATTTCATTACATTTCATGTTTATGTCAACAAATACATGGTTGCTTAATTTCAGGGTAATTGCTCTTACTGATGTACTAGAGAAAGGAGGCAAACAGTAGCCAGCATAAATGGCAGATGCCAGTGTCAGGAGGGGTTGTTTTGTTGTTAAATGTGATCAGTGCTGTGCACAGCGGGCTTTCAAATATTCCTATTTGGAGAACGGTCATTCTAATGTCAGTCATTAGCAATTTGCTGCTGGTCACTTGGGAACAGCATGTTTCCTACAAATTGCTTCTATTAGTCACCAGTTCTTTTCTAAATAAGTGACTTTTCTAAATAACGAGAGACAGCCTGTGTGACACAGGAGTTAACATGATGGCAGAGTGTATGGGCACATTGTTATAGGACACACATTTTACATTTTTTGTATGCCAAAAATTAGTGGAATAGGCTCAGATCTCTCTTACATTGGGGTCAGGCTGGAGCTGCACTACCAAAGTCCAATGAAGCCCTTTGAAAAACCAAGGCTAATGTACATGAGATCAGTATCTGGCAGCAATGCAGCAGTACATTTGCTTGTCTCTGAAATGCAGTCATCCCTGGCATGAAACCTGGCAGCTGTTTCATATAAAATGGTCAGGATGTGGACCAATATCCTTCAGGAAAGGAGGAAGAGAAAGAGGAAGAAGAGCATGGAAGAGTCTCACTAGCTTGCACCCTTCATATTCCTGTCATCAGCTCATTTAGTGAAAGCACTTCTACACAATGTTGTTAGTTCAAGTACCTGCTGTTTTGATAGCCTTTTATCTCACTGAAAATACGTGTTTTGGCATGACAGAAAATAAAAGGAACAAAAAAAAATAACTTGAAAGAAATTAACTAAAAAGAAATATGCTGTGGAAGACAAAGCAAGTCACAGTAGCACTTCAGGAGTCAGCTGTGTCATTCTCATCAGGAGCTTTAGTTTTCCCAGCATACCATCTGAATATGTTCTGCTTTAGGTTACTGCTGGATGGCTCCTATGGTCCTGCTATACTGGGTTTGTGAAAGCTGAGCTTGAGAGTGTGTGGGGCTAAGAGGTTACAAATGTCCTCCCCATAAAACTCATGTCATAGTTATAAGGAAGTATCAAAGATTGTTGTTGATGAGGTACTTTCAAGATGCTAGAAAAAGGGGATTTACGATCATACAAGTGATTCTGAAGCTTCTGAAACTATATATTGGGACTCTAATGTGGTCAACAGAAATAAAGAGGAAGAAGCAGCAGAACCTTTGAATCCAAAGCTGACAGTCTCTGGACTGATGTAGAGAGAACTGGATGGTTACTCCACACTGTGTAGAAACCAGAGGCAGGTACAGGGAAACCAGAGCTTAATTACTGCTGTCATGGGAAGAGACAGCACTGGGGGACAACAGATGGGGGTCAGAAAGGGGAAAGAGAAGCCAGCCTTACATAAGCCATTTCTCAAAGTTACACAATAGAATAAGGTAATAACACTAATGCACTTTTGTAATGCATTCCTACAGAGATTTAAAATGCTTTGAAAAGATAAGTAAATATTATATCATAAGGCAGCAGATGGAGAAACCAGAGCAATGAGGAAATTAGTGGCTTCCTTGTAACTGTAAGGAGAGTGAGAGTTGTGTTGGGGAGCAAAGGTAACGTCTCTAGAGCCCTCTGAGCACTTGGTCACAGCCTCCCAAATGCCCAGGTATGCCAGGAAAACTGGCAGGTTAGGAAGAAATTTCCATAAATCAGAAAACAAAATGGAAATAAGAAGTGCATTTTTCAAGATGGGAAAAGATGTTTGGTGAAAACAATAAAGAAGCATTTTTGGTTCCCAGGATTTTATTACCTTTTCTAGTGCGAGCCAAAGGATTCTATCCAAGTTTCCAGAGATTATTCCTCACAGGAAAAGCAAAGTCGTAATAAAGGACATAGCAATGGTACAGTAAAAACAACAACAATAATAAAAAGATGTCTTTTGTTTAATCACCTGGACAGATCCAGCATGATGCAAATAAATGTGGGATAACAAGCTCCAAGAGACAGGTCGTATCTACAGGGGCTTGTCAGGCCAAGGCAGCAAAGTGAGACAGTGAAGTACTAGTAGAGACTGAGGAAGGGCATCACTCCCAGTAACACACACCTGCCTGTGGTCTTCATGGTCAAGCTGCTCTTTGTCATCAGTGCCAGTGAGCCTTAGGAGTTGTCTGCCCTCCCAAAAAATTCTTCAAATCACTTCTTGATTTCCCAGTGATAACAGACTTGCCACCTGTCCTTACTAACCCCCTGGGCTGGACTAGTCCCTTTCAGGTTACCATAAGGGGAGTACCTCAACCTTGGGAGCAATCACTGGATGCAGAGGGACATCCATCCTGTCCTGTGCCTTTGAGCATTTCTGCACGTCATAAGGAGTCCTGCCATCACCCTGGTTGTCCCTGGCCATTAATTGCTATGTGCTGAGGACACCCCCTGACTGCTGCTTTGCTGGTCTTACAGCTCATGATCCATTCCAGCTGCTGTGTCTCTACTCATGGTGTGCAGCCACCCTCTTTCACCCTCATGCAGGCAGCTCCTGTGTTGTGTGTCCTCTCTCCTGCTGCAGTGCTGCTGAGGGCAGGACAGATCATCTGGGAGACGTTTTAGCTGGAGAGATCAGATTATGCAGCTTGAGCATTTTCCTGCAAAACAGAAATTGACCTTTCACCAAAATCTCAGCTCTTGCCTCTCCTGGACTGAAATGAGGGCTCACCCATGCAGCCCAAAGTAATGCTGTACAGACCTATAGGACCAGTCCTGTGTTTTCTATATTAGTTTGGTTTTCAGGGACGTATGGAAAAATATATGTCCTGTCATATGAAATGCAATAACTAATAAATAGTGATCTGCATTTCTTTGACTGCAACATTTAGCAACTGTTCATGACTGCAATAACAGATCAGTGAACAGCCAGGTGCTGCCCCTGTTTCTGGAAGGGGAGACCTAGAGCACAGGACCATTACTGGAGATCTCTTCCTTTTCCAGAAGGGGTGCTGCATGGCCTCCTTTCCTGTTAAAATCACTCTGTGGGCTGCTAGGAAGAGCTGTTTTTTTGTCTGGGTGGGGGAAATGGCACAATGGGCGCATCTCCAGATCACACTCCCTGGCTCATTCATCCAACAGGCTTATCTGTGGATTCAGAGGGGAGCAAGGGAGAAAAATGACAGCCGTCTCTGCTGGAAAGTCTGCACATGTGGCTGTCAGGAAGATTTTGGCTATGATTACATGAAATCCACTGCTGTTTGGTCACTCTGAAGCTGACGCTCTTCTCTGCTCTGGCTCATCTGGACAGGATCCGGCATTCTGGCTGAAAGCAAATGCAGCAGCTGAGGCTGGCACAGAGGGGACTGAGCCAGCTTCAGAAAAAGCATGTGGCTTTCCAAACATCTTGCAGTCCAAAGCAAAACCAGCAGTTCTGACATGCTGTGAGTAATAAACAATGAGCTTTGTCAGCATGTCTAGAGGAAATGATAATTCCTGGAGTGTGAATGATGAAATGTTAACCAAGATGGAGGCTTTGGATAGCATTGTGGTTGGGAAAGCATATGGGATTCAGTGTGGAAGAGCTGACACTACTGTAAAGAGCCCTAACTAAGACATGAAGATCTTCTTGGTCTCTCAACTTACTCCCCAGTGGCATTTTCTCCTGTTCCCTATGTGAAGTGTAAAGCATCGCTTTTGCTTGAAAGGCAGATTTGCACTGCTGTAACCAGCACCTGAACCCTCCTCTCTTGCTGCGTGGCTCTTCATCACCTACAGCTCAGCACTGCTGTTCAGCCCTCTGAGACACACAGGGCTTGGTGCAGGTTAATTTACTGTTGTACTTGCATTACGAGATTGGCTATCCCTCTTTTCTGTTCTTTGTACTAATAGGCAACTCTGATTGCTCTGGTCACTTCAGTGTAATAGAAAACCTAATGAAATCAGCGGGAGTGTTTTTACAGGTTACAGTGACCTTGACAGAGATCTGGTAGCCCTGTGCTTAAATATTTTGCAAATCTGTTTCCCAGTTTTGAGTCCAAAAAGAGTCAAAGTGTATTTTTCCTCTTTGCTTGGAGAATGTTAAAACTGTTCATTGCAAACTGTGTGAAATGTTTCCAGTCACTCCAGCGATGAATAGATTGACATGCATGTATTAGCAGAAAACAAGAATAACTAGAGTCAGAGAAAATGACGCAATTATTCATAGCAATAATATTAATTTCACAATGTCATCACTTTAGGGGCCTGTGCAATAAATAACCTTGAGAGTTATCTTAGTGTGTGACAGAGTATGTATGTGCATTTGAGATCAGGCTGCAAAATAACTTTTTCCTGATGTGCCCTATGAAACGTGGAACCTTGATCTCACTCTCCAGTCACCCATGCTGGGGTTAAGAAAAATGACATTCAGTATCATTATTCAATGCTAGAGGGGAAAAAAAAAAACAACCAACGACTCAGTGCTCTGCTATGGCTAGTGTTACCCTCAGGCATTTCTGGCATGTTTCCGTTGTAAATTCATTTTGCATGTGGCCAGGAAGTACAACGTCTTGTTGCATCTTGAAAAAAAAGCCACCATATTTTTTCCCTGTTGCTCATTTCCAATCTACAGAAGCATCTGGTGATAGCATGTCAGGAGATCTGTCATTAAATATAAGAGGTTTAGCCCACAACGGACTTTAATTACTGAGACTCATTGAAAGAACAAGATCAAATAATATGTTAATTTTCTATATGTTACATTTCTATATGTTAATCTTTTAACTGTGACCGGGGTTTGTTTTTTGGTTTTGTTTTTTTTTTTGTGCTTCTCTCTTTTGAACAGGACAATGGTTTTCTACCAAATATTATTTTCACTGCTATCAGTTCTGAGCAACTTGGTTTTGGATGGAGATAAAAATTAACACTGCTGCTTTCCAGGAAAATCCTAGCACCATAAGTCTCCACCAAAGCCTGGACCACATATCCAAGTTTTGAGACATAATTAGCAAAAAATCCCAAAATACTACACAGGGGAAAGTAATAATAACTCCCATTTGCATGAGTGATACTGCAGGGTTTGAGATGATGGCTAGCCACACCATGGCATTTGCTAGAGGGGTTGGACATTTGTTGGAGAATATGAGGCTTATCTTTAATGTCATATACATGACCTCACTCCAACCTCTGATTCCTTTCTTTTCCTCCCTCTGGACTAAGCCAACATTTGCTTCACCATTCACATCATTCTCATAATGGCAACCCCCAAAAATATCTGTTGAATGTTAGAAGGAAGGTAAAGAGCCATTTGCACAACATAAAAATTGCTTTCATTGCTCCTACTAAGCCAATGTCCAAGCATCGTAGTCTTGTGCACTGTCTACTGTCACAGTTCCTGTCCCACATGTACAGACCTGGAGCTCTGTGGTAACAGAACTGGATCATTTCTGCCGTGCTCATCTCCCATGATCTGCCCATTTCTCCATACCTTGCCCTCTGTGACTGTTGCTCCGTCACCTGGTTAATCTGGGAACTGAGATGTGGAGGTTTCATTTCCCAGAGGTGAGACTGGTTCCTCTGTCATAAGGCTCACACATAATAGAAGCAGGAAAATTTGAGAAAATACATCTGATGTAATTAGTATAACCTTTCTGCCAGGTGTTTAACAGCAGAGAAGAATGTTTGGGTTTAATATACCCATGGCCCCCCTTGATAAAGGACTAAATTCCAATCTCCACTTAGAAACCTGAGAAAACTAAACATACCCTCCCCAGGAGCTCTTAAAGAGATGGATTTCCACCACTCACTTGCATTCCCAGATCTTTATTAGGCAAGAGGGAGCACAGTCATAAAGTCAGGCAAAGCCAGCAATGGCAATATATATCCAGATAATGAGCAAAAGAACCCACTTTTTCAGATCTGTTGGAAGAGGTCCACCTCCCTTCCCCCGTCTCATGAAAAGGTTCCCCAAAGAGAGCCCCATGACTCCAGCACCTCACTCAGGGTCAGGATCAGTGAGCAGTCCGACCCAAGGCAGCAATGGAGGACTCCAGCTGCCAGTGCTGGATAGAATAGCTCTCAGCTGCCTGAACAATCATCCAAAGACCTGCTGATAGCACACACTGATGCTTCATGGAACTGAGGGTGAATCAGGCCACGTGGCACAGAGTTGCAAGGCAGGAGTTTAAGCAGCACGGTGCCATCAACTCACAATCTCTGGTTATCAACAAGCTGGCAATGGAGTGTGGTGTACCACTTTTACCTCCTTGTAGAACCTACAGGCAGAGGTGGAGGAGGAAGCCCACTTTATGGCATGTCATCAAAGCAATCCAGGTCTGCAAAGGCCAGACCACTTTCCCATGCAACTGTGATGGTGTTTCCTTCAAGATGCTATTGTAAAAATCAGGTTCTCACATCAGTGTGTCTGGAGGGAGCACAAGGGACCTTCTGGGTCTCAGATGGCTGAAAAGAAATAACTGTGGTCTCCAGAACTGTCTTCTCAGTTGTGCTTGACTGGAAGGTTGCATCATGCCGTTTTGGAGGTGGGAACCTCACTTCTCCTGTCTGTTGGGTTGCTGTAACCTGCTCTGCCTGGTACTATAATTTCAAAGTGCTTGGAGGCTGCTGCTTCATGCTAACTATGTTGTACTCTCATTTACTGTAAGAGTATTTCTACATGGGTGCCATCATTTGCAAATGTTTATGAATTATTTGGGGCTGAATACATAAATGTTCATCTTCAGTTTGAAAGTCTTGTAGGATTTAACTCAGTCTTCTTTAGGAGACCGACAGATTTTTGAGTCTATTGCTCTCCCCTTCCATTATGTCTTACTGGGTCTATTTTGAGTTTACTGAAGTACCCAAGAGCTGGCTACTAATTCAGTGAGCTCTGAATAGGTTGGAGGATGATTGATTCTTTACCACACTCAGCTAAATTCAAAACTAAACATTACTTTTAGAGATGAAGCTGTGGAGTTAGGTATGATTGGGAAGGGGTATGTTTTGCATATTACAACATTTTGCCTGACTAATTTATGCCTTACACCCATCCTAAACCTAGAAACATAATTGGAAAACATAAAAGAATCATTCAGGGGCCCTTTAAACCTACTTTCCCTGGAAGAAAAGGAAGGTGCTTTCTCTTTTTGTGAAATCCCCTATTGAAACAATACATATCTATGAATGCAGGGCAAGGAACAGCAGGACAGGAGTCAGGACTGAAGGAGGAGACTTACATGGAAAACACAGAGATAATCCAAGCAGCAGCAAAGAGACAACACAAATAGTCCATAGGCACTTATCCAGGAAGATTCTCTTATCTCTGCCTCCAACACAGGTGGATGGTGCCCAGGGAACCTGTGTTGACTGGTCAGTGTCACAGTGGAGCAGTGAAGAGCATAATTCGGTGTTTGGATAACACCAGATGTCCTCCTGGCTGTCCAAACACATTGTGTGATGTGGACAGAGGTGAGAGAGTCTGTCTGGACAGCTTCAGCGAGGAACAGGACTCATCTTTCCCACACATATCCGTGCATTTCCTTTTAGTTCTATTTTTTCTCTCCTTTCTTTCCCCTCCACCCCCTCTTTATTCCAGAAGGCACCCATCCAAATGGCCCTACGAGCCACCCGTTCCGTGTAGCTGTTTTCCTGTGGAGAAGCCATCAGCTGGGAGCAGGTGATAGGGGAGCTTGGCAGTGGTAGCTGTGGTGACCTCTCTTCTGTGGAGTTTGCACAGTGTCCTGGGGACTCCTGGAACAGGTGGGAATGATGTACACAAGAGATATTCCTGGGGCCATTACACAGTGCAGGAAGAGCCTGGATTGTAGTGGTCCTATTAATTTCTTTCATTCATCTCCGCTGAAGTCAACAGTTGAAAGCAATTTTAAGCACTTGGGTCATACAGAATATATAAATACCTGTATTCTGGCTAGCTGTAGCAATTCAATGATAAGTATGACTCCCTAGTGAATGAACAGGATATCACAGGGTTATTTTGTCATCCAAATGGGTCAGAGTTGAATCTTTTTCTGGATTTCCACATTCATATTCTCTTAACAGGTTAGGTTTTCACTTGGAGAAGGCATTGTTACAGTTCTCAGATTCATGATCACAACAAAAATACCTCAAGATCTTCTGAAGATATTTAAAACAAATGTCTTATAACCTATAATTTGGTTCTACTTTCTAGTGAACACCTTAATTTTTATATATCAAGGTAGTTCAGGGTTATGTACTCCACATATATAGATCCAGTAACCTTGAACCAATATGTATCCCTTTATGACTACTTTAAGGGGTATTAAATTCATTGACTTTATAGGCAATAATGGCCTTTCCTGTGGTATCCTTGTTTTGCACCATTATCTGAAACAATGAAGTTATACTTTTTGCTTCAGATATACTATTTTCCAAAACAACATAGGCTTTAATGAGATGATAAAAAATGTTTATAATATCTTAAAAGAAGAGCCATTTTGCATTTTTTTAAAATGGTGCAATTCGAGCACGTTTAAAAATTCCAACAGCCATTTACAATTGCTGAAAGTTTCACTTGACAGCTGGTTGAAAATTGTGGAAAATACCGAAATGAGCTCAAGAGTCAGATTATTTTGGCTAGTGTGAGTATTTCTCTAGGCTTTAAAAATAAGGCAGTGGGATAAAACAAAATCTGATCTCAGCATTAGACTTTCAGACAGAATAATATGTGTGTTGTGCTTTCTGATGTTTTTTGGCACTTTATTATATATACATATATATACACACACACACATACACATACCCTCTCCATTTTTATTCACTAGTATTTTCATTTGGGCTTCAAAGGACATGCATGTAAATACACACATGTGTGTGTACACAGACATTAGTCCAGCTCTAAACATTCACATGCAATAGATGCATAATTTGTGCTTATATTACACTTGCTGCCTTGCAATCAAATGCCTCAAAGTATTTTAAAGTCATTTAAGAACCAAATATCCCATAGGTGTAGTCATGAGCTGCTGGTATACCTTGTCCCCTCTTCACACGTTTCACTAGTGGTATTCTCAGTTGTATGTTTCTCTCTATCCACACTAGATAGATAATAATTAAACCTCTCATCAGTGTTGCAAAATGGATATATTTATAAATTTTCTAGTGAAGTGAGACAATTCCCCCAGGTCCTTGCAGATTAGCAGTGCTAGAAGCAACACCCACAAGTGTTATCGCCCTGACCCATGTACTCATCATCAGAACCAGTGATCTCTCCAACATTTTTTCTGCCACACACTGCTCCTTTAGATTTTCATATCCTGTTCATCATCCTGAAACAGAAGGAAAGACATCTGAAAGGCACCCTCAGCTCTGAAAATGGTTTGTTCAGAACCTCTCAGGATTCAGCCTAGTTTTGTCAGAGGAAACACAACTGTGGTGATCATCAGCTGTATGAATCCCAAGCGAGGACCACAGGATTCCTGTTAGACACTTGGTGAGCCAGACACGAAGCTAGCAGCATCCCAGGTCTGCTCTGAACATCAAAGAAAGAAAAATAAAGTTTTAAATTAAAAAAAGAAATTCCATCAAGGTTAATCTTTCAAAAGCCACAGTCCATCTGGATGCTTCCTTCCTTGGTATTAATTACAAAGACTCACCCTGTAATCCATAAGCAAAATATGAGGGAGATGTAAGCTCGCTGCTGTTGTCTTTAATATTTTGCTTGCTAACAGGGCATCTAATCCACCATGAGCAGGAATTCATCAAGCCTCAGGGGCTACCTAAAGCACACAATCCCTCTAAATGAGCAGTAATCTCCTCCATCAAATCTTCAATCTCATGAACTAATAAGTGATGCTAAAGGCTCATTTGCTTTGGGAGCTCCCAGTGGTGGAGGGGATGACACTGTACCCAGCACCAGGCACAGCAGAGAGCAGAGCCCTGAGATGAGTGTGGGCAATGAGGCAGATTCCTGGCACTTTTACTTTTGTGGTAAAGAGCCCTTCTTTCTTGGCACACCAGTGCTCTACTGAAATTTGTAAGCCACATGAATACAGGACTAAAAAGATCCCACTAACGGTTTTGGGCAGTGGGATCAATAATAATTTCCACAAACTCCTCTCTTTTACATAACGCTTTCCCTCCTTGCTCCCTGTGGGATAAACAGTGGGACTCCAGGCTGACATTTTGCAGACACTGGGAACACGGACAGTTCCATCAGTGGCGGCAGGAGGAGAAGGAGGCAGCATGAGGGAGAGACACAGGCAACTGAAATTCATTACTTGGAGAGGTTGTGAGGGTCAGTGACAGTGGCGCTGAATGGATTTTTCCAGCCGTTTCAAGATGAGATTTGCACTCTGTAATCTGAATGCTTTTATCTATTTCTGAAAATAGACAGGAATTTTTTCCACAGGCTGCTCCAATCTGGCCGTGGAGATGCAGGGAAGGATTACAGGGATAAATTCAGGTTTTGTTAAGCAAGCATAGCTTTTCCAAACCAAACATAGACGGCATTCTCACAGCATAAACATGTGTACAAGAGTTCTCTTGTCGGAAGGACACGTCCCCTTGTGCAAGACATGAAAGTGCTGGGTGCCGTGCACAGCTCTGGAGCCCTTAACTCCTCTTTTTTATGTTGTTTGCCTCTCCAGGCCAGCTGTGCAAGAGCCAGTGAGGTCTCTCCAAAGCTGCAGAGAATGATCTAGATTTATTTCCCCTGCTGAACCGACAAGTACTAGTTTACTCAGTGACTATTTTCCGTTTCACTCACATTTTGCTACGGTTGAGCTTCCTCTTTTGCTTAGTCATGTCCTCTTCTGGCAGTGGTTTCTCTGAAAAGAGAGCTGATTCTAGAAATTAGCTGGGACAGAAACTGTTGGGTGGCATATTACAGCACTTTCAGGGATGAGGAATTGATAAGTAGCAAGCTTTATTTGCTAACTTTTTCTATTCAAGGCAGAAAATATGATTCTGGGGCCTGGTTTTGGTGTTATTAAATGTTTTCAGCTAGAAACTAGAGGATGTGCTTGGACGTGTACATACCGATGTCTTGGGGTAAAATACCGTGGGATAGCAGGATCTGCAATTGCACAGCAGTAACTGTGCTCACAAGGTTGTACTATTTTCCTGGTGTCTCTCAGTGCCACCAGCCCCGTCTCCAAGCAGCTCACCTGCCCAGCCTTGAGTTGTACATTCACTGTCCTGTCTAACTCCTTCTGAGTGCCAGTAATTTTCTCTTACCTGCACTTTAGTATCCCCACTTTATATACAAAACAGCTGTTATGAAGTGCACATATACCCTTTATGAGTGGGAAGAGCTGGGTACTGAGCTGTAACCCTGCTTTCTTAGTCTGGGGACATGGCATTCAAGTTTCTCCAGAGGCAACTGCTGGGCCAACAGATTGGGAGCTTTCCTTACTGTCCTGCCAGGAGGTGGCTCTGCCTAGCCATGCCCAAGTGGCCATAGAGCACTCAAGAACTCTAGGGAAAAGTGATGGAAATGAAAAGATAATTCAATTAAGCTTTGCAGTCACACATGGTAGTAAAGCCTTTGTGGTGTGGAGGTATGGATCTGCATGGAGAACTGTATACATGACCAGGGCCACATCAGGGCATGCAAGGACTGGAAAACCATGCCAAGACCTGAGCTGCTGAAGCAGCTTGACAGCTCTGAAAGATAATGGGGAGTGACCATTCCCTGGAAGCCTCCTCAGCTGGAGATTCAGATGGGGGAAAGGTCTCTTAGGAGACCAGATCCACTGAGCTTCAGATGTTTGACAGAGGTTTAGATCAGCCCTTCTCAATGAAATGCAGTATGTCCATCAAAACAAAAAACAAACAAACAAGTAAGCAAGTGCAAAAACACACTGACATTCACCCACGCCCTTAACATTTATCAGCAGCCTCTCACATCCCTCCTGTCTGTGCATCCTGCCATTTGCCTGAGCTCAGAGCAGAGTTTTATTTCAAGCCAACTGCAAGCACTGTCTGGGCAGCAGGGCAAACACCTTCAGATGCAGCCGTTCCCTGGCACAGAAGAAGAGACATCGACCATTTCCCCTTGGCAAGCTAATACTGACAGCAAAATCAGTTGAATCCATAATTTGGAAATTAAGTTTCTATGATTTACCAAGCCAGTCAGATGGCAGCTCTAAACGTCACCTTCTCCTGGACAAATGAAGATACTAAAACATACCCTAAGGAAGTGTTTTGAGGACTTTTCTTGTGGTGCAGGATGTCTGTGCAGATGGCAACCTAATTCCAAGGATTTAATATGGTGCTTAGGCTTAGCAGACTCTCCACACTAGCTCCTAATGGTCCCACTTGGTACAGTTCCCCATGTACCCACCTTCCCACACTGATGCTAGATAGGCTCTGCGCTGTCAGACCTTCAGCTGGCTCTTCTGCTTCTCTCCCTGCCTTCCCCAGTAAACAAATAATGGCAGACTCCTGTTCAGCTTTGTCTATTTTGGGATCTCTAGCAGTCCTACTGATAATCACCGTTATAAATGTTTACACTGATAGGAGACTGGCCCATATTGTACAGAGATAATAACAGTACAATTTGATATTCATGAGGTGCTGATGATCTCTAAATATAGAAACAGAGTAATTATTGCTGGCATTACAGGCTGGATTTCAAAAGGCAGATAAATGGAGAAATGGATATGCTATTTATTGCAGCTTCAATAGTAACAACAGGAAAGCTGTCTTCCTTGATTAGGCAAGGACCAGACTGCAGAAGGCAGAGCTCATAGCAGAGGGTGAGGGGATGTGATAACCTACCAATGGAAGGGAAAAGCACAGCTGTGGAAAACAAATCTGAAAACGCACCTAATGTCAAGCTCAGACTAATGCACATGACTATGCAAGATGGCAGTGAAACAAGTTGACTATACCAGGAAAATCTGTTGTGACTAGAAAAAGCATTGCAGATTTTTCTACCAAAATCCCTTAAGGAAAGGCAAAGCCTTTGTCCACCAGAATCAATGCATGTCTGCATCTGGAGCAGACTTCTAGGGTGCAGTGAGAGCATGCTGAACCAAAATCCTAACCATCTGCATTTGCAGGTAGTGAGCTTTGACCTCATTCCAACTGCACAAGCTGCAGAGTCACTTAAGGCATGTACATTGACCTATAGGATGAGCAGGTTGTGTGGCAGCATCTCTTCATGAAGCAAGTGCAAGGTCTTGCACCTGGGTCAGGGCAATCCCCCGTATCAATAGAAGCTGGGAGACGAAGGGAATGAGAGCAGCCCTGTCAAGAAGGACTTGTGGGTTCTGATGGGTGAAAAATTGGATGTGACCTGGCATTGTGCATTCCTGACCCTGAAAACCAACTGCATCCCAGGCTGCATTAAAAGAAGCATGGCCAGCAAGTCACGGGGTGATGATTCTCCCCCTCTACTCTGCTCTGATGAGACCTCTCCTGGAGTGCTGCATCCAGTTCTGGGGCCCACAACATAAGATGGACTCGGACATGTTGGAGTGAGTCCGAAGGAGGCCACGAAGGGTTGGAGCACATCTGCTATGAAGACAGGCTGAGAGAGTTGGGATTGTTCAGCCTTGAGAAGAGAAAGGCTCCATGGAGACCTTAGAGCAGCTACCAGTACCTAAAGAGGACTTACAAGAAATACGTGGACAGATTTTTTAGCAGGGCCTGTTTCAATAGAATGAGGAATAATGGCTTTAAACTAAAAGAGGGTCAATTTAGATTAGATACAAGGAAGAAGATTCATACAATCTTTATACAAGCGCTGAGCCACTGGAACAGGTTGCCCAGAGAGGTGACGGATGCTGGGGCATCCCTGGGAAAATTCAAGGCCAGGTTGGGCAGGGCTCTGAGGAACTTTTGCTTCATTTTAGGAACATGTCAATCTTACTAAAGACAACAAAAATGATGGGCACTCAGGGCCTCTGATGAACAGGCTGCTGGTTGACGACAGAGTTCTTCATAGAGATGCAGGCACTTACCATGGAAGTTGGTATCACTGAGGAATTTCCTGGAAGAATCTCAGCTCTGTCTAATGCTGTGTATGCTGGTGTATGTGTTTGGGACCGTGTCCTTCTCCTAGTTTCTAAAGGATGCTAGCAAGGTTAGTTACCTAATGACTGGGAAGATACCAGAAGATACCCATCTGTCTGGGAGCATGGCCTTTGTAGTTTCCACAAAGCAGTGGTAACCATGGAGCTGAACACTGCACTGGCTGGACTACCAGAGTCATCCAGGATCTAACACTGTTTTGTGCAGCCATTCCCTCCTACCCCTGTGAGGAACCTCACCCCTGGCTGGTACTTCTATAACAGACGAAGCCAGATTTGCTTTTGCTTTGACCTTTACCATCAGTGTGCTAAACAAAGTGCTCATTGGTTTCTGTAACTGTAGAGAAAAACATGTGGACTGTAGCCAGGCTGTTGCCCCAGAGATCAAAAGAAGTGAAACCTTCAAACAAAGCAGTGCAGGAGCTGTAGGTTCATCTGGGTTTTGGTTGTTGGTATGACTCTTGACAACGATTTTCTGAAGTGAGATGAGGAAGGGATAAAAGTTACCCACCACTTGCAGACTTGGGTCTAAAAGTTAATTGCAAAAAGGGTGTTTCTAAGAGCAGTAATTTCTGAATCAGTCACCTCATTAGGTGATTCTTCAGTCAAGCAGAAACCTGAACTCTCCATTTCTCCAACTTTTAGGCAATAGTACTTGCATGTGAACTTCATATGGATCACCCCAGTAGATGAAGAGCTCTTCTGCTACTCTTCTGCCCTTTCTGTGTCATGTCTATGCATACTACTACAAGAAGAAGGAGAAAAGACAGAAGGGGAGAAAAAAATCCTAAAGAGTTGCAAGAAAACAATGGATGTAAAGCTTCATAGCATGTACACAGTGTTTAATATGTTTTTGTAGGTATACAAATATTGACTAAACCTTAAAATGCAGTATAGTCAACTGAAGTGGGTTATTCTGTGTTGTTGGAGCAAAGTTCCCCAGACTTTTATAGCTCTTTTTCAGACAACATCTTGAAGTTTTTGCCTGAGTTTTACAGTTGGGGAAACCAAATTGCTGAGAAATTACATCACTTGGCCAAGAACTGCAGCAAGTTACTGGCATGATTTCCATGGGAGCTCAGCCTAGTTCTTGGTCACCAGCGCTCTCAGACAAGAAGGGTCTTGGTTAAACTGGCCATGCATGGGGTTTCAAACTAGTTGTCACCAGCAGCATGAGCTAAATGGCTTTGGGGAAACTCTCCTGTGCTGTGCTTCGCTCTGTGTCAGTATGGTGAAGAGAAATGAGTGGCTGTGACCAAGCCAGTGTCACTGCCTGGAGGTCACAGTGACTTGGCAAATAGGCCCTGATCTCTCAGACAAGCTCCAGGCTTGTCTGCACCAAGTCAGCTCCCACACAGAGCATTTTGCTTAAATAACTGACGAGGGATGTTTTCATTGTTGAACATGTGTTTCAGTTGGATAGAAACTGCTCAGCCTGTAGGGGATCTGTGCTGTGGCAAAGGCGGATCAGAACAGTATTTTTTAATTAAAAAAATTAAACAACAAATTTCAAGTATAGTTTGTACTCTACTTGGGGAGGAGCTCTCTGCCCCTGGCGAGTTTGCTGGATGCTGAGCCATGACAGCATCTGTTGCTTCCCTACTTGTTGTTCTTAGGCAATAGATTGCTCTCCTAGGCAGGTGATGATAGAGGACGAGCACCACCTTCTCCAATATAACTCAAAGTTCCAAGTGGTCTATGCAGGTTACAAAGGAAACCTCAAACTGGGATGCTGCTTCAGAGCTGAAGGAAGAGCTGTTCACACTGTTGCTTGCAGGTCCTCAAGGGTCTTGGAGGAGCTTCGGGGGTCCAGCACAAGAGAGAAGTGGGTATGCTGGCAGGAAGTTTGGATTCACTATGAGAGCAGTGGTGCTGGGAAATTTGTAGGCTCCACAAATCAAAATGTTCAAGAATGCAGTGCTGAGGTCTGCTGCTGTAAGCTTTGTGAAGTAAAGACAAATCACCAGTCTCTAGGGACAGCACTAAATTTTGTATAAGGGAAAAATGTGACATTCATTTGTAACTTCCAGGTTTTTCCAATTCCCATTTGGTCACAGTTCAAGGTTGTCCTTCCCAATTGCAGCTCTTTACTGCTGAGCTTTTTTTCCCCCAAAAAAATTATGAATTTTGTCTTGATGAGGTCAATGATTGGAATTTTCTATTCAAGAAGCTTTTCTTCTCAGTCTCAGATGGCCATAGGCCAAGCAGCTATGGAAGTCTGAAGATCACCAGCATCCTGTGGCAACAACCAGGGTTTCTCACCAACATCATTTCTCTGTGCTTGAGACCTGGTCCATCCCTGCATTGGTCTGGTTGTGTGAAACCAAGGGATAAAACGAAAATGAAATAGGAATGCCACTATTGTAACAGGTCCCACAAGCTACTCTGGCAGCACTTTATTTGACGCACGTTCTCTGCCACAGTTGGTCTCACTTTTATAGTTGTGGCTAAGAGGTGGTAACTTCTGGGGCTTGGAATAACTCATCATTTTTTAAACAGCTCCTTTGAATTGCAAAGCAGAGGAGAAGGGAGCTAAGAGAAGAGGAGGGGGTTGGATTGGAGAAAAGGTGGGAACACCAGATCTTCCCTTCCCACATGACTTATGTGCATTACAGAGAACTATCAAAAGCACATCTTCACATGCAAACACAGGTCAGTCTGCTGAGGGTGGGAACAATGAGAGTGGGACAATGAGGGTGGGAAGTGGAAATAATTGGGTTTTTTAGCTCAGATCAACATGTCCAAATCAAACCTTCACAACTATCTTTCCTCGTAACTTTTTCCACTTCCACTACCTGCAATTCTCCCTTTGGAATGAGCAGTGGAAACAGTCCTTGTGGGTCATGAGAAAGGATCAGACCTCCAAACATGTTGTTATTCCTGTTTTCCAGCTCTCGGCACTCACAAAAACAGATTATTAAATAGAGTAGGTAGCAGTCAACTGATCCAGCTGTCCCAGCAGGTAAAGGGAGTTCTCTGTGTGGAGTAAACCTGCTGGAGTAGACATTTTTCCTATTGCAAAGTCATTTGTTATTCTTTACAACCAAAGCAATGCAGATGCTGCAAAGAGGCATCATCTTACTAGAACAGCCTTTCCTGCATTTTCAGATTTATTGCTGGATACCTTGTCAGCATTACCCTATAACAAACTTATGAGCACATTGGTACCTCTTATACTTTAACAAGTTTTGGGTTTGTTTTACCCATGTAATTATACAGGAGATAAAAAAATGGGCTTTGACTTTGATTCAGGTTGCTTGTCATGAATAATAAAAAATAAACACCAATAACCACGTAACACACATACATCCCTTATCTATGGACAATTTTGAATTTATGGTAGCCCTATCCCTTAAAGAAAAAAAAAAAAGTTTCTGTTTTTCTGTGGCCCACAGAGTTATGGGATCTAGACACCAAAGTTCATTTGCTTCTTATGCACCATCACCCCTCTCAGTGAGCTGACCAGTATTTTACTTCTCCTCAAGTGTTTAGAGCCATCATGGCAGTATTAGTTTCAAAGCACAGAGGTATTTTCTGGAAAAGCACACGAAACACGACACACTCACTGGAAGCTTGACTTGCTGCGACATTTCCATTTTCTGTGCTTGCTCCAGAGAGATCTCCATGCACGCTTCTGGTAAGAATGGGGAAATGGGAGAAGGTGAGTGGCCCACATGAACTGCCTTGTAGCTCTCTTAAGTGGTTTTAGGAGCTGGACATGAGAGGAAATTAGGTGAGAAGGGAAAGCACAGCAGGGAATCATTACAGAAGGGGCAATTTGCTGTCCCTGAATGGACAGAGCTTTTGGGTTGTGGGAAGAATGGGGTCCTTTGTTACCTTTCCCCACTGCTCCTCATGGCTTCATCTGTTGACCAAGCTCCTTGGTTTCTGCTTGGAAAAGTATTGTAGGGTCTTATGAGGCCAGGATGGAGAGAGGACTCATAGGTCTGTCTTGGAGTAACATTCCATAGAGGAGTCTATCAGATGTAGAGATGAGAAAGTTTCAAAGTGAATCAATATACAACTTAAGAAATGCAAAAGACCTTCTAAAGTTAGACTCCATGACAGTCTCAGTCAGTAAGTCTGGAGCAGGATGGGGGTCAGCAAAGGTTCCACTGCTGTCAAACAAGAACAGAAATCCAGGACAAGCACATAGAACACCAATCTCACACTCTGGCAACAGCCTGCAGCTGACAACGACACAGGGAAACAAATTACACCAGCCCCCGAGAGACAGAGACTGAAGGAGGGACTACAGGCTTCAAAACACAAGTAGTACAGTCAGTCATGTCTTCATTTCCACATCATTGTGGGGACATTTCTGTGCCCCCACTCTGGTACTGACTGAGACACAAAACTCCTCCTGGCCTTGCAGCTTTGAGTGTTGCCCAACAGGACGGATGGTGAAAATCAGCTTTTAGGAAATGCATAGCCACCCCATGAGGTGTGCCATTTTCCTTCAGAATGCTACCACTATTCTCAGGGAGGCCAAAGCTACCACAGTTTTTGCTATACACATGAGGTCACTAGTTTACAGCAGTGCCTACTACATGAGCATCAGGGCTACTTGACCAACAGGCCCAGGTGAGATGACCCTGTTCAGGTGCCCACATACAGGTGCTTTAATGCAGTCACTGCTTTGCACTACCTGAATAGAAATGAGAGATGAACAGTCAGGATTACTCAGTAGCCCTTAGACAACACTCTAGATACAAAAGCTGGGTTAGGTGACTTTGGCAGGGACTTCCCAGGGACAGCCAGGAGAACATAAAGCTGTCTGCAAAACTAATGGCAGTACTGCTCTCATGCATGTGCAATTGGGAATGGTTGTGCTATAAAAGGGGAGTTTAAAAACAGCCAGACATGTTTCCTTTGTTCTTTATTTTTTTCTGCCATGACACGATGCAAATAGCAATGTTATACAGATGGTCAACAATGAAGCTGTGTAACAAAAGAGAAAAGCACTTTCCCTAAAACATATGACAAGGATCCATCACAGTTAATCAAGGGCCAGAAACAAAAGTCACCCCCACAGCACTGGTAGGGGGAGCTGGGAGTCTATTCCTGAGCATGTCTATTATACCATATCAAAAGGCTACCTGAAAATCCCTCACTGGAGTCAGCTGAATTATTCAGGGACCTCAGCCAACTCGAGTATCTTCTGCTTTATGAGCCTTGAGGACCCTAAGGCATGTGCACTGTTGCTATTCACTGCAGTGGATTCAGACTGGCTCTCTGCTATCTATATTTATCACGATCCCCTCAGGAAGTGTTTTGGCAGGATTTTGTAATGAAAACCCTGCCCAGAGCACTCTTTGGCATGCAGCTAGCAGCCTTAAAATAGTGCAGTGACATACTGCAATAATTACTCATATTAACACTCTTCATTGTGCTGTGTGACGCTTTGTCCCCGTCGCCTGGCTCATCCCACCACTTGGCACGTGGTGGGATGGCAGGAAAGAGCTGACCTTTCCTAAAAGGCAAAGTTCAGCACCAGGCTCGGCCCCCAGCCCCTGGAAACCAGGCAGATCCGGCTGCAATCTCATCCATCACACCAACAGAGAGCTGGCACCAAGACCCTCACTTGCTTCCAGATCCAAAGTTTGCAGGTGTTGAGGCAGGATCTTTTGGCTCCTTTTTAGCCCATCAGTGTTGTTTGAGGAGAACGCTAAAAAAAATAAGCATAAGAGCCCAACCACACAGGATAACTTTGAACCCACATATAGGAGCAGGTTGCTTGCTTGCCAGTTACATGCTGGCTTCTAGTCTAGCTTGCATTTTCAGGTTTTTATCCCCTTCCTATACTGTGCTAGCAGTATGTCTCATTTTGCCTTAAATAGTAGCGAAAAGTAGTTTTCAGTAAAAAGAGAGATGGGGAAGTGGGGGCAGCTTTTCTTGAAGTTGATAGAATCCTCAAAGTTTCAGTATTCTTGAGAAAAAGGTTTTCTCTGTTCAAAAGGAAAAAACCAATGACTTTAATTGCTTGAATTGTGCATCTTGAGCATCTGCAGCATATTTTTGCTGTTGATGACAAAATGAGTTTTTGAGCAACATGTTGTTACTCATGCCTATTTACCTAAATTTGCTGGATTTCAAGAGCTCAATTTAAACCCCATCCAAGCTAGTACAAAGGGTCCCAAATACTTCAATGGGCTTTGATTAAAACCTCAACTCCTCTAGGACTGCTCAGTGTTCCTCACAGTCATGGTCCGCATGTTTCAAGATGACACAGTCCTGTAATTACAGAGGCCAAGATCTCTGAACAAATATTGATGTAACTGCTTCACAAGGAGATATAATATTGCAGTCCTTTCAATATACTCTGATTCAGAGAAAGTTAGAGCACAGAGGCTCCTTTCAATCTTTATTTTCAGTGAGTGTACTGTCACTTTGGGGGAAATCAGTGCCTGATAATGGACATCACTTCATTTGCTGGATCATGATGCGATCACTGTGTAAAGACACCCCAAGTACACTGTTTGTGTGTGCTAGCCCTTTGTACTTCCATAGCATTATCTAAGGAGCTCCAAGCCCTTTCTGAAGTTTAGCCATGCCTGCTTAGGAAGTCACATCCACACTAACGTTTGTCCTCTGCCTGCTTATGTAGGCTCAATGAATTCAAAGACATGGAGAATTTCAGAGCGTTCACAAACAACAAAGTATGACTGAAGGGACAACAGCAAATGGAATGAACACATAAGGCTGTTGTTTTCATTAAGAAAACTCATTTAGGCCACATGAGCTAGTGAATGTGCTCACGACCACTTCTGTAACTATGATGCCATGGAAAAATGCTATTCCAAGAAAGCATCTGGCTAAATACAACAGACTCCCATTAAGCAATCCTGCACTTTTGTCAAACTGCAAAACATCTTTCAGAATATAACAAAGAACATTTTACAAAGCTGTCTTTCTCTAGTGCTTCGTCAAATCTACCCTGAAAACACAGTGAGGCAATGAACTCAGTATCTGAATTTGTAACGGGATAGGTATCTGCCAAATGTATCGTCACCAGCCAACAATGCACTAGTCATATAGGTCTTTTTTTTCCATGCACCAGCCTTTATTAAAACTTTCTCAATTAATTCTGCGGTCTCCAGGACCTGCTGCCAAGGTCACCATTCATGGCTGAAAGGGCTGCTCACTGAGTAATGAACACTAACTTCTCTGGAGACTTTCTTGTAAGCCATAATCAAACACAATCTTCTGTTAATTGCCTACGCATACTTGGTGCATTAACAGGAAGAGCTTTAAATGCATATATATATATAGTTAAACAAACACAACTGCAGAAGGAAAAACTAAGATATTAGCACCATACGAGGATTCTGTTGATGACTTTTCTATCAAAGCCAGATCTGATTACTGACATGAGGGAAATGTTTTATTTGGAATAAATCCTTTGCTTCAGAAGACTGTGTCTCAAGTGTAGTGCTGGATGGCTACTCCTGTACTATCATAGGTTCTTGTCTGTGAGAAGAGGTCGACAATAGGCTCTTGCCCTAATTACTGCTCCAAATCTAGCTGTCTGCTGAAAGTTCACTCCTAGACATCTGATTTTGAACCAGACTGGGTCAGTTACTCACAAAGGCTTCTCCTTTTGATGTGCAACTCTCTGGGGCACATCCTGTCTTATCACACTCGAAAGAGTAAGAGGTCTAAGGAAGTGCTGCCAGGAGCAAGACCTCATCAGATCAAAGCAATTCACTCACATAACATGCCACTCACCTATAACATTGGATTATTCAAACTTGTGGAAAAGCTGATACTTAAAATGGCAATTATCAGGACAGCTCTCAGCCCTATCTCACCATGGTACCATTGATTGCTACTACTGACCAGCCTGTCACAGAGCTAAGCCACAAGTGAGGTTCCCTCCCCAAAAACTTTCTCAGCTTGGCTTGTGATCCCGAGGAACTGATACTCTCTGCTAAAACACAGCTTAGAGAAGTAGCTACCACTGAGAGTTTCACGCATTAGCAGAGCTCAGCTGGACCATAGGAAGGGTAAGGGGAACATCTGTCCTGGTCTCTTAAATATCAGAGTTTCATGAGGAAGCCTGTATAACTCTGAGCCTTACCCCGCTGCTATCAATTTTGTGCTCTTAAGGCCGCTCACAAAAGAAGAATGTCTGGAGAGAGCATATTTTAGTATTCAAATGCTTCAGGTGTACCTTTCTTATACCAAGCAGACAAGACCAGGCATCTTTATATGTCTTACAACATCATTTTTTATCAAGTGTGCAGCAGGGCAACCTCTAATCCCCATGAGAAAAACCAGAGGGTCCAATGATGGAGAACAAGCAGAGCCAAACAAAGACCTGCACATTTCCCTCTTTTTCACATTTTTGCTCTTGATACTATAAAGAAAGATAATGTGAAGGTACCCCCCAAACTGCCAGGCAGTGGAAGGATTCAAGAAAATTCATTTCCAAAGGTGAGAACACTAAGAACATGGAACATTAAACCTAATAGTATTAGAAAACACCAGGCCTGGGGAAAGACACACTCCCTGTTCTTCTCAGGGCTTTTATCATGCCTGGCCCCCACTCTGCAGGGGCTTTCAACCATATTTGCAAGAACTTCACTTCTTCTTACAGCAGGGAGAGCTTCTCTGGAATGCAGGGGGAGGAAAACATCTAACTGTCCCTGGGAAGAATGCCTCTTCCAGGCAGGAAGGACTTCTAAGTGAAAATAACCCTAAACTCATAATAAATCTTATGGAAAGGGTCTTCTACACTTAGAGAGACCTTTCCTCTTGAGTCCTTTAGACTCTTGGACTGCCCAGAGAGTAATTTCAATAGATACTAGAGTTTCAAAAGAAGATTGGATCAAGGTCCTGGAAAAGAATAAAAGAGGTCCCTAGATCTTTTCTCTTTGCTTACGCTTCATGGTCCTTCTGTAGGGTAAGTTAACAGGTTTTTCTAGGTATGCCACAATCCATATTACATTATTTTTCCATTGCTGGTTTCAAATTATACTGCTTCTCCCTCTAAGCTAATAAAGTTCTTTTTAAAAGCTCATAAAATTTCACCTGTATACATTTATGGCTCTCAGGATATGAACTAAACTCAATTGATTTAGCTATATTTACCACTGCTGAACTTCACACCATATTTCACCACACTACCTTTTCAGGAGGAATAAGTCACTTCCTCCTCCTTTCCTCTTGTTGAATTCTTCTTGTGCAGCCACTGAATCCATAAGACTAGTCCAATGTTTTCCCCTTTTCATCTGTAATCCACCAATACAATTCTGGCTTAAAATGTAAATAGTGTGTCTACACTGACAGATTAATAGCTTAGTTCCCTACCTCTCTTCAAGGCCCAAAGTCCAAGGTCATCCATACCACATATTCACAGAATAGTTTGGGTTAGAAGAGACCTTTTAGATGTCATCTAGTCCAATCCTCCTGCAATCACCAGGGACATCTTCAACTAGATCAGGTTGCTCAGAGCTGTTGGAGTCCAGGATATCGAGTCTACACCTCAGATNATGCTTTTAACAACACACGTTCTGGTATGTTAAAGCCAGGTTTGGGTGGCATGCTAAAGTGTGATAAAGCTCAATAAACAGCAAGAAAAACTGAGAAGCTGCGAGTTTTATTCCTTTATCTGGTACCGGACTTTGATAATAAGAAGAGGTACTCTAGCAAACAACCAAAGAGTATCTCGAGAAGAGCCTTGTCCAACCTGTCCTTGAATATTTCCAGGAATGGAGCATCCACCCCCTTCTGTGCAACCTCTTTCTGTTTGCTCAAAATATTTCCTTCCAGAAGAAAAAACAAGTACAGCTGATGGGACCGTTTCCCCATGAGACAGGCAATATCACTGTGGAAGGCCCCAGTTTTGGTACCTCCTCCAAGACCCTGCACACTAACCTCTTCCAAATATTCACACATAACAACCCAGAGCATGCAACACATACCATTAACATCACATAATGAAAGCACCGGCCTGTCTGGTGGCAACACCCCCACAGACATTTTTTTTCCAAGGTTTTTAGTGGGGAGTGGGGAGGAAGAAAAAAGAAAAAATGAAACACCCAGAAAATTAATAATGATGTGTCAAGGTCATAACTTGTGGCCCAGGAGAGACCTAAGCTAAGAGCTATGCAGAGTGAGTGGACTCAACCTCCAACAGTACTGACACCAGCCACTGCACACCCCTGTGGTCTGGGGGCACCCCAAGGGGTGGCTGCCTCCAAGAATGGGTGCACCCAATGAGAGAGTTCAAGTCTCAAACCCTGCTCCAACAAGCACCCAAATCTATGACAGCATTTTGCAGACCTCAGCTCTGAAATGCCTGAGAGCCCTCCTTGGTCCTGCAAACAAGGTCTCCCTTGGTCTTGTCAAGGTTGGACAAAGAGGCCAGCAGAAGACCAACAGCAACCATGCTTCTAATATTGACAGAAATTAACACCTGTAAAGCAATGTGGCAGCCAGGCAAAAACCCACAACTAGAGGCAAAGTTTATCTAAAAACATTTGGGTTGCCACGATTCCTTTTCAGACAAGACTGTGAAAACAGTTTTGATCTCTAGCCCTTTATTTCCTTTATGGCTGGAACATGAAGTGAATCAACATTTCAGAACCTCCAAAATATTTTTATTTGCTTTTGGTATTTGTTTATAAAAATCATTGGAGTTTCTCAGAGGGAGTGGAAGAACTGTGTTATTTTTCACTGCTTGGAGAAGGAACGAATTTTCAAGGAGTACAATAGGAATGGGATCCAGCCTTTGCAACTTTGTGGTTCATTCTCTTCCTTGGTTTCATAGTAAATTGCTGCACTGGACTAGAAGAATGCTTAATTCGTCACAGACTTGTGACTGAAGCAAGGGTAGCCTCAATGCCTTGGCAGTGGTTACCTCTGCACAGTCCTGACCTCCACAGAAGGAATACAACCCTTTGTAGGGTGCACAGCTGCCACAGGAAGAAAAGCAGAGATGTCCTACATGTTGGACAGGGACCACCAGGCACCTGCTCCTGAGTGGGAGGCAGCAGGTGCTTGTTGCCACTGAAAACAGAAAGCTGATTTACTTCAGTTAAATGTGAATAAAGTCTGATGGAAGGGGAAAAAAAATCACACCAATATGGAAGCTACTGCTTTTTTCTTCTCCTAAGAAATGAAAAATTATAAACTTGTCCTGTCCAGAGATATCTTAAACAAGGACTGGGTTGAAATCAAGGCCCCAAGTATGAACATCCCTGAAATTTAGGAGAGGACCTCCTCTCTTAAGAAGTGTTCCCCTAAAAACCTCTCTATAATGGCTAAACTAAAGTTTTAGATCCCAAGCAGAAATGAATTTAAGAACATTATACTGAGATGGAGATTTTAATTTAGCGTATTTTGGCTGTTGGAAATTAATGATATGACACACCAGACCTCAAAACTCATGGTTTTTCTTCAGTATCACATGCACTGGGATACTTTGATACAGGGATTCTCACCTAGGATATTTTAAAGTGAGAAAGAAATAAAATAAAACGTGGAGATGTCATTTTGTTTGGTTTTATACAGCAGACATGGTGTGTATGAAAAGCAGCACACCTCTCCTCTCACTTCTGGTCATGCTCCCTGGTGGTAGGTAGTTCACTGCTGTCTCCTCCATCATTTTGCATTGTTGTTTTAAAGATCCTATCATTTTCCTTAGGGAAGAGTTTGATTGGCCATGGTAAATGAACCAACAGCCCTTTCATAAGAGAACATGCTGGCAGCTGTACCTATGAGCACCAGGCCAACCACACCCATCACGTCACAGGGAGGTGCAGCCACCAGCAGTGTGGGCACAGGAAGGCAACAGCACCTACTGCTATCCAAAATCTTTCCCTGAGGTCCTGGGGATGGAGGTTCTATCTATACTGCAGCACTGAGGTGATGGGAACAGTGGCTTTCAGTCTGACCTAGCTCATGTCCTCCCAGTTTGGGGCACAGACAGTGCAAATGCATCTGCCTGCAAGAGGCTGTATAGGCAGAGAAGGCAAGAGGCAGACACAGAGTGATGCAGTGGGGCTTAGTCCAGTAGAAAGCATCTAATGATCCCTGGAAAGAGAGTTTCTCTGAATAGTTTGACTATCTTCACCCTGTTCTCTCTGTGGTCACAGTCTGTCCTTCCTTAGTGCTAGCTGGTTTTACCTGGAGGCAGGTGAACAAATAAGCATGTCTCTCTGAAGTTTTCATAAGCAATGTTGCTTACATGAAAAATAAACAAAACAACAAAAAAACCCAACCCAACAAATTTGTCTTTCTTCATTTTAAAAACAGCCGAAATGAAAAATAAATAAATTTTCTCCTTTCAGTGGAAACTTCCTTGACACATTTAGGTTAATAAGTCCATTTGACAGATGACTTATCACTCATCCTCCCATTTCCTAATCACTTCCTTGTCTAACAACCACCTTGACTGAACACTGATGAGAGCTTCTAATAGCCACTCTAGCTGCCTTGCTCCTGTCCACTCTGGGCACAGCATGGGGTGCTGCAGTCACTGGGGAGGGGGCTTTGTCTGCTCCCTCTGGGGGTCAGCCACAGCTTGAAACCCAACTGAAAGCTGAAAGCAACACCTGCTCCCAGGAACTAGATGGTGGACATTTTCACCTTAATAGTAGCCTCGTGTTTTTAGAGTGGTGGAGGAAAGTCTACAGCAATACTTTGCAAAGAAAGTGGTTTGAGAGCAGCACCTCCTGCAAAGAGTGTCTCCAGGAGATGGATGAAGACCACCTCAGACCCACTGCTGGCTTTAGAGCTGGAAATCAGCCCCATGGCTGTCTGACAGTGGAAGGTGCAGGGGCAGTTTGGGGTAGGAGAAAAGTGTGCAGGTTGTCCTCAGTTGCTCTGCCTTGGTTAAGATGCCCATGGGTGAAGCGTGTGTGGTCACAGAGCCTTTGTGGAGGGAGTGCCAGAAAGCCATGACCCAACTGGCAGTCACTGGCTCAACAAGCAGCTCAAAGAGCAGCCAAAGCTGTGCCTGGTAAATGTTCAAACATTGTGGCTGCTGTGATGGATGATCTCTGTGAAGGCAGGGTGGGCTGCTGGTGCCTGAAAACTTCTACAGGCTGTCTGCTTGCTCCATCACCCTTCTTGTGGGTGCCTATTAGGGCAACACAGCTCCTTGCCTGCCCTGCCTGGGCACAATTTCACACACGATTCCCATCTCATCAGGCCCCTGTTATTAAAGGAAAGATGCTATCACAGGGAAAAATCTGGTTCTGTGGGAATTGTCTGCTTTGTTAGGGGCCATCCAGCAGTGCAAATTATGAGTGAGGAAGTGCAGAGAGGTGCCGCTGCTCCAGGTTAATGCCAGCTCTGAGCCATGCTTTTGTCACTCAAATATGCAGGCAAAGCTGCACCAAGCTGCTGGTTCTGGTCATGGGCATACCAGCATTTCCCAGGACAAAACAAGTATGACCTAGGTGAGGGGAACTGCATCTCCATAAGCTTTTTTCTCAAGAAAAAAAAAGCTTTCTCTGTATGCAGAAACACTCTTGTACAGCAGTTTAAGAGTCAGAGCTGCTGGAGGCCCATCTGAATCCTGCACATGTCTGATCCTTGCAGAATGTTTTTTTTCCTCAAAGTGCTCATTACATCAAAGGCAAAGGCTGCTCATTTTAAGTAACTCATTATTTAAGCCACTAGCATGGGAATGGGAGTTAGGGAATGCCCACTCCCAGAAGCAATGCTTGTGACTATGCTTCATGACAAGATTTAATTGCTTTCATTACCCTTCCCCTTCCACAGTTCCTGCTCAGTCCCAAACAGGGAATTGGGACACCTGCCCAAGAGCACACTCAGAGAAAGGAGAGGTCTCTCCCTCAAAGGCAGGGCTGTCCTGCAGACATTTGATAAGCAGTGTTGTGAAAGGTAAACATTTGTTTAACTTTCCCGTAAAAGAGGTTGACAGAAAAAAGCAGGGACTTTTCTTCAGCCTTACTGCCAAAAAGGGCTGCCTAAGAGAAAATTCAGCACATTCAAACTCAAATATCCATACAAAAATTAACCCCAAATATGGATTATGTTTTTTCTGAATGATTTCTGTCTTTTCACTCAACTGAACCAAGTTCACCAGCTTCAAAACTCAGTTTCCAACCAACCAGCTCCACGGAGGAGAGCAGCTCTCTGCTTAGAAGAAGTCATAGCACTGAGTGCAAGCACGGGTGGAGACACAGACTTCTGCAAAACGTGGCTACACTTCAGTTCCTCTCCTGCACCAAGACATTTGGGCCTGTGCCCCTTTCCATTTCAATTTTCCTACACCACTTCCCTTTCTCAAATGAGGACATGAAATACTCTTGGGCGTTTCACTAAAAGCCAATAAAAAGTGTGGTGCTTTAGGATGTCTCATTTTGGGTTCCCACAGTGAGGTTTCAAAGGAGCTTGAATTGCCCTGATGCTGGGCCCAATTCAAACCAAGCCATCTAATGTATTTGGGACCGAGATTATGAAAAACCTCAAGCTCAAAAAAAACCAAAAATCATAAGCACTCTCTGAAAATTGAGACAGGTTATGTCACACATGAAAATAAGGTTCAACCTGTTCCCTCAGATGAGAACAGAGTGGAAAACAAAGATGCACTGAACAACTTTCTGCAAGCAAATGCTGATTTTTTTTAGGGGCACCTGGAAGGAAGAAAAATATTAATTTCTTACACCTCAACCATTTGCTGAAAAAATAGTTGCAAAAGTACCTGAATTGTTTATCTCAGTTCAGTTCCCATCTCCTTTTCCCTCCCATGAAACAGTGAAGTGTTACCTGTCAGACCAGAGAGACAGTGTGACAACGAAACAAAAAAGCAGAGCTGCGATGTGCTAAGACAGCTATCACCAAGGAGCTGCAGATGGACCTTTGCCCAACAACAATTTCATTGAGTTCCATCTCCTAGTGAAACTTCACTCTACTTAAATTGTCCTCCAGCAAGAACCCAGAGCCTCACGCCTAACAGGTAGCATAGTGCTAAGCTATAAACAAGCAGAACAGAAAAAGCTCATGAAAAAAAGTACAGGCACTTTCAATGATACAGCTGTGAAACAGAAATACGGCTCACTCTCAGCTGTACTTTTTCCCCTTATCACCTTTACTAGTAATTCTTAGATTATCATTAACTTTGCCACCTAAATGCAAACGCACCAAGGCACCTTTTCCTTATTTTATTTCATCCTTCACAAGTCTCTTCTGCTAGTTGGGAGCTGATGGCTACAGTCTGGGGAAAGGAGCTGTGGGAGGGACTCCTGCAAGCAGCAGTTGGGAACAATGGCCCACCTTGCTGCTGCCCGCTTCTCCAAGGTCATCCCATGCACCAATGGAGCATCACCATGCTGCTGCTGTCCCGCTGCTCACATTGTGAGATCTGTTGCCATGGCACCAGGGGACAAATCACTTCTCAATTCTGCCCTGCAAATCTCTGCCAGCAGAGCTGGGCCTGGACCTGCAACCTTGGCTATTTTTAGCCACGTGCTGTATAATGCAGAAGTTGATGACCATCTGCACATCTTCATTAGTCAGCCGTTTCCAGGTGCTCTCTGAAAGGAACAGATAGCCAGAGACAGAAGGAAGGCTGGGATCAAATGCTGAGCAAGGGCAGCTGCTTGCCATGCCTTTTGGTGGAGAACTCTGTCTCAGTTACACCTGAAATCCATCATAATGGAACTCGATGTAAAGAGACCTTTGTTCCCTGCAAGCTGGAGGGACACAGACCCGTCACCCTCCTTCCCTGTGGTTGCCACACTGCCCAAAACAGTCAGGATGAAGGCTTCTCCCTTACCTTTCTCAATCCCACGACCTGCTCCCCAAGTCCATCTTGTGCCTTTCCCCCTGTCAGGGGTGGACCAGGGCAGGAGGTCCTGAGGGCTGATTAAGGTCCTCAGACAGAACTGTAAGTGTTGTTCCCAGCCTCCCCAGTTTTCCCTCTCTACACTAGTCTCAAACTAACAGCACACACAGGGCACATCACGTTGATCCAGCCAGCAATCAGGTGGTAGCATAAAGCCCTACATGTCTCCAAAGCTGAAGGGAAGGTGATAGTGCTCCCAGAGCCATTAAAAAGGTGACACATATCAGTCTTTAGGAAGAATCAAAGTGCATTGGCCACTACCAGCTCATGAGTGCTGTGTGATCAAAGCTAGGCTGCATTGGAGGAGTCAGACACCTCCTGACCAGCAGCCCAGCCTCACCTGCCATGTAGACTGCCAGCCTACTGAAGCAGCAAACCAGTATAGTTTTTCAGTAAAGTAATTCCAGTAAACTATTTCAGATTAGAAGGTTCTTTTTTTCAGATAACAAAATGAAAACAACTTTACAGACTCACAACTATATTTCGCAACGATACACTTGGGTTTTCTTTTAGGCTTATTGAAGGTTAAGGGCAAATCTCCCAAATCCTGGGTGCAGTGGGGTATGTGAGAACCCCCCTTGGCAGCCTGCATCCTAAATTCACTGGTTTAAGCCAAGCTCAAGAACAGATCCTTCAGTGGCAGATCCAGGCTCCAGGCTGGCAAACCCACAAAGCCTGGGGATGCTCTGATTGAGAGGTGCATTGCAATGCATCAGGAAACCACTGACCAAACTCAAGCTCCAAGCTCAGATGTGCCCAGAGCAGACGGTCTGAGTTCTCAGGTCTAAGGTTATCGCACAGATTTTTCTCCCCATCATGCTGACAAAGTGAAGACGTTGACTTTATATCCCTGTCTGGCAAGCAACTATCAGAGAGAAAAAACTGAGACTGGACCTGCTGAGGCAGCCTAATTCCTTCCAGTGCCTCCTAGCCATCGCCCAGCCAAAATACAGCAAAGTGGCACTTGGGCAGTCTGGAGACAGATGTGCTTTTCCTGCTCATCCTGTTCCTGCCCTGCTGAAGATGGCCAGCTTGCACAAAAAGCAAAGCAGCAGCTGAGTACAGTGCTTGCAAAATTAAGTATTGCCATCTGACACCAAGACAGGCTCGAGAGAAGCCCCTCACACGTGAGGGGTTGCACCATCTCTGGTGTGTAAGGGTGTAGCTCCACAGAAATCCAAGGAGCTGGGTTGATTCACACCATCTGCAGAGCTGATTACTGAGGAGCGTTGCTGCCTCACTCCACATTTTTCTTATTTTGTGTAATGTCAGAGGGCAAATCAAAGCCATGTGAGGCTCTGCACTAAATCACTCACTGTGATTTAGGAAATGTGTACAAACAGAGGCATGTGTGACTACACGACCAGCATCCCCTCTGAATGGAATCAAAGATGGTACCAAAAAAATGCACGGCCAAACCTGAAATGAGCTGTTACAGATCAACCTGCTGCTAAAACAAGCAAGGATTTGAATCCTGGTGCCCAGATATTCATGCCATCTGCAACATGCTTTGGTTTGGGTTGGGTTTTTTGCAGCTTGACAAGTTCTGTGCTTCCTCCCTGCACTCAGAAAGACCAAACTAGAGGTGGCAGGGTTAAACTGCTGTGCAGGGTGACAGTCACACTGGGAAGAAAGAGCTTCATTTGAGCCAGGCAGGAATATCCCAATTAGCACAGAAAGTGGGAGCCACAGTCCGAGGTTGGGGTCAGCAAGAAAATTTCACATAAATAACCCATCAGACCTTATTAATGGCACTGGTGGGCTTCCAGATGCTGCAGAAGAATCACATCCAGAACAATGACACCCAACAGTGGATTGCCCATCCACAGCAGCTTCCCAACATGCAAAGCATGCCAGTGTCACAATGTGTCATTTCCCCAGCCCTGATCATCCTCAGCTAAATCAGTGACATGGTCAGAAGAAGCATCATGGCCCAAGTGCTCCAGTGTCTCCCTACATGCAGTATCCCAGCCCAGCATTCAACAGAAACATCCTCAGTTCCTCCTGCTCAGAAAGGGAGCTGGAGAGGGTAAGTCTGATAGCAAAGGAAGATCTAGGAGTCAGATTCAGGCCGTTGAAAAAAATTGGATCATAGCCTTCACCCTCATATGCTGGAATTGTTTGTTTATCTTCTTGCTTCCTCTATAAAACAACTCATCCCAGCTGGGTCATAAGGAAAGGAACAATAGCCATATATTTTTAGGCTCTATCTGTGAATCACTGATGACCAGTTTTTCCATTTTGTCACACAGACAGTTTTGTTTCAGAATAAGACCCTGCAAAGCAGTACAAACCATGAGTGTGCAGGGAAGGGGTAGTCCTGGCAGCCAGGGATCCCCCTTGAGCACCTGACAGCCTCAGCCTTGCCTGGTGACATCACATTTGTGCTGCTTCCAAGAAGTAAGGCACCAGAAGGACTTCCAAGCAAGTTACAGCCATAGAAGTTACCCATAACCTGACAAAGAGTTTGGACATAGGGATATCTAAGATCTGCCTGTGACCAAAAAGGTGGGTTTTGGTCTTTTTTTTTCTTTCCTTTTTTTTTTTTTTTTAATAAAGGATGCCTCTCTCAAGAATGTTTTAGGTGTTTCTTTTCTCTCCCTTATTACAGCATCCTTGACCATATCAAACAGAGAGAGTCCTACACAAGAGGCGAGTGCTTGGTGCCACAAACACAAGAGCCTGCTCATTAAGACACACAGGTTAACAATGCAAATCCACAGCCTAAATATAGCATGTGACAGAAAGTCCCAGTCCAAATAAAGCAATACAGTACCTCAGGTTCCTGTCAGAGGCAGGAACAGCCCAGCCACAATATACTCAGAGGTACAGTGAGAGGAATCATAGCTCTTGGCCCTGTTGGTCCCCTGGGGCCCAGAGCTTGCATGCACCACCAGGTAACCTCAGTGCTACCGTAAAGTCTCTGGCATGGCAGAAAGAAAGCGAAGATGTCACAAAAGCCAGACCTCCTGCTTCTCCTCCATCACCTCAACCAGTGGCAATATCAGGGGAGAAATTAGAGGTGGGTTTCAAAAGTGCTTGGTAAGTCAGGAGTACATTTTCCACTGCTTGTGACACATTAAATAGTGTATGGGAATAATTTCTCCTTAAGAAAGATAGGAAAAAGGTTACTAGATGACAGATTATTCTCTCCCCAGTCTGTTCCACTAAGCCTCCTCTGAAAGAATAGCTTCCAGTAAACTAAAGAGATAGCCCACAAAGCTCATTTTTGGCAGTTCATGTTGCTGGATGAGGTAGCATAGGTGCAGAGAGGTGAAGAGATTTGTTTTTACTTGCATGGAGTATCACAGGAAATTCTGCCTGCTGGCCCTTAATCATAACTCTATCAGCAATCATGCAGGCTTCTAATATGGCTTTCTTGTTAGCTCTAGGGACTCCCCATCCTGTGGTTTTCCCAAATCCATCCCACCCTCCCTACTACTTCCTGACAAGGTCTTTAATAAAAGGTGTTTTATCTTTTCCATGCTTCAGGGCAGGTCTCGGGTGCTCATCTTGCCCCAGCCTTCTCCCACTTTCCATAGCACTGATTCATATGGAATACAGGCACATCCCGTACTCCACATGAATCATTCCCTTTTCAGCTTGTGTTCCCAATGATAATATTTTTGTGAAGCAGTTTTATTCTGTTAGCCCACAAAAAGCTCCATTACTCAAGCCTTTCCCAGATTATCTAGCGTGTTTCTCTAAGGAAGTTTTTTCCACTATGCTGCCCTGTAATAAATCCCTTTCCTCTCTAAAGTGCAGGGGTGGAAGGATGCAGGGGAAATGAGTCTACCAGCAAATGGATTGACTCGTGCAGCCATTTCCCTAAAGTTTACACTCAGTAATTAATACTTCTGAGGACATGCATGGGTAAAAGAGAAGATAAAGCCTACAAAAGTGTGTTTCTTTCTAGACACATGAGTATGGTGCAGGGAAGAGCACTCACCTTCATGGTTCTGTATACATACAGATGGTATATGCCATAGCCCTGCCCAGCCTCCCCACTACTCCCAAGCTCACCTATTCCAGTGTGTACACCACAGGAATTAAACACTATCATCCCCCACAGGTTTCTGTCATAACCCCCAAGATGGGAGTGGGGGAAACCAAGGAGAATCATATCAGCTTGTATCTCCCAAAACAAGAGCATCCAATTGCAGCAGCACAAGGAGCCCGAGGGAAAGGGCAGTCACACTCCACAACTTAAGAGAAAAAACAACAACAACAACAACATCAAAAGCACCACCTTGGCATGCTCAAAAACATTTACTCCTCTCAAATTTTCCATTCTGGACCTTGGCCAGGATGTAAATTTCTTGTTTTGGAAAAATTGAACAAATTTCTGCAAGTGTAGGGGAAGTATTGCACTTTCTCCATTTCCAAAGTGAATTGTGAAAGAGCCACTCTTACACATCTTTAAACTTACTGTGAGTTTAAAAGAAAAAAAAAAATAGCAAAAGCAAGACTCATGTCAGGAGTGAGTCCTTAATGGCCATTTAGGAACAACATCCTTTCATGGATTTAAAAGAATCCTGTAGAGAGCAGTGGGTGCTTGCTGCCATGGCTTACAGGTCACCTCTCCCTGCTGATGGCTCCAGGGGGACAGTTGCCTGTTCACCCAGAGGTCCCAGACACACATTAGACCTGTCCTTAGCTGATAAGAGAAGCAAATCCAAGCTCACAGTACAACCCCATAGGAAAAGGGGTAAATGGTCTCCTAAGAGGTTGGTGATAAGGGTAAGGAGAAAAAGCAGGGCTTGGTTTTACCCAGCTCATATTGACTGCACTGGGTGCTGAGGTCTGGGATTTGACAAGGACGCTGAGAAGTTGGGGGATAGCTCATAGGAAGGAAGAAAGGAAGAACCTTGATGGGTGCAGATGATACAGAGAGGTGGTTTGATTACAGCTGTCAAATTTCATGGAGACACCAATGGGACTCTAATTCAGCACAGAAATATTGTAGACTAAACACAGGAAAAACAGCCACACTAGGCTAAAGGGCAGAGGATGGAACTGGTGTTCCTTGCTGGCTTTAACATGTCTGGAAGGACCTTTGAATTTATTTAGACAGTAGAAATCCACAGCTTTGGTGTTAAAGTTCCCTGGATCGTAGGAAGCCCAGCTGTGTGGGCAAGGTACACCCAGGAGATCAGATCCATTGAGAAGTCTGCTCCTCTCTGGCAGCACTGAAGGGGAAGGTGCTCAGAAGCTGCTGGACTAGAACACATAAAACCCTCTCCCCTAAATGCAGCATAATCTTTGGAGAAGATGAAGGTCAAAAGGAAAAGAAAAAAAACCCTGAAAAATAACCTCCCCTCCCTCACATGGAAATTGAGACTGCTGGATACCATATTTTAAGCATTTCTATGTTTTTTCAGTATGTACTGCCTTGCCATTTGTAGCCTTTAGTGTCTCTAAGGAGAGATATCTCTGCCATGTGCACATGGCAGAGATCAAGTGCCAATTTGGGAGAAGGCCTTTTGCTGGGCACCACTCTGCCTTTCACCTGCTGGAGCTGGAAAGTGTTCACAGACTAACCACATTTTCTGAATCCCTGCAGAAACGTGGAGCTCTGGGCTCTTTGCACGTGCCTCCCCTCACCACTGCAGTGTCCTCCAGGCTCACACTTCCTCTGAGGGAGTCACATCCTCTCCAAGCTGGGCAATCCCCACACACACCCCTGGGATAAGGATTTTGCCAGAGAATGAAGCAAAGCCCACTGTCTTCCCCCTGCCTCCTATTCACAGGATGTCCCTGTGCTGAGAACATCTCACCACCACTGCCAAGCCTCCTGACCCACCAGCACTAAGAAGAGCCCAAGTACAGGGTATCATATAAAACACCCTCTCTCTGAGATAGCCCAACTCCTTCTATGGGAACTCTCGCCTTAAGAAACCTTCCTTCATGTTTTCAGTTGAGACTTGCCGGTGCCTCTTTTGTACCTTTTTTTTTTCCCTTTTCTTCCCCCTCTCCAAACATTTGTTTTTATAAGCTTCTTGTTGAGATCATAAAATACTGGGTTGGAGGACTATAAATTCTCAAGGAGGTATTCTTTGAAGGGAGCTTTTTTCCTTGCAATTAAAATAATCATTAAAAAAAAAAAAGGAGGGAAAAAAAACCATTCCTCTCTGTCTTGCAAACACGCTCCTATCTGGCAGGACAACATCTAAATAAGGATTTGGACCCTTACATATCATCTTGCCTCTTAGATTTAACCAGAGCAAGGATTTGCAGCTTGGGAACCACAAGTAGAGATGAGCAGCAGCCAGCCCTGGTGTCAGGTCTCGGGCCCAAGGAAAGGAATTTATTTTGGAGTTTTGCAGAGATAATAGTTACCTGTTCATGCTGGGTCAAACTTCTTCCAACATCGTGTTAGGAAGCACACAGCTGTCAGACAGACCTGAGAATGTCTTTTTTCACCTTTTCATCAGGAAGCCAAAAACACTTCATGGAGAGATCACCACCAGGCTGCTGGAGGATGCTCAAAAGCCCAGCATATCACACATGGTGATAACTTGTTGCATGTTCCCCCCAGAGATACACATGTGATTTAACCCAGTGGTACAATTACCCACATTAATTACAGGACACCTGGGGTGCCCTGCACCTTTCAGGAGCATCATTGTTGTTGCAGGTGTGGAAACTGAGGCACAGGAGCTATATCACAATTTACCTAGTGGCCAAAAGGGCTGCACTCCTTCCCTCACTACCATGCTCCACACCCACCAGCTCTCAGGCAACTCGAGGCTGCCACTTGCCCCTTGGTGGGTTTGTGTAATTGAATCCTGTCCTGACTGTGGCAAAGAAAGAGCCGAGGGGACTCAACTCTCACTCTCTAAGTAAAAAACACCCTACTGGGATTTGGAGCACTATTAGCTAAATCTTGCAGCCTTTATTCAATCAAGCCTTCGGCTGAGAGGCATTCCCATCATGCAGCCTTAATTGGCTTATTTAAGATTAACTAGACCAGCTGCCTGGGCCAGCTGAGTCAGTGAGGGAGTGCAGGGGGCTTTCCCTCATCACTGTTAAGGGCGTGAGTACCATCAATTCCTGGGGCCCTGTAAACCTTGACTTGACTCCAGATTAACCCCAAGCTCCACTGATGGCACAGGAGCTATGGTTGCTTTCATAAGATGTGTGGTGGCTGCTGTAAGCTTTGGCTCTCCCAGGAGAGCAGGGCAAGAGATGCCTTACTGCCAGCCCCCTGCCTTTGGCCAACATCCCCAGCCTCTTCCTGTCCTCAGATTAAAGAAGGGATTTGCAAGTGGCAGAGCCAAGGGCAAGATTTCTTCAAGGCAGATACCCTGGTCCCCCATTATCGCTGCTTCTTTTAAAAGAAACAATTGTGCAGAAGGAGGAGGAGGAGGAGGTCACATGAAGGATGCCTGAAATTCTTTCCAAACCACAGCCATTTCTGACCCATCAGAAATTTCCCCACTTACTCTGGCCTGTGAACTCTGGAAAATGCAATTAAAAGAGAAAAAACAGAGGCCTGAAACCTCTGATTCAGGCGAGCTTTGTGACATTCATTAATGAGGCCAAACTTGCAGGATGCTGATTCAATAGGAACGACTGTCTGCTTCCAGCCCTGGTTCATCAAAAGTTCATCAGCTCTCCCTTCCAACAGAAACCCTCCTTCTGCCTTCCCAGAAGTTAAGGGAGCATCTTTTTTAATGGTTTAATGTGACTGAATTGTCATTTGCTGAACTGACAATAGAGATGAGCAGCCCTTTATATATACATATACACACACATACATATATATGTATTTATATATACACTATAACTTCTCCCATATAGCATCTTCTTTCTGTACCTGGGTGTACCATGCACCACCCAAAGCCGGGCTGCCCTGGCGAGGTGACAGCAGACAACTGCTGCTCCCACCCCAGCAGGAACCAGCCTTTTGAGGAGGGCACAGGACAAACTGCCAGTGTCACCACAGCTGAGCCAGAAACTTCTGGGCACGTTGTCTGTCTCCCCTCCACCCACGTGTCAGCAAACGGATCCTGACACCACTTCACTGATTTGTTATTTGATATTTGGTTCTCTCCACCCCTGCCCTGGACACACACAGCTGCCCACACATGGCCACCTCTGAACTGGTTGATTTGAACTGTGGAGTTAATTTCCAGCAGTAGCATTGGTGGAAAGCAGTGGCAAAAGGAGACAGAGGGGGATGAATGGCTCTGGCATGTTCAGAGGTGGCCCTGGGCTGATGATGGGTCTAAGCGAGAAGAAATATAGGAGGACAAATGATTTTGGCATGTTTGAAGGTTAAAATGGTTAAAATATTACAAAATTAAATGAAGCCCTTGGACTAAGAGGGGCCACACACCTGGGAGTAGGTGGGTTTTATTGTGAGCAGTCCTCCTGTTCCACGTGGACTTAACCAGCCCCTTTCTTCAGTAAGTCTGCCCTCTACCAGCTGAGTCCCCATGACATCCCAGGCCTCTCCATGGCATGAGAGGCTCCCACTGCTATTCCAGATCATGCTGTACAAAGCTCACCACTTGATCCCTGAGGTAACATTATCACCCTCTGTTTAATACCATTAAGCAAAGCTACCTGCGTGGGGCCACCTGTGTAACCAGAGAATTTCCCATGGCCACATGCCAGGGTGTCTCCTTCCAGCCCGGACCCACCACCAGGGCAGGAGGGGGACAGTCTCAGGAATGAGTGCTCTGCACTCCTGGATGTGGGTTGCTCCAGCTGCTGGCAAGGTGAGATGGAGTCCCATCTGCTCAGGGTGCAAAGGGCATTGATGCTGCAGGAAGTAATACACCTCTCCCCGAATCCATAGAATGCCATCCTAACCTGCCTGCCGCGGTGAAAACAGACAGGATGACTTTTCCAGAGCAGTAAATTGGGCTCAATTTCTGGGGACAGAGTCCACATGGAAGAGCCAGCTGATTCCTCTCCACGTGTCAACATGCCTGGTTGGCTGTGCCAGTGTGCTCCTCTGCAGAGGGAGCTGCCTCTCACAATAGGGTTGGGATTTCCTCCCTGAGGAGCCTGAAATGTATCCCTTCAGATGAGAGGCATTTTTTTTGCTTTCAGTTGGGCAGAATAGAGATGAGAAAGTACAATATGGCTGGAATGAGACACTGTCTAAACCCTGATACTTGCTTTCCACAACAGAGAAACGCCAAAGCCTGACAATTATAATCAATGGCAATATTGCTTCCTTCAAGATGTAATCCAGTGCAAGGCTAAAATCTTGTGGGAAGAATTTATTTTTAACTCTTCCACCATACTGAAATTATAGAGCTTTTAAACCCACACCCCCCTCTCTGAAAAAAGTTGAACATTTCCGTACTTCCCTGTATTTCAAAGCACAGAATTAAAACTGGTATGGATTTGAAAAATGAAAACTCACTCAACTTGGAGCCCGCTAGATTTTACCCCAAGTTCTTGGAACAGTTTTTAAAGGGCATTAAGCAAAAACCTCTGTTTTACAGAGGGGGAACCAAATCATGTATTGAATAAACATCTAAAAGCTAGTCAAGCAAAGTCAGTAGCAACATTGGAAAAGCCATCCATGTCTCTTGACTTCTCCACAGGTTTGCCACCCAGGGACTAAACAAGCAAAATAGATCTCAAACCAGTCATGAGGGAATGCAGAAAACTCAGGTGAGCTGCCAATTGAAAAGATACTGAATTGTACCCACCACAATGTGCAGTTAAAGAAATTAATTCCTTCCATGGTCAGAAAAACATGGTTTTGAAGTCTGTGGCTTTGCAAAAAGATTTCTCCCCATGCAACAGATGACATGAAGGGCTTTTTCCCTATCTGGTAGGGTGGTCTGGGGAGCAGGAGGTGATGGCAGTGCTATCCAGGACTGTGTGGAGGAGGCTGAATGAGCTAAAACACTGTGTCGAGGGTAGGGCTGGAGTTGAGAGAACTTTCGTTCCTCATTTGACTGTTTTTTTTTAAAAAGTGTTGTGTTCCGATTCCAGTTGGAGCTTTTTAGCTGCAAGAAATTATTTTCACCCCATCCCAATGGAGAGCACATCACCTGTGGGGATGGGGAATTATAAAAACACAGGGAGAAAGCTCAAGGTGGCCATTCGGGACAGACATCCATCTGTAGTCAGGGTTTTCAAACTCAGCTTATGTCTTCCTCACCTCATGCACAGCTCAAGTGTCTTTAAAAAGGGCCCCTGAATTGCAAGCAATGTTAATGTGTATTTAAAAGTGATTTCTCTTGACCCACTGGAGGGCAGTTGTTGTGGCAGGAGTGGTTGGAAGGAGGGCTACAGGCTCTTGGCTGTCATCTCCAGGAGCTCAGGTTCTGATTATTCAGGTCCATTACATGGAAAGTGACTTTCTAAAAATATTTCACTCTCTAAATATTCAGCATTGGCTGACTGTTCAGCCTCATAATTCGGGGCAGGGGTGGTGTACCATGGCTTCACAGGGCAGCCACACCACAGGAAACACCACTCAACACACATACCCACAAGGGGTACAGTTTGTAGTTGGTAAGTTGTTGGGACTGTAAAAAACAAAGAGATCCCCAACAATTCTACAGCACATGTTTATATTTTCATTTACACCAGCTTGGGGGTTTTTTTCTTGGTTTTTTAAACACACTTCTGTCTACAGCCATAATGGGATTTACTGAGTCTAACAGCTGAGTGCCAATCAAGTTTCCATGGAGAAAACAGTAGGTCCAGCTCACTCTCCCATGTACTCTTATTTCCAGCTCCCTTGGAGGCACTGCCTTTGTAGCTGCTCAAGAAGCACTCTTGCACTGAGGACAGGAGTCCTGGGAAAATAATCAGGAAGACAAAGAAATAGTCAGGAACACAGAGACACAGTGTGCTCACAGCATCCCAACAGCCTTGTATGTGCATTTGAAGCTTCTCCTTTGCCATGCCCTGCCAAGAGCAGACAGCATAGTGCTCCAATAAACAGGGCATCCAACAGAGACCAAACCTCCCCAGCTCCACTTGAACTGCTCTTCAGCTCCAAAAGGTATCCTATGCAATAGAAGATACAAACCAGAGGTTCAAGTGCTTACAGGAGTTGATGTCAGAGAGTTTACACTCCTTTCTCCTTGATCTGGGCACCTTGCCTCTCCCTGCTGTAGGAACAGTGGAAAATGCTCACTGCACCCTCCACACAAGTAACACACAACCTCAGATCCCTCTTGATGTGCACTTTCATGTGCAGTATCATTTGAGTGAAGCTGCCCTTCATCTTTGAGGTGGGGCTGTCAGAAAGCCGTGACCAGGCCTACTCCCATTTTTCACACCTCATTGTTGATAAAACTGGGCTTTGAGGATGATGATGGGGCCAGCTGGCATCTGCAGCCTGGGTCTGATCTGCACTGCCTCAGGAAGATGCCCTTCCCTGACCTGTGCCACCCCACGCTCCCGAGAGCATCCTGCAGTATCCACAGAGCTCACATGGGATGCCTCTCCATATGGAGTAGGGCTGGAAAAAGCAATGTAGTCTGCTTAGGGCTAATGGTGGCTCCCAGCTGTGCAGTGGCTGTAGCCAGTGACCTCCCTCCATGTTAGGCATCCCTCACTGCCCAGCTTTCTTAGGCTACCCTAGCAAAATTTCTTCAGATGCACCGATCTGTAATCCATGGCTAGCTTAGATTTCTGTCAAGAGCTGCTTATAACCCCACCACTCCCCATCTCCAACAATTCCCAAAAGGTTCTTGTAGGCAAGCTTCAGTGACTGTGGCATGGTGGGAGGAAAAGGCACCTTCCTGCTTGTGCAATAGGGAGAGGATGGCACAACAGTGGTTCCACAGTCTTAGGCAATCCTGCACTCCTAAAGCCTCTCCTTTGGCTGGCAGTCACTGCCTCCCAAACTGCCTTTGCAGCCTGGCTGTGCAGCCACTGCTACCAGTGCCAGGCAAAGAGTGTAATCAATGGCAAGCAGGCTGCATTTTAATTACCCTTTATATAATGCAAACGTGACTGCATTAATAATCCTTGCAAGCCATGCGACCGTCTTACACAACCTTAATTACTCAGGGAGCTCAGCATTTTCCATTGTCGTGCAATTTGCTTTATCTTTTATTATCTCACCGGGCTGCCAGGCCCTGAAATACAAAGAGAAACACTTTCTGCAACTTCACCCAAGCCAGGCATCTCAAAGCTTTGTGCCTGCTCCAAGACAATCATGTTTCCTTCCCTTTATTTCCTCAGAGCAGAAAGTCAGAACATCACCCAAACGTATGTCATTATTAGTAAGTGCATATGCACAGGGTTTTGTGTTGAGAGGGTTATTCCCATGGAACTATCTGTATTAACAACAGATAAGACTAATGGGTGCTTGACACATTGCACGGGGCCAGACCCAGCAGAGTACTTAAGAAAGTGAATAAAGCTCTTAAGCACATTTTCCCATTGACTGGAGCTTACCTGTTATTAAGAACTAAACACTAACAGGAGCATATGGGTGTTTGCAGAAATGGGAATTAGGTTCTGACGTGACATCCTGGATCAACCAGATTTTTCCAGTGGCTTCAGCAGCAGGAGGAAAAATAATTACTCATCAGCCTGTACCAGAAGTTGTCCTCATTCGGGGAGATTGGCATGCTAAAAAGCCTCTGTGGGACAAGAACCAGAGCTCCTATGTCCTCTTGCACTTAATATCATGCTTAGCACTCAGGTGTTCCACAAGTTTCTTTGTCCTCCAGGCCCTTGAGGGTAAGACTTGCTCTACTTCATTCCCCTGTCCCCAATGCAGTCATGATGGGGCACTTCAGGTGATCCCTTGCAAGTCATGTCAACACACCAGAGTTTCCTAGGGTTTCTTGTAAACTTACAGATCTGCTGAGATATTGTATATAACAAAATGAATATAAAGAATAATATAATGATAAAATAAGGAATAACACTTTTGCAAAGTATTCAAGTGGTTATCAAAACCCATTGGATCATATTTGCAAATTTTGTGTTAAAAAAAAAAAACAGGAAAAAATAATAGAGAGATGTTGCTTTCTCACAAGAGAGTTCCCTCAGCACTGCTCAACCCATTGCTCAGCCTCCCACTGCTGTGCTTGTGGACTGAAATCCATAGGGAGACCTCAAGCAGAACTGTCTGGAAGAGTATCCAAACTCTCACACCCACCGATAAAGGGTGAGGACTTTCTTCCCCCTTAGAAGTCTCCTGCAACTGCTTTTTCATACATCTGCCAGTGCCATTAAAAAAAGGCCCCAGCTGGCAAAATGATTATAGAACAATTAAAATACTACTTCTCTGGGACTGATTCTGATACTGATTTGGACTGGCACAAGATTTCATTAAAATCGCTGCTGTTGTGTATCTGCAGAATTGCAACCAGAATCGAGGCTATAAATAAATAAATAAATATTAAGAGAAACAAAATTAGGTATTTGAAGTATTTGGAGATGTTTCCCACCAGCTCACTCCCAAAGCTTTTATGTACAATTAGCTCTCCTAAGGTCCCTATTGGGGATCATTTAATTAAATAATAGTTCAATGTTGAGTTACAGAATTCAGTCTATAAAATATTATAAAGCATGTTAAATTATGCATGAAACTAAACTGAGTTAGTTGGGGAACAGGGATTTGTGTTCTCTGGAAGGTCACACATCTCTCTTCCAGGGACGTGACAACAAGCACAGATGTGTAGGAGCTCTTCCACTGGCTCAGGCTGTCAGTCCTTTTCCTGCTCTACCTTGCAAGGCCTGGCAATCAGCACAGGCACATGTTTCACTGCACAACCCCTCCTGAACCACCTTCCCAAGGAAGAACTTCCCTGAAGCCCCCATAGGTTATGACTGCCAGAGGGTTTAACAACTTACAGCTCTCTGAAAGGTCTTAAAGAAAATAAGTGAAATATGCTTATTCCTGCAGATGTCTTGTGTTATTTGTGGACATTTTTCCTTGCTTGACCTCACTTTTGTTTTATGGCAGTGACTTCCACATAGATAGAGAAAAAAACAAAACATTTTCCTTAAATGAGTTTTGAAATTATGCCTTTTCTGCTCCTTTTAGTGTTCGAGAGTTCAGTGTGAAACAGGCAGTAGAGGAATGCAGGGAAGGAGATATGGGGAAATTGAAGATCAGCAGCAAATGATTTTGTAGCCCAGAGTATTAACCAGGTCTTTAACCAGAGTTTTTAACACAGTATTGGTGTCCTGGTGCCCATCCTTTCAAAAAGACACAGTAAAAATTGAGAAGGGGGCAGAACTAGGCCACAAAAGAGCTGGAGAAGATGCCGGTAGGAAGGCATCCAGAGAGCCATCTGTCTTACTGAGACAGTGGAATCAATTGCAGTGCATGAGCACATAACTCCTGGCGCTAAAAGGCTCTGTCAGAAAAAGGGAGAACGAAAAGAAAAAGCTGTAGACTGAAGCTGGACAAACTAAGTAAGAAATACATCAACAGTTCAAGCCTGAGAGTCAGAAACTAGCACCAAAGGAAACAGCAGAATCTCCATCTTTTGAAATGGTCAAAGCAAGGTTGGATAGATGCATGGAAGGCATGTTTTATCCTAGAAACGAGCTAACAGACTCAGAATATGAGGGATGAGTGTGGTTGCATGGCCTCAAACACAGGAAAGGGACTGACCCTGCTCTCTCAGCTTCTGCTCTGTGGCAGTGTATGTCAGGTTGCAAGGGACTTTGTTCAGTAAAAATAATTTCCTGAAAATGCATCTTTTCCTAAGGACTGCAGTGCTGTAGAAACTACCAAACTGCATCTATCAAAAGATGACTGATTTAATGGATATCAGTATTGAAAGCAAACAAAAACACCTCCAGGAATGTGTCATGGGATAAGAAAGTCATCCCCCCTACTCACAAGGAGACAAGACCTGGGGACAGCCAAGTTAGATGACTACACTTCATCTCTTCAGGTAGGAGAGGAAAGCAGAGGGTTTTCAAAAGGACATTCGTTGCTATGAAGTTTCAACAGAGGTGGTGGTTAGTAGCAGGGATGAAGGGCTTGGCTGGAAGTACTGTCCTGGCCAGTCACACCCATCCTGTGCCTTGGCACACTCACCTACAGCATCATAATACCACTCACCTGCTCACAGGGTACTGTGAGACTTCATTAACTTCTTCAGAATCCCCTAATTTAGAAGCAGGTTGGCTAGACTAGTGCTCTACAAACAAGAGCATTGATTAACACCAGTAATCACAACTTGTAGTTAATAGCCCTCTATGGTCAGGGCCTTGCTCATAGTTACACTTGCTGAAAAAGACACAGTGAGCCCTGTACACTCCTGACACAGGCTCATTCAGAAGTCTCCAGGATGGATGCTACAGGGCCTCCCTTTTCATTCCAAGCCACTACAGTGGTCAGGGCTCAAACTCTGGGGGAGCAGCACCACTTGGCCCTCACCCACAGCCCTCAGAAATCATACAGCTGCAAAATACCATTTCCATTCAGGAAAGGAAACTCACTTGCACAGCCCTCACCCTTTGCATGAGCAAGTAAGTCTAGATCTAGTGAGCTTTGCCTTCTCCTTGAATTGGTTTAAGGCATGAAATGGTTTCCTGCTACCATTAGCTTTTTTTGATACACTAATTAATGTGCCTTCCTGCAGAAAGAATAAAGATTGAGAGGTAAAGCCATTGCCCGGAGAGACCTGAGCTTCCAAGGAAGTGCTAATTAGTCCTTGTTTTAGAAACCTGGTTAAAGCAAGTGAGCAGGTGTTGCTAGAAACTGGAAATAATTTGTACAAACATGTCCTTTCCTATGTGACAGCAGAGCTAATTACACCTCCTTGGGTCACTGCTCCATTTTACCTAATATCTCTTTGTCAAAAGTGTATCACTGCCTGGCACTGGCTGCCAGAATAAACACTTGGTGTCAGAGATGAATTAACCCCTTCTCCCATCATGGCTTGAGAGGAAGGATGTTGCTACCAACCCCACTTGCTCCAAGGACAGGGGAAACATCTCAGATCTTTCAGGCACGAGAGGCACTGTGCAGTGCACCCTGCCTTGTGCTCCACTGTACCACCACCAGCAGGTTTCAGTGTCATCGTGCTTGGTGTCAGCGTAGGAAGGACTTAGGGATGGTTATGTGCTACATCCCACTTCCATGGCTTGCGATCAAAGCTTTACAACCTCCTGGGAAACCAAAATATTCCCTGGGGGAAGGTGATTGACACACTGAGAAGGGACGATTCTGGGAAAGCCACAGAAGTAATCACGAAGCACATTATTGTTTATATAAGACATGATGTGTGCAGGCTTTCTCAGACACAATGGTCTCATTGTATCAGCTTAATCTCAGGCTGGGGGGAGGTGTCCATGCACATCTGCTAAGCTGGAATTGAGAAAAATGGGAAGCAATCACTCGGCACAAGCCAGTACAGGAGGAAAGCAGACAGCTGTGGGTTGATTTCAACAAGAAGGATTTCCTAAGCACCCTCCCAAAACAGAGGTGTCTCTGTATTATTTAACAAGTATCATGCAATGTTAACCCATTGTTCGCACCACATCCGTAGGAAGAGACGGGGGCCCAACACAGACTGCATGGACACAGAGGTATCCGTGAGTCACTGTGTAACATGGGAGACCTTCATGGCCCCCTGGGCCTTGGTTGGCTTTTGCAAAAGGGTGCATGGATGTGTTGGTAATGCCTGGGAAGTGAGAACTGCTAGAGGAAGGGAACACAAACACCATGACTACACTTGTGAGCAAAAGCCTGTTTCTAAGGTGCCTGCTGAGGCAGTGAGGTGTGCTTTTCCTGCAGGGAAAGGATGCCGGTACCCCCTGCAGATGCTCAGCTATGGCCCCATGACTCCAGCCTATTGTACCGGGATGAGGATGCACCTACAACCCAGGATTTGCTCCTGCCATGGAGACACCCTGGCCCCTCCACCTGGCATAAATAGGATAATAAATGAGGATAGATGCAATTTGGAGGTTGTGGTAAATGAGCTTAGTGCAGACAGATTATGCTCCTGACAGCCGCCCATGGGACATTAGAGCCCAAAGGTGAAACACAGGCCCAGGTAGCCCTGGTACCAAACAGGTCCAAAGAACAGGAGCAAATTCTCAGTATATTGAAGGATAATGTGAGTTTTGCCTCTGTTGCAGCGTCAGCTGCAGTGCAGGCTGAGCAGGGCAGAGCTCTCAGTAAAACACAGTACATGTTAGCCAGCCCAGGGAGCTTCCATGGAAAAGAAAGTTTCAGGGAGCTTTCCCTTCTCTGTGGGCCCAACCTGTTCAGCATCTGCTGCTGAGCCACCTCTTTAGCCACAGCATTTTTCCCAGTCATGGGCACTTATGGCCAGATCTGCAGCTGGTCTGACTGAATGGAGAGCTGAGCCCAGAGCCTAGGGGATGGCAGCACGGCTGTGGGACCGGTGGCAGGGTAGCCCCAGCCAAAGCCAAGCAGAAGGGGTGCTCTCCGCAGCACAGCAGCTGCCCCTGCAGTTGCTCCCAGCACTCCTTGTCTCAGCAGCTGAGCATGGCTTGGCTGGATACGGGCTGGAAGGCAGGGACAAACCCCCTTTGTGAAGTTGATTCCAGACATACTGCCCCACACATGCACCCTCTGAAGAGCGTCCATTAGAGCCCAGCTCATCAGAGCTGGGATCACACTGGGGATGAAGTGATAAAAGCAGGATGGGAGCTGGTATTCAAGACACATGAGTGAATTGTATGCCTATGGAAATGCTTGTTTGGGTACTATTTTCCTCCCCTGCCCTCCATTAACTGCTTCAGAGGTCCAGGGGTAATGTGCATTATGGCCTACAGAAGAAAGCAGACACAACTGATCAGGGTGGTGTCCTTCTCCACTCATGGGAGAGTCCACATTCTTGTTCAGTTTTTCCTAAAGCCACTACTGACTCTTCATTCTGCCCCTACTTGGAGCTATAAATTTTCTTATCAGAGGGACTGACATGGCCATGAAATGAATAATGATTACTTGATCTGTTAATATGCATAAGACAGAACAGTGGTTATGTTCCTATTCCTGAGATGAGGAGAAGAGAAACAGAAGAAGTAAAATATTTCTCCGTTGAAGTCTGGTCAGGGAAGGAGCTAATGCTCCACTCCTGATCCATTGTCTCCTTTTTCAATCAGGGACATCCCTGTACTTGATTCCACAGCAGTGGGATGCAAGTGTCCTAATGTATGATGGTAGAAACATGTCTCCCTCTCTTAGATGGCTTGTTGTGCCCTGGAGATATGTCCTTCCCTCAGCTTTCCCTTCTTTCAGTCTCAGTAGGTCTGGTTAGTTTGATCTTTTCTTGTGGAGCACATTTTCTAGTCCGATGTTTGCCTTTCTCATAACATCATTACAATGCTGACTCATGTCAAATTAAAGTTCAAGTATTATGCAGAAGGCTTAGAAATGTCCTTCCTGAGATGTGGGAACTGGCTCCAGTCTGAAGACAGCTGCAATTCAGGCCTCTTACGGCCATGATGCTGGCTTTAAAAATAAATCCTGTTGGTTAAAATAAGAGCATACCTTGGATATGCCTTCAGGTTTCTGAGCCACCTAGGTCAAAGCTGCTAAGGCCGGATATCGGATCATTTCATTTAAGTGGAAGCTGAGATTTGTCATTCAGATGACATCTGACAGTGGGCTTTTAAGGATGTACACACATTTCGTAGGGCTTCTAATAAGCTGTCTCCACTGGCAGGTACTTTCAAGTCCAGCACAAGGAGTGGTCACCATATATGACTCACCAGCCCCAAAGCCCTGCTTTATCCATACACGACACACCAGCTTTTGCAGTGATGGAGAAACGCTGCTACCCAGTGTGACTCTCTGGGCATCCTGCCTTTGTAACATGGGACAGGGATGGTGAATATAAAACTCAATTAGCTCAGCTTAAGAGATGACAGGCACAGTATGGATTCAGCAAAGCTTATGTGAAGAGTGGTTTTGTGCAAATCCATGGCTCTAACTGCTGCTGGTGTGTGTGTGCATGACACTGTGTAAAACTTTCTGCTTACCCGCTCCTCCTGCCCCTTAATCCTGCAGCATCTCCTGTTTGCTGCATGACTGTGGGATTTGCTGGCTCACAGAGAAGAGCTGGGGTCCAGACTGGACTGGATTTGGGATTGACAAAGGAGAAGATCAAGGAGCAAGTCCATTACCTGTTATGGCTTCAGAGACAGACAAAATAAAAGCACTCCCTCCCTTGCTCTGACAGACACCATCTAGCTAAGTGTGCTTTTCTCCTGCAAACAAAACCTCTTACCTCTGCCATCTCTGATGCTGCTTCAGTTTGCAAAGAAAGGCTGCTAATGTGCTCACCCGTTGACAGAGCAGACAAGAAAAATAGTTTATGTCACCCACTGCACTCTCAGCTCAGAGATGTAAAACAATATTCACTGTCACTACTGTGCAGGGCTTGGCTAGTACAGCCATGTCCAGAAATATCCAGCAAGAAAAGAAATGAAGCTATTAAAACACTCACACACAAGCCAGGAAACATCTTATTATAGATCTTGGTTTGAAGAAGGGAAATTAAAAACCCATGCCCACACTCAGCATATGCCCGGCTATATTTGTCTGATCCATTTATTATCTTAGCCAATGCAATTTCAGTGTTGCACTACTCCAGTCTTTCACGCTAAAAAAAACAACAACAGCCCAATGTACAAGATGCCATAGCTGGTTTACAGCTGTGGCCTATCCTGTTTCTCTGAACATTTGCTGATTTGGCATCAGCACAATATGGAGGGAAGTGGAGGGTGGGGGTTGAGATCTGACTGGAAGATGTGGATCACAGCAGAACGGGTTCTTCCTATATTTATAGAAGAGCTCTGTCAGAAGCACAGCAATTTGTTTGTGCACTGATCTTTAAAATTGTGGTGGAGAAGGCATCACTTTGAATGGGGTCCTTCATAATAAAGATGTACCTTGTGCATGCATTTCTCAGGCCACAGAATTACAAATACAAGCTCTGGCAATGACACGCCATGCATAGAATTAAATATGCAATGGAAAACATTACAGCTCTGTTACTTATTGCTCCCATAGCGCAAAGACTGGAAATCAATGCTGCAAGTACTTTATGAAGAAGTAGGAAGCTTGGCACTGGATTAAAGCAGTGTGCATGTTCATGGATAAGCGTGGAAGAAACCCAGCCATTTTGTAGGCTGAAGTTCTCCAAGGCCACCTGTGGGTGTAGCCATGCCAAAATCACTGGTGAGCCTGCTGCCTTCACTGGAGAAGTGCCATGGGGGTGCTCACAGAGTTCCAGTGGAAGGGTGCTGTAGCCATGCCTCTAAGCCAGGTTTGCATCGGCTCCTCTTGCACAGAATGGATACTAAAATATCACAACTTTAATGTGAGTTAGAAGTGCTCTGTTGGTTGAAAGAGCCAAAATAGTTTGGGTAGCTACTTTCGTGTGCTTAGTGCAGCTAACTTATACATGGCTCTGCAACACTTGCTTTTATTAATAGCCTGGATGTCCTGAGCATTTTTCCTTTTTGGTTCTCACAAGTTATTTTCACTATACAGCTTCCCATGATCACTTAATTTTGGGACCTGATTGGACCAACTCGTGGGACAAATCCCCATAGATGAAAAAAACCTAAACAAATCCATGCCCAGAGAATCAAGAGTGTTTCTATAAAAAGTTAGAAACGTGTGTGGCATTGTGGGCACAAACCAGACTCGGCACATATTTGCCTTTCCTCTGCTGAGAAAAGCTCATTCAGTTATGTGGAGCTTTACATAAAGAAGATGCTGGTTGTACATCATGTGCCACCTATGATGGTACCAGTCCCTTGACTAGCCTGCCTTGTGCAAGCAGTCAAGGTATTACTCAACAAGGGTAAGGCAATTATATTTCCATGCTAGTCCTCCTGTTTGTCTGCCTGTGACTTGATTTTGCATGAAAACCTAGTCTTTCAGTACTTTAAACATCCTAAGAAAGACCATTGTGCAGGGACAGAAAGTCCTCTCAAACACAATGAGTGCCAGATGGGTGGGGAAAAGCCTTTGGGCCAAATGCTTCACTTAATTCCCACAGCCTGTCTAGGCAGAGACATCAGGTTGTACAGCTACAACAGTGATGTGAAACACCTCCAGCAACATGTTGGTCCTGTAAAAATCAATAGCAAAGCCTTCTTGAATCCTGGACTGTAGCCAGGCCATGGAAACAGGGAATAATTGTGCAGAAAAAGGCAACGTTAGAGAAAAGCTACAGAATTTAGTGCTCTGTCGGAGCTTCTAGAGGCCTTTGGAGTTTGTTTCCTCCAGCAATGAGGTATCAAGGGTGCCTGCAGAATGGATTTAAGCAACTACAGTGGGACTTTGACAAATCAAGACCTCCATGAAGATCCAACACAGAATACCAGGGAGTACAGGGACATGTGCATTGAGCTCTCTGGCTGTACCTTAGCTCACTGTACAGGTAGTACCAAATAATCATGAAGTACATGACTGCAGATTATTTCCCCCTCCCACAGTCAGTTCCTATTCTGGATCATGATCAATCACTGAATGAGAATTCTGGTTTTCATATTACGCCCCTCCTTTTTATTGAACCGTACTCAGACTCTGCTCTGAAGACAGGTCTATTAATATTCTCAGGGATTTTTGTTTGATCTTTGTCTGTGTATTAACAGGGTGGGCACTAACAGCACAGGAAGAAATTCTTCTTGCCTCCAACTCAGAACTGCCAGCTGCCAAAATCTTAGTCAGTCCCTGGCTTGTAACTGCTTAAAGCATATAAAATCTTCTGGGAATTTCTCTGTAAAATCCATATGAGCATATGTAAATTACTTCTCCCCCCTCCAAAGTTTGAGGTGTAGGCATAACCTAGAGGTATGAGGCTGGCAAACATACCAGGTCCCAACATATCTCATAATCCCGGCAGTATGCATGTTAGAGCTACTTTAAAAGAAACTTGCCACATTCTTAACTGGGGAAAACCAATGCATTTTAGTTCCCTCTGTTTTAGGAAATGTCTGAACATCTCTAAATAAAACAATTAAAAAATTGGCTAGAGGTAGAAACTGCCAGGTGAGCTATGTCAGGCTGGCTGAGGCCAAAGCAAAGGGAAGCATGTGATGGTACCAGCATGTATCATAGCTCAACCTTGCTCTATAAGAGATAAGGACCCCCTGACAGCACCTGGAAAGCAGCTATGGATCCTGTCATCACAGCACACCTGGGACACATGGAAGGGCTCCCCAATTTTGGTGTCAGCGCATTGAGTCTAAATACCTTAACATTACAGAGTCTAACAGTACACCTGGTCTGATGTACTGAATAAATGTAATGTAAAGAGTAAATCTGTCTAGTGCCCAATATGCTATACTGTGCTTTCTCCCCAACATGTATGGCTATAGATCATATATGTATCCTTACATGTGATGTATGTATGTGTCTCTGTGAGAAAGACAGGAGGGACCTGACCTACAACAGCATCCAAAGCTGATGCTGTTGAAAAGATAGGGAACTGGAAGACACTCTCTTCACAGCCACTAACAATATGGATGTTTTAGCACCACCCTTTACATAGCTAAGATAAAAATACCATTTCTATAAATGCACCACTGTATTCTGACATTGAATAAGACTCCCAATAAAATCACCCCAAGGCATTCAGAAAACAATTTACTATTTTTCTCACTAAAGAAAGCTAGTCACTAGTCTTTCCTTGTCTCTTCTTGCTAAGGCTCTAAAGCCCCTGGAGGATAACTATTTAGATAAATTGCATAACACATTACATGTCAGGGTTGTACAGCTCCATTGCAGCGTATGGAAGCAGTGTAAGGCTGCCTGTTTACATGAGCTATTTCGAGACTCTATGGACAGCCCTGGCTTTCTCAGAATCCATCAGCAGTCAATGTTTGTTCCTAAGCGTGCACACATACACCCACCACTGCACGTCTCTTATTGACCCAATGGTTCCCACATATTCTCTTCAAACAGACATTTCCCTTCACACCAGAGGATAACCAAGATGTTCCACTTGGGAAGGTCTGATAGCAAAAGGAAAGAATTCAACTCATCCCTGTGGTGGGCTTCCAGCTTTGATCTCCTGGATAACCACTGCATCTGGTGACCATCTGTGGTTAAAAATGGCTTCCCAGGAAAAATGCTTAGGCTCAGCACGGGGAGGTCAGTTATTTTTAATCGAAACCCATTCCACCTTGGTGTCTCAGGAAAACAAGCACATTCAGCAGAACCAGTCCTTTAGAGTCAACGTGTGCTATCACAACGTAATGTTGCTTTTGGCAAACAAACCAGTATCACCTACTTGCCCAGGCTCATCCACTTACAGCATGGCTGCCAAGGGAAAACAGGATGAAGAAAGGATGACACATTACTAATCTCTAACCACGCACGTTCAAAGTGCAAATGGAAAGAATGAGCACCCTTGACACTACACTCCCCTGTTTATCACTGGAATAACTGAAGCCCTGGTTGTGACTGGGCAACTCTCCTCATGCCATGAGTATGCTTCTTGTCCTAAGCAGAGGTCAGGGAGTGAATTGTAACTCCAAACCTCTTCAGCTCCAGAGCTTCTGAGCTGGAAGTTCACTTCTTAGTTAATCACAGCAGTGGCAGGGATGTAGGGACACTAAAACTGGACCAACAACTCACACTGCAAGGGAACAGAGAGCAAGAGCTCAGTGTCTGGGCTGCCTACTGTTCAAGAAGATCTAACAAAGTAAAACTAGGAACTTACAGAATGAAAACTCTTCCCTCCTCCTTTCTTCATCCTGCCCAGTCATGGGCAAATGGGAAAAAAGGGGAAAACTGCCCTGTCCGGATCTCTCTGCCCTGGTCAACATCCTGCCTCATCCTTGAGACTGTGGAGCTAGGATGCTGTCTTGCATTTGCTGTCACATGCCTTGTGCAGAGTATCCTGTGTAAACACTGCAAATGTTGACTTTGCATTGCTGAGATGTGCGTACGGGCTGAGTCATGGCTTCGATGTGACTGACAGCCCTCTGCCCTCCCAAGAGCTTAAGCAGGGGGGAGTTTTGTAAGCAAGGATGTTATGTAAGTGGTTGGCTATTTTTGTTCAAAGTTTGGTTTTGTACTCTACAAGACTAAAAATACACGTACACAAAGCTAAAGAACATGTTTCTAATACTCATTGAACAGCCGTGCCCCTTCTCCCATGATCCTCTTCCCAGTGCTGGCATCTGCCAAAGGTTTTACGTGCACTGTGAGGAGCAAGGATTCTCCCATGTAATTTGCCTCCTCCTCTACTTTCATCATCCTCTGAGCCCAGACTCCAGCACTCGGGACTCCACAAGCTCTTCCACCATAAAGATACCTGGCAGCAATGCTGGAGCAAAAAATAAGATTACCTTAAGGTGGCCACAAGTGACTGCTGGAGCTCTGAAACCAGATGTGTTCTGCATCTGGGGCAGCACTTACCTACCAGCTGCAAAGTCCTTTTAGCAAAGCAACTGCATCGTGACCCCAGATTATGAGGAAGAAGACTGTCCTGCCAGGCAGGTGAGGGTAACACAAGAGGGGGGGGAAAGGCAGCTACACAGCTAACATGCTTTATTTTAGCAGAAGTCAGTGCTAGAAGGAAGAAAGTCTCTCACAAATCTGTACTCTGGTCTCTGAGCAGCACATAGAGATGACCTGGTAATGCAGCATCGTCATTTCTCTGCTCTGCCCAAAACTTTCTGAGTGATCTTAGGTCAGTGTCTTAGGCACAGATCCAGAGAAGTCTACAGAAAGGCCTTTGGGAGATGGCCAAATAGCAAAAGACAGTTACCTTGGTTCCCCCCTCCAGCACAGCCCGACTTCCCCCAGGATCAGAATGATATCTGTTGGATGGGAGGTGATCAAGGAGCTGGGAGCAAAAGCCAAAACAAATAAGGTGTAGCTCAAACACAAGCTAATCCTTTTATTCTGTCCCATGAAACTTTTTAAATTGAATAAATCAGACTTGCCATCATTTAGATGTTTTGAAAAAAATCCCACTGAACTTCTAGGAGATTGTCTACTGTTAGCTGAAGACTTCAGACAGTTAAATGATACTTGCTAATTCTGGTGCTATCCTTGGGCCCAGACATCTATCCCTGCTGGCACGTCTAATGAGGACTTTGGTCTGCTCAAGAAATAGTTATCCATCATCAGATCTCCTTGCCCTTATGTAAATGCTCTGCTTCATCTCAGAAGAAAGCGGAGGGGGGGGGAAAGGCTATAAATAAAAAGTCAGCAGCTATTTTTGGAAAAGAATTTTCTTCCTGGTGTGTGTGTCTGTGTGCAAGTATAAACAATTATCTTCTGCATTTCTGTCAGCTTATCTTATCTCTTAAACAAATACCAAAGGGCTTTTATTTTATTTTTGTTTGTTTGGGTTTTTCTTTATTTTTATCTCCTTTTTTTTATGGCCTGGTTGTCTTCATCAGTCTCCCCAAAGGACTCCTTCTAGGATCAGGTTCTTCAAGCACCACCATATGCCCCAGTGGTGTCCATTGTTGTCATTGAGTTGCAATGGATTCACAAGGCAAAGCCTGGCCCTTGGCAAAGCTTGGTCCTGTGCCTGTAAAGACACAATTGCCTATAGCTATTTGTCTGTATATTTATACCTTCTTATTGCAGGAATAACTTCACTCACCATCATGCTAAGGGAGTACATATGGGATTGTTTTTGGCTGCAGGGAGCTGCTCTCCACACAAGCTCCCCTGCCCATCAGCACCTCTGAACCACACACCTACCACTGCCACTGCCTCAGAAGGCTCTTTCCAAAATGAACAAGTGGGGAAGGCCATTGCTGAAGTACCCCCAGAGCAAGCTGGAATAACCTGCCCTAGGCTTGCAGGAGCAGGCAGTGCTAAAGGGATTTCAAAGAAAATGAAGTGGGTGCAGTTATAGATGGATGGGTACTTTAGGGAGGGGAACGGGCAGGATATATATAAAATGAAAAGCAACTTCAAGCTGCTAATGGCAATGGAAAAGCTCTCCACAAGACAAAGCAGCCTTGTGTGCTCATAAGAGATAGGGTTAAATGTGTGGAACATCACATGCCTGGACCATTCATAGCTCTCCTTCCCACTAAAGCAACAAGCTCTGAAGGCTGATAACACAGGAATGTCAATGCAGAGCTAAAAAAAAACCCTCCTGTGTGCTGCTTTAAATATTTCCAAGTACTCGGGGCTTGTTCTGAAAGCATCTGATTCAAAGCCTAGGGAGGGCTCTTCACTCAAGCTTGTGATAACACTGCTCACCACACTGGAAGGAAGGCAGGAAGGCTTGAAACACTGTGCTGGTTTTTCTGCATATCATATCATTTCACTAGAAGCAAAACGATAACCAAGGTCAGGATAGAGAGAACAGAGTAACTTAAATGCTGGATTTGTCAAGACAATAGCAAGAGTGTCAGCATAAAAAACAAAAAGAAAGTTATTGTCCTTGTCCCCAGCTTCTCACTGCTGCCTGGCATCAGAGACACAAGCTTGTATAGACCTCAGGTCCAACAAGAGATGTCACTTCCTATGAGGAATCATCAAATAAATAGTAATTTTTAAACTATTTAGCTGAATTCCCACCCTGTTGAAGTCAGAGTTCTGTCTCTGCATTAAGAAGGGCCAGAAATTAAGTGATTTATCTGTGGTTATATGTGGCAGAGGGGACACTTCTGTCCAACTCAACCTCCCACTAGGCTGCTTTCCCCCATCAAAACCTGTCAGCTCATCCTTCTTGCAGTGCAAGAACTCTGTTTCCTTGATCCAATTATCCAAAGATCAATGACTGCTGAAGGTCTTATGCCAGCAGGAGAATATGTTGAACACTGGTCACCCAGAGACCCAGACTCCCTTGTTCTCAGAATTCTTCAAAGGCCTAGAAAACAACAGAGAATGGGATTGAAAATAGTTATCTTTCCTCTCTCCTCTAGTTTTATGCTTTGAATTATCATGGGAAGGTTTTCAGGGTGGGTTCCCAGATTTAGGACTCGTGTGTCCAGGCTCTCAGCCCAACATATTCATGCCCTGATCTTGAGAGCACCAAATGCCCACATTACAAGTGCAGTCAGACAGGGGCCACATGTGATCTGCATCTCTGAAAAAAATCAGGCCAATGAAATCTCAGTTTTATCAGTTAAAAACTGTGGTGCCCAAAATTTCTTTCTCAGATTCCTGAATCCAGTTCTTTGAATTTAGCTTTTGTTGCTCGACACCACCTTCTAAAATGAGAAGTGGAAAAAAGGACCACAGCTTTTTTAACTATCTGGTGGCAGAAAATGTTCTAGAGAGGCCACAGCCATTAGGCTCCTCTGGTTAATTCTCTGTTGTCTGGGGCACAGGAGGAAGAGTATGTTCTGGGGCAAGCAGGCAGGACAAGGGCTGGTGTCAAAGCAGCTCTCATTCAGCCACTCTCTGGCAGAGCTTGAAGGCTGGGGCTAGCACTGTCTTTGCCTTGTGGCTTCCAGCACACTGCTTTTGGCTGGGCTCCTTCACCACACCATGCAGGAAACTCAAGGCTGCTTCCAGCCAGAGCTGGCTCTGGAAATGGGTGCCTGTGCTCACTCTACACTAGTACACACTGCAAGCACCAAGCTTTCCACACACCAACTTGGTGGGAGAGTAGGTATCAGAAATCAAACAAAAGAATTCTCTTCCCCCAGTTGCCAGGGCTGCATTGTGAGTGTATGTTCATATGGTCTGACCAAACCCAGAAATGAGGTGTCTCCACTTCCGTGGGGTTTAAGGCCAAAGGCTAGGTTCAGCTCACACACTGAAGTCAGTGTGGTTTTGTGGGTGCAAGCTAGACTGGAACTTCAGTCTGGTGGCTTGAGGAGGAAGGAATAACTTTGCTTTGATTTGAAAAAGAAAGAGAAACAAAATAAAACTGTGCCATTCCCTTGCAAATCTCAAATTCTCTAGTAATCCTGCTGCACTAGGCTGCTTTCCCCAGTTGACAGTGCACTGGAGATTGTTTCCACCAGTTAGCTGGCCTCAGTGGGACTTTCCATCCTGTTGGATATTTTGGTTCATCCCTCTTTCCTAGGGTTCCCTCTCCCTACAAACCCTACCAGGATATTCCAGAAGGATGAAGCCAAAGCTTTAAACTTCATGCAATATCACAACAGCTTTTCTGTGCTCACTCATATTACAACCATAGTTTGGTTCTCTGCTTTTAGTTTTGTTTGGGTAGGGACTTCCTATCCCTGTTAACTCTCTGGAAACATTTCCAGGCAGTCCCCAAGCGTCTCACAGCCACCCACTCAGCCTTACAGAACAAGCATATTGCATCCCAGTTTCGACAGTGTTTGGTGGATTTCCTCTGCTGCTAAAAGCAAAACAAGTTCCAACAACATGGAGAGGAAAACCAAGGGAGGAGAGAGAATCTTCAAGTAGGAGGAAGGTTCCCAGCAAGGAAGCATAGCAATGATCATGTAATACAGTATTCAGCCAAACACTGCCTGCTCCCCTAGGCTGCCTCAGGACCTCTCCTCTGTCTTCATCCAGAGCTATCCCAAACTATCATGATGGTTTTACCTCATCATTATTTATCCACACTCTGCCACCAGCTAAGATGACAGCTATTTCTCACCACCTTGATTTTCTCTTGTTCATTAACTGCATCGTTCCTTTTCAGTCACTGCCTGCAGGCCTAGCTGGTTCTCAAGGGAGCTCAGGGAAGGTAGGAGGGTCTGGCAGGTTGGGCAGACCCTACAATGTCTCGCTATTCATATCATTGTCGTGGTGTCACTAGTGGCAGAAAATGTGAAACCTACATTCGCTCTGATGCTTTCTCAGGCAGTGCAATCCCTTCTAATATTGGGTTTGTTGTTCTTGGCTCATACCCCTGTAGGGGGTCTCACAGGAGTACCAGCATATCCATATGGAAGTGTCACATTTTAGCCTGCCAATGACACCCACTTTGTATTTCTTGGTGCTGGTGAATGGTCTTTAACAAAAGGCATTCTTACCACCTCTGGCCAGCAGTCAGTGCCACTCAAGTGCTGCTCCAACACCAGCTGGGAGCATTTAGGTGTTGAGTCCATAGATCCATCAGCATTACCAATGAGAATGGGAAGGCTAAGTCAAGGAGTGATAAATGTCCCACGCAGAGTGTAGAAATGATCCCACTAGTAGTCCTGGAAGGAAACAACCTCAACCAGTTCTTTACCTGCCTGACTCTGAGAGGGAAGAGGCTCAAATTCTCCCTGACATCTTTTCAGGCAGCAACTTTCTTACTAACACTGAATTCAGGGAGGCCAGTTAGACCATGGAGTGGCATGACACCAAGTCTCCAACACACAATTTCATACAACAAAGTAGCCTTCAAATATTGTCATCAGATGTTTTGTACCCAGGCCAAAAGGAAACCAGATGCCAATATTTTATGATTCGATGACAAATTCTTTTCCCATCTGGCCTCCTCTTCGGAGAAGGACTTCAGAGAAGGACTGAAATAACTTGGTGGTTTTCTGAGGTTTCTTGGTTACAATTCTCCTGATAATGGTAATAGCTCAGTGGCCTCATTCACACTGCCCAGATGTATAAATATACCTTGAACAATTCTCCAGAGTTATTTCTTCAAGTAATGAATGTTGGTCTTTGTGTTTTCTTCTATAGCAGTTTCAGGTGACATCTGAATTAGAAACTAAAAGTAAAGAATTAAAGAGGATTTCTACTAACTGGGGTGCCATTTACACTAGGGACACAATTGAAATGGCTGACTGGCAGGTGAATTTCAGTGTTTCGTCTCTGTTCTGTGCTGTGATAGCAACCTTTCAGAGGGTGGAGTCAAGCTTCAACACAAAAAGTACATCTCCACTCAGACAGCCCTTCAAGGACAACAAAAGGCTTGATCCAAACATTCTTCAGAAACTTTAAGAACGAGAGGAATATCAGTCTTTCAAAGTTATTATTTTTGTTGCAAGATGCAATACAGAAAAGCAACAGCATATTCCAGTGTCTCAGTGGAGCTTCTTTTCCAGTTATTCCTATATTGTAAACATCCTTCAGCACAAAGTGCTGAATATCCCAAAAAGCCAAATAATTCTTCCATGATTCCATATTTGTTCTATGTATTTTATATCTAGGTCTAATCTCTTCCTAGACAGACCTGCACACAACAGCTTACCTTCGCACATCCACCTTACAGCCTACCTAGTTACCACTTAGACCAACGTGTTTTACTTCCACCATGGCAGAAAACCAGGCTGCAGAGAGGCATGATTTTCTTCAGATGTGCTGACCCGACCAGGGTGGGGGTTGCAGGAAAATGTTACAGCTGAAATTGCCATAGGCACCGTGCAGTGCCAAGCCTGAGCATAACTTGATGATCCCAGACTACCATCAGGGATCCCTAATCAGCCTGGTTCATGTCCAAAGGTGTTCCTTTCACACTTCTCTTTGCATATATTTCTGGGCAATGATTATTGCCTACTCAGGGAAAGGTTTCCAATTAATTCCTTTAAGGCCATTCCTTTTCCTTACTTACTCCCTAGTTTTCCTTTTTTCTTATTTCAGATCCCATCCCTGCTGCTGGGCCATAGTAAAAACCCTCAGTGGGCACAAAAGTATTAGGACATTTCCTCTTTCCAGCTGCTCATGGACACTCAGAAGGAGAAAACACATGCCAGGCAGCCTGCAACTCTGTAGAACTCTATCCCTCTTCACTCAGCATCCCCAACCCCACAGCCATCCCACACCTGGAGAAAGCAGCCGGGTGAGCTGCCACTTCCCTCTCTTGCAGCACAAGTGACCTTAGCATGAAGAAATGTTTTCCTGGTATTCAACCTACATTTCCCCTCACCCAGTTTATCCCATTGTTTCTATTTAACCGTTCCCCAACAAGCCCCTCACCCTGAGAAGTTCTGACTGTATTTAGCTGCCACACACAATTCTGATATGCTTTAGGTGCAAGTAATTCAGATTAGCAACCTACATGGCACCCCAACAGACAGGTGTGTGTGTTCCTATGCCTTTCAGGTGTCCCTAATTTCAGGTCTTGAATTACCCAGTGACTTTCTGTTGGAAATCATCAACAAGAAACCTAACCTCAAACCTAGGGATCAAGCCACTTGCACACAAAGAATGAACACCACACCCTCTCTGAGCTTTCTGCAGGAGCTGCTTTGTTTGTTTGCCCCACGGTTGCTCCTTCTCACGTATGATATTCCTCATCAGAGCATTGCTGGTGTACACATAAGGAATTAAAACATCAGCACAGCTTCTGCTTCAGATACAGCAAGGCCATAAGAATTGGGAAGGGGTCAGTGAGGAAGAAGTGTTATGTTTGAAGCTTGCAGCTCCAAGGTGGATCTCTGCAAACCTTTCTCCTGGGAACAAAAGTATTACTGCTGCTGTAATACTGTAATGCTGTAATACTGCTGCTGGTGTGGGGCCAGTTGGGACACTCAAGACACAAAAAGCATAGTTGTAACCCTTTGATATCTGATGTTAAGACACGGTTTGTCTGAAGGATATTAACAGAGAAGGTACTGGCATGTTAGAAAGCACCCGCATGCTGTGACAGTTTGTAGCTGACTACTGCTACCTGCAAAATCAAAATTTGTTATTAGGAAAATTCCTGGAAATCACTTTGAGCTTTTTCATGTTTCCTGTGAATTTCCATTACTTCCTCAAATATAAAACACTTCTTTAAAAATACCTGAGATGTGGCTTAACAGAGGAATATTGCAGAATATTGTCCTCCACGGGAACCCACTTAAGTAAGTATACTGAGCATCATTTTGTAAAGACCAGAACTTCCCCTGCCTTGTGATCTTCTTTAATGCTTTAATGCTTGTCACACTCTCCAGAGAGCACTTCATGTCCATACCTTTAACATGGGCATGTGGGACTTACTAGCTTTATACTGCCAGATCTCCCCCAGGCTTCCTTTTCCAGTGATTTACCGCCTTTCAGCCATTCAAAGTTATGTCCAAGGACCATTCTCCGTGGTCCCAGCACTTCTATTTACAAGAATCAACCACAAGCAGAGTGGTTCTTTGGCAAAACACAAAAGTCCAAATTGGGCCTTGTGCAAAATTTTCACCCTTATGTAAGTTTGTGGATTAAATAGCAGATTTTCAGGGCTTGAGGATGCTCAAAGCACTATCAAAGTGTTAATGCCAAGACTGTTTTCAGAGAGTAAAAGAAGGTCTGGCTACAACTTTCTTTTGTTTCCCTCATCTTCCCTTCCCCACCTTCCCTCCTTCTGCTTCTTTTATGAATATGTTTTTACTGTGCCTCAAAAAAAAAATTTGCCTCTCTGATGGCCTTGCTTTTCCCTGACTGCTTGGGGCTGTCAAAGATCCAGTCAGAGGGTGGCTTTTGTAATAAGGAAAGCTTCTTCCAGGCAGAGGAAGACACTGCCTGGGGCTTCTACATTCACAGCCTTTCTATTTCTGGCTCTCCCTTTTCACAGGGCTTTGTTTGCAAAACTCTGCTCTCCCCCCGCGGGATATTAGTGAGCATACTTACCTTAGAAACACAACAGACTGAAAAAAGACCCAAGCCAGTGACTCTGGCACAGCCTGGCCCAGAGATGAGGGGCTTTGCATCTTACCTCTCTGCCTTTTCTAGTTTCACAAGACTAATTAATAGGAATGCCTTAGCTGCTTAAATCCTGCTCTATGGATTTCAATTTGCCTCTTAAGGTAGAAAGTAAAAAGTAATCCTATTTTCAATATAGACAGGAGTAGACTGTGCAGACACTGAGCCCAAAGCAATTCGAGAAAGGTCACTGCAATAATGCTATGCATAGGCTCAGAAAGCCCCAAGGAGCTCTGGGGAGTTGGCATCAGATGTTAAGGTAAAGGAAAGGGCCCCAACCCTTCCCCTGATCCCTGACAGAAGAATTTCAGTCCATGACATCTGTTCACAGCAGCCCTTCCCAACCCCCATATGAGAGATGGGATTGCTGACTGCAGTCACACACTGGGATGGGTGTCCCGTCCCATCCCTTCCCTCCTGCCTTATGCTGTGAAGCACAGCCAGGTATTGGCAGTGCCAGCACCAAATACACTCATGGAAGCCAGTGGTTAGTCCTCTCCTTCCATCCTTCTCCATCTCTATGCATTCCAGGCCCTTCAGGCAGGTCAGAGCATTGCCAGGTTGCATCATCTTGCCCTGGCTGCAACCCTTTATCCCTTAAGCCACACACCCCAACATCCATTACCACTGATGGTGCTGGGAATCCCAGCTGCAGCCATGCTTTGCATAGGTTTAGTGCTTTGCCATCTTCTATCTTCCCAGTTCAGCAAGTTTCTGAATGTTAGGTTTTCTCCACACCTGTCTCACACCCACTACAAGCATTCTGAAGGCACTGCTGGTTTGATTTTACAGTACATTGTAGCATGGTGATCTATTCTAGTTTAGCTAGAGCAGGATCACACACCCAGCTTTTGAGGTGGGTTGCCCAAATTTTGAGGCAATGCTTAAAGTTCCTTGTCACCACATTGCCAAGGTACGTAAAACACATAGGAAGAGTGACAGGAAAACGCAGATCTGGATCTAACATATCTTCTGCTTGAAGCTCTTTCCTAGAAGTTTTCATCAGTCTTTCTACAAAAGTTTTGTTTCATCCATTCTCATCAGTGAAGCACACAGTTAACTGCTCTCCCATCTTCTGAGAGCTACAAAGCTCCCTCCTGTAGATTTTCCATCAGTGGCTGTTTTGAACATTTTTTTCTGATGTCTCTTGAAACAAGCCGGTGTTCAAGCACGGACTGTCTGACACCTCTCCTGAGGTCAAGACAATTATTTCACTCCTTGTCCAGAGCTGCTGAGGCAGTCACAGTTTGTACCAACCTTTTAGCATTTCTACCACCTCCGGCCGACTGCAGCCTTACTCAGGAAAGTTTGCACCTTGTTGCTGCCGATGCCTGCAAAGTCACCAAAAGCATATGCCACCTTCCCAGCCCTTCCCAGTGCTCTCCTGAATAGGAAGTGCTTTTATACTTCTCCCTTCCTGAACTTCAAGCCAACTGGTCCTTCAGCCAGAAAGTTCTCTATCTTGGGTGCAAATTTCTCCAGGGTCTGCCAGAGCAATGTTTTGATAATGTATTGACAACAAGTGTGTAGTACTTTCCATCAATGTGTGAAGCCATCCTTTTCCCAGCAAGGGACTGTCAGAGAGTTGGTTGGAATCTTGGATGATTCTCCAGGCTCTCAACTGCCACCAACATGTGACTGCATTCTCACTCACTTGCCAGCCCAGCCAGTTACTGCTTTTTGATACCCAGCCCATCTCTTCAGTTCTTTTGATTTGAGCACGCACATATTCTCATCCAGCACCAAGCAAATGAGAAGACATTTGTGTGTCAAAGTCACAAGTGGGCACCAGTATCAGCTGGTCTAACTGGAGACATGTCCTGGTAGTTTCCAATGGGGCAACAACAGTCTTGCCAAAACAGCTCTTAGTTCCCTAAACAATTGTTGCAGCAGGAAGAACTTGTCAGAGCGGAATCGAGTCCTTTTAATTTGACAGAAACCATTGAGCAGCTCTACCAGAGCAACAATATTCCTCCACTGCTGTCCAGTTCCTGTGTGAACACTGTGAACCCAGAGGTGAAGGACTTTCATAGCCCATTACCCAGCCTCCTGAGCCATGCAGTTCCCAGCTGCCACACAGAACCTCAGTCCCTGCTCTTTTTCTCCTTCAATCTCAGCTTGCAAAGAGAGTGTGAAAACACATTTTCCCATCTTCAAGTATTTTTTTTATTTCCTTCTCAGCATATCTGCTTCCAGCCTATCACCTTGAGGTGCAAGGAAGACGCTCAGCATTTCAGGAGATGTCATGTTTAACTTTGTGCATGATACAACGTGGAAACACACATTATCAATAGCACTGGGGAATGAAGCTGAGAATAAGTGGTCTTGTAACTTGGAAACTTCAGACTCAGCCATGGTAAGATGCCGTGTGTTCTTTTATCTCAGCCTAAATCCCAGAGGGTTGCTATTGTACAAAACACTTGCTGAAAACCAAATAAACCTTCAGTCTCACAAAAGTAACAAGTTCAGCACCTTCTCACCCCATTAAAATAATGGTCAGAGATGGTTATTGGAAATGTCAGGATCGTCATCTTGAAACTTTGCAAGCCTGGTGACCTTCCTGACTACCTACATATGTAAGGGAAGCCTGACAGATCCTGAGTGCCAAGGCAGAAAATCATTGAATTGTGTAGGTTAGAAAAGACCTTTAAGACCATCAAGTCCCAGCTCTGCCAAGCCCAGCACTAAACCATGTCCCCAAGTGCCACATCTACATGTCTTATAAATACCTCTAGGAATGGTGACTCCATGACTTCCCTGTGCAGCCTGTTACAATGCTTGACAACCCTTTTGGTGCAGAAATTTTTCCTAATATCCAATCTAAATCTCCCCTGGTGCAACCCGAGGCCATTTACTCCTGTTCTATTGCTTGTTAGCTGGGAGAAGGGACTGACCCACACCTAAAACCAAGCTCCTGTCAGGTAGTTGTAGAGAGTGGTAAGGTCTCCCCCAAGACTCCTTTTCTCCTGCCTAAACACTCCCAGCTCCCTCAGCTGGTCCTCATAAGACATGTGCTCCAGACCCTTCCCCAGCTCTGTTGCCCTTGTCTGGTCACACTCCAGCACCTCAATGTCTTTCTTGGTGTGAGGGGCCAAAAACTGAATACAGAATTTGAGGTGTGACCTTACATTCTTCTCCTACCACCAGTACAGTAGTATCTCATGGACGTTTTCATCACCAGGTACCAATGGCCTTTGCAGATGAAAGCAGCATGTTATCATCACAACTGTACTTTTTGGAGAAGGGCTGGGAGGTGGCAAGGCCATGGTTAAAGAACAGCAATGGAAATGAGACAGAAGCACAAAGCATAGACAGGGAAGTGAAGCAAAGTTATGTCTGCTGTAACCAGCTCAGGTCAGGGTGTCTCCATTGTCAGTGAAAGCTTCTAGAAATGGGTCCTTAAAGGGCTGCCTGGAAGCATCCAAGAAGCCAGGCTGGGGCTTACCAAACCTGATATTCTTCTTCCATGTGGATTTCCTCATTTTTACTTATATTTAGATGCTCAGAGCTAACTCTGGGAAATACCAGATAAAACTATGCTAACACATGTTAATAGCACAAAGGGAGGAATATGTTTGCCCTTCCCCAGCTGTCTGAACTCTTCTCCTAACCTGACAAAGCCTAAAGCAATATAGACACTGATGGAGAGATTCTAGTTGGTAGAAGCAAGACCTGCCAGGCTGTCAGGTAGACAGGCTGGCAGGTAAGGGCATGGCTACAACTCCATGGTCCATCCACACACCCAGAGCCTAACTGCATCTCAGTCTTCAGGTAAACTTTGTGGTTTGATGGGTTCCTGAGCTAGAAAGTCAGCTTATGCCCTTACCTGATGCTTCAGGAAAGCATCACTACATCCCCCTTCACGCAGAGGGGAAACTCATCCGCACACACTGGGACGCTTTTCTTGCAACCGTCTTTTGTGAGCATTTCTTTTGAGCCCCTTCTAAGCCCAGATGACTTTCTAATAAAATCAACACCAAAGATTTAGCACTGGCTATAATGTGGTTCCTGCCTTTATACCAGAGGCCAGTGCTGCAGGAAATACACTGCTTCCAGCATAAAGATTTATTACAGCACAAAGACTGAGAGATGGTACCTGCTGCAAGCAGCTCTGTCTAATAGGTGGAGACCCATTTTCCTCATTCATACAGGAAGCCACTCAAAGCCTGGGGGACAAAAGGATTTTCCTGAAAATGCTATGGCTGTTCCCAATACTACATGTAATACCATGCTGCACCACCACACTTCTGCACTGGCTAAGCACTGCTGACCCACACAGTGTTGTCTCTGCACCACTGATCAACACGTGCTCAGCACCAATCAATCTTCTGACATCCAAAATCCAGCACTGTCGCATTACTCCTGGACTGCAGGATAAGGAGCAGCAAAGGTTGCAAAGACTGAAGCCTCATTTAAATGCTGCATGCTCACTTGAAGGAACTGAAAACACACCAAGTACGAAGGACAGGCAAAGGGAGCAAGGGGATTACTCAGAGCACTCAGGGCACTTTAAAGGGAGCAGGTGTAAAAGTTTTCCTTTAGTAGAGGCCCTGCAATCTGGATGACACATCCAAACTCTCTACCTGGTGTGCATCCTCACTTGGATCAACACCCTTACAGGGTACTTCCTAATGGTCTATTGATTTGAACAGATGTCCCAGTAAATGTGTTACAGAGTCAACAGCACCCCAGTTGCAATTGTGAGTTCAGGTGTTAATGTCCCACTGTTTGGTGCAAAAGGGAAAATTAGTTTTGAGAGGATGTTATTGGCAGGTCAACAGGATGTTTGTGATTCTGGCAACAAGCATCCTACCTCAGAGAAGGGGTAACAGGAGCAGGGGCAGCCTCCCCTCTGTGATCTATCCTCAAAATCAGGGTCACTTGGTTCAGTTTCCCAAGGGTCCTGCCATCCTTCTAGGAAACATCACTTGCAACTCCGAGCTCTGCTAGCAAAAGACATGTCCCAAAATCCACCTGCCTGCCAGTCCCCAGGTAGGAGACAACCGTGGTCCAGTCAAAGCACGGGGCCTAGAGAACACAGTGAGGGGCAGCGTAGCTCAGCCATGAGGAGGGGTCTGGCAGGCTGTATTCCTTGGGAGCAGCCTCTGCTCAGAGCAGAATGGGGCTGGTTGTGCTTCCTGTTTGGTGTGACAGCCTCAAAGGGGAATTAGCATACAGGGCTCTGGTCACATCATCCCATGGTTCCCATGCAGTCAGGGGGCTGCTGGGGAGAGAGGAAGAGAGAGCAAAGCATGCCAGCAGGCTGCCCCAGCCACAGCTCCCTGCCAGCAGTGGTACTTTGAAGGGAGGCAAAGCAAATGGCATGTCAGGGATTTCCCACCTCCTGCCACAGGAGCAGCACAGAGAGGGGCAGTCACATTCTAGGAGCACAGCTTCTCCCTCCCCAGGGGTCTTCTGACAGTGAAACAGGCAAAAAGGACAGGGGAAGATTTTTTCCCTCTGGCAATTTAGAAGACTCAAAATTACTCCAAAGTTCTTGAAGAACCAATGACAGGAGCTTTAAAGGCTTTTGAGGGATATCAGCTTTTCAGCTGGTCCAAAGCCATCCCTCCCACAGAGCCATTATGGTTTCTGATACACAGAGATCAATGTTGTGCCGCAAAGAGGCCCAAGTCCCTCCTGCATGGACAAGGAAGGGGATGCCAGCAGGGCAAACCCCTTCAGCCTGCCTTACCTAGGCCACACACATCAGTGGGGACAGACAGGAAAGCAGAATCAGGACAGAGAAGAAAATAAGAGTCTCACAGAGAGACTTTGTAGAGGAGAGGGGAATACAGGACAGGAGGGTAAAGCAGACGTGGCAAAGGGAAGCTAGGAACAACTCCTGTGCACATAGAAGCCGTCAATTAGGAGCAGCACAGCACAAATAAAAGCCATTTTAGGGGTTACCTAAGTGTTGCAAAACATGTACCAAACACGGTGGAAGCTATTTTGCACTTGATGGGAGGAAGGGGCAGAGATAAAAGAGAGGTGCACCAGAAAAAGGTCTTGCATCAGTACTAAACTACAGCAGAAGACAAAGGCCTTTCATAGGCAGGATCAACCAGATTAAGGGACATCAGGAAATTTCTCTGATTATATTCTTCACCTGTGCTAGGAGAGGTCTGCATCTCCTGGGGCTGCACAAGAATGAAGTAGATAAAGATGATGAAGTGCCAAGATGATAAAGTAGTGGGGGTTGTGCAAGTTCTCACATAAGTAAAACTTTTGACTCAATCAACAGTAGAAACTGTCTTGGTGACCACATTTTCCTGGATTTTGAAGTCTCTCTGAATTTGTACTTGTAGGACTGCATTGACTTGATGCTGGTTGCAATTCAGTCACTGTTTTTTCATGGATTGGGACTCAGAATTTCCCATGAAGACCATGAAACAAACTGTAAGCATTTTAGGCAAAAATGAGGCTTATGTGCACAGCCTGGTCTGTGAGAAAAATCTGGTCTCCAAATTTTGGCAGTCAGCTTCAGAAGATCCAGAATTTCACCTGCAGTATTTGCTGACCTATCAAGCAATTATGTAATACTTAATCGAATGAGAATTCTGCTGCTCTATACCTTTGGCATGGTTTTATACATGATGTTTTAATAATTTTTTGTTGTTGTTTCCTCTACCCATTTCATTTCCTCTTTAAATTCCAAGACAACTGCCTGTGTGCAAGGATAGCAGCTGTTTTATTCCTGGAATTAGCTCTCAGTTACCGGACAGACAAACACTGGGCTTTCTGCAGGAAACTTGGCTTTCCTGATTTGTTGCTGTTTTCCTTAGGTTGAAATTAATATCTATTAGAGCCAAAACAGACGTTTGGGGTTTTGTCTATGGAAAGAAAGAGTTCACTCCTTGTCAGCCACAATGTGGGACCTTTCAGAAACTGAAATATTTTCACTCTTAGGTTTCAGCAAGACATTTTGGCAGTATTATGAATCCAAACCTTTGGCAGAATCATGCAGGCAGTGAGACACAGAGTGAGACTTCATGGAAATAGGAAGAGCAAAGTAGACCATAGCTCAGTGCTTCACTAAGGGTGCAGGAGTCCTTTCCACACAGCTCTCACTGTTGGCAGAGCTGCTGGCACAAAAGCACTGCAGGAAAGGGCTCAGACTGCCGTTTTCATGTTAAACAGTTTCTCACATCACAATGGCTACAGCTCCATAAGTGTCCCTCAGAACTGCAATACTTCATACTTCCACACACAAAAAACCCCCAAATCCATTCTGGAAGTTTGAGATTCGTATTTTGGACCAACAGCAAAGCTATGGAGAGAGCACTGTATCTGTACCTCCTCTGCGACGGCCGACAGCTTGCAAGGAAAAGATTAAAGTCATCAGGTTCCATGCATGGAGAAACATCTTGGTTAGAGACTATTCCAGAGGGCTGGAGGAAATTGGCACTGTGCTTGCATTGCCATGGGCCTGTTGAAACCAGAACAAATGATGTGACAGAGCTCATTTTTTGCCTCTAGGAGCCAGGAGGCTGATTTAAGTCCAAACACAGTCAGAATAAATGCTGAAACCTTTGGGTGCTGATTCAGTACTGAGTGAAACTTCTAAAAGCGTTTTCCCGTCTCTGACTACGTATATCTCCAGACTTGCCTGAGGAATTCTCTGAGGAATGAGGGGAAAGACTCATGGTACTACTGAAAGGTGCTGTAAAGGCTCATGGCCTCCAACAAAAAAAGCCTTGTGCCATTTTCTGAGGGGAAGGTATACTGCTTAAAAGAGAAAAGATAGAGTTTGGACATCCATCCCACCTCAGGTCTTTATAACGACCCTCCCCAGAAAGGCAGGTGATGTCCTCTGGTCAAGACAAACTCCTCTCCTCCTGCCCTGCTGCTCAGCTGCCTTTCTCCTTTCCTTGCCTTTCCATCATGGCCACATACAAACTTTGACTGGCCCTGGAGTCCATGCCCTTCATGACTCAAAACTGCCCTGCAAAACAGTCCTAGGGCTGACAAGGGCCCCAAGAGCTGTAGAACTGCAAGTCACAGATGAAAATGAGGAAAGAAGAAAGAAAAAGAACCAGAGTGGAACCTCAATATCTCCTTCTGCCCCATCTTGGAGCCACCAAAAGCTTTTCCAAGCAAGGGCTGAAGGTTAGGACAAGCACAAGTGTCTGCAAATCAAGTGTCCAGATAAAAATGGGGATAGGTTTGGTTTTGGCATTAAGTTTCTTCCAAAACCAAAAAAAACCCCACTGCTTAAGTAGGCTTTGATCATTTTGTGTTAGTTTTCTGCTTGGTTTTGGTATGACCTGGGTTCTCTTTCCCTTCCGTTTCTGAACCTTCAGTATACTTTACTTTCCAAAGATTTTCTCTGAGGGGAAAAAGAAAAAGACTAGAAGTGCTCCTTTTCATTTAAAAGGAAGCTGAGACTCCCTGACAATGAGATGACTCCAGGAGCTGGGCTTTTAAGGACAGTCTGGAAATTACTAGACTCCTGATAAAATCGTAGGAATTGGCGAGGCCATATTTCCCCTGAACAATTACAATTCCTTTGCCTGTGGGTATTGCTGTGTTGAAATGCCTCTAAAGTTCCTGCTATGTCATTGAATTTGCATGCATTTCTTTTCAGTTCTTTCCTCCTCCAGCCCCTGCTAAAGAGTAGACATTCCTGAAAGTCAACTAACCACACTCCCATAACTTTACAGCCTGAAGACCTTGAAGCAAATGAGCCTTGAAGAGTAATTGTAGCATTACAGGCACCAAATGATGCTGAATTATGCAGTGCTTAGCGGACGCTGCTTAGTGGTTTGATTTGGGGAAAAATGTTGGATAACACGAGAAAAAAATCACTTCTCCAAATGATACAGCAATGCAAGTAAAACTCTCAGTGTTTGGAACTCTATTAGCAAAATAATATGGGATTAAAGAGTTAAACAGTTGAAACAGTTTAAACAATTAAACCTCCACTGGGAAAGGACCTCTCTTTTACCCCGTCATCAAATTTAGACATCCCCCCAGCACATCTGCGTTGCTGTAAGCGGTGCTGAGAGTGACTGCACATCGAATCCAAGTATTTCAGGTAACAAGCATCAGCCAGAATGTGCCAGGTCTTGGAGGCAGATGTGAGCCACTGTTCCATTGTGGTGGCTCAGATGCTGTGGGATGCATGGGCCTTAACCAAGATGCATCTTCCTAACAGGATAAATCCTATTGACCGAGAGAGATAATTTTTTCTATTTAGAAAACGTCTCAACAGCAAAGCATAGCCAAGAGAAAAGCATCAGCAATAGAAATAATGAGGGAAACATGCTGGATATGTGTACAGTGATGTCTGGTGATTTATGTTCATTGCATGGGGTTGGACTAGATGATTTTTAAAGGTCCCTTCCAACCTGAACCATTCTATGATTCTATGTTCACTAATCATTGACCATTTCATTGTGTTCCTATGCAGGATATATCTGTATGTTCTATGAATGGGTTTTATTACATTATCATTATTATCATCATCATTTTCCCCACTCTTCACAGGTAGAAATCAAGCTGAAATTAAGCATTAATTAAGAAATTAATGTAGAAAATAAGCAGCTTGCTCAAGATCACACAGGAAATGGGTGAGAACTGGGGGACGGGAAGTAGGTATTCCCTTGACCAGACTGTCAGGTGCTGGTGGCTTACTACAAAGAGCTTAGCATTGCATAGGATCTGGAAAACACAAGGCTGCTGCAATGTTTGGAGGTCCTCTTCATCAAAACTTTGGTATTATTCATGAACAAGAACTTGGTAAGGAAGATGGGAAGAGAATGGGGAAAATCTGTTTAGGCACTCCCCTCTGCTTCATGGGCGCTCATTGGCAGTGAGAGTGACAGATGGCCGTGGGAAGAGAAGGAGCTTTGATGGGTTGACCAAGAAATCCCCAACAGCAACAGTATGTGAAGGGCTTGACATTCCCTGCACTTGAAGATGGGCAGCATGTGAAGCAGGTGTGCCAGCATGAGGAGCCATGTTGTGGCACCATGAGAATAAATAACCTTGTCATTCACAGAGCATCAGTTCACCCATGAGTGTAGACTCCATGCTCCCCCAAACAGGGAAGTGTGTGCTAGGTTTCCCAGTGCTCACCTACCACATGGTTCCATGTCCACCAACTCCCTTCCTGAGCTTCCCACACAGGCTGGCTGGATGGGAAACAGTGAATGCCACAGCTTACCACTGCATGCGATGAAGCAAGAGCTTGAGGGAGGGATAAGTAGGTGACAGTCTAATTAAGGAATGCATGATAACGACTCAGTCCAGCAGCCAGGCTGCAGGCATTTCCTGTCCACAGGATGCTGCCAGATTTTCCAGCTCTAAGCTTGCCTTTGCATGGCTTTTGGACCTTGACCACAGCCCCATGAGGTTGATGGAGAGGTGTCCAAGTCCATTGTCCTACTTGTGGACATATGGAGAGGTAGAAGCAGAGGCTTTAAGTTACCTTTTGGCTTGCCACTCGTTGTTGGGTGTTTAAGCACAGGTGTCTGCTGCTGTTGACACTGAGTGATAAGTGGAGACATTTTTTCCATTGGAAAGAATCTCAAGAATTTCCCTGTTCTCTTTTTATTCTTTTTTTCCTTCTTCATGGTAAGGAGATTGTTACTGAGGCCAGGGGAGGCCAGAGGGAGGCTGGCACGAGGAAGAGGTGGGACGGCACTTATTTAAAAATTAGATCCCCCTCCACTCCCTTTTCCACATGCAGGCACTCTGGCCCCAAGCTTAAAATTCTTGTTTGAATTAAGTATTCCTCCCTTTTGGTTCCCCAGAAAAGCAGCCAGCAGCCACCTCTGGGGACTAATTATCCCTCCAGAAACAGGAGGAGCTGTGGCTCTTTTGCTGTGGTCTGTGATGGTGGGGCTGAATTTGCACCTTTCCATGTAGGATCACAGTTCAGTCCCTTCCTTGACCCCTTCAAAAAAAAGAGTAAACACTCAGAGCTTGGGTTAGCAGCTGGCAGAAAAATGTTTGGATGTAAAATATAAAAATTACACCTTTCCAAAAGGGAAAAAGTAGCCATGATCTGGGAGAGGGACCCCCTTCCCCCCTCCACTTGCCCATTTCAAGACACTGACCTGACACCATAAAACACCCCAGGCTGCTATTACCAGAAAGTTCCTATTACATTTTTCATGCTTAACTGTGTCTCAGGTCTATGTTTCTGGTCATTTCTTATGTCATTCAGGCTGGTTAGAATTTTTCCCTGAAAGAAACCAGGCCTGGTGCACCCTGGGGAGCAGAAGGGAGACTCATTGATCCTGCCACGTGATCACAGACCCTCCCAGCATTGTGTACCACAGGGAAAAACTTGTCTCACAGGAAGCTGATTGAACATCCGCACACACACGTGTGCAAACGCACAAACACAGGGGCTCAGATGCTCCAACACACACAGGCATGTCCCAGCACATGCAATTGCTGCCCAGTGATGCTGCTCTGCTGCCCTTCTAGAGCTTTGTTGGAAAGCAGACAAGGCACCTCCAGCCTTCCTGCTGGTACACGTGCCAGAGGGCATTTCTCCCTCTTGGGGTAACAGTGACACTAATAAGCAGGCACCATCCCCAGCACAGGATGGAAAATATAATAAATGTGCTAAAAAAAACCCTGGTGCAGTGGAAAGACAGGCCCAGTGGGACTAAACCAACTGCTCTGGGATACCAGCTTACTTAAGGTGTTCAATGGGGCCTGGCCACAGCACAAGTAACTAATTGGCTGTATCTTCAGCTTCCTGCAGCAATTAGCAGGCTCTGGTCCTCAGCTGCCCCCTGCCTCAGGATTGAGTAGGCACTGGGTCCCCACTTCTGTGTTTCCTGGAACCTGGGCCAGCAGAAAGTCAGTCCATTCAACAGTTGTTATTTTCATAGGAGGTTACATTATAAAAAAGGCAAGCCTTCAATGCACTGCAATGGTGTTCTCTCTTGACACCCCTGTTCATGGGCAGGGGAAATGTTGGTGGCAGTAAGGCCAGACTGGTTGAGGTCCTTGCTGCAAATGCTGCCAACCTCTTCTGGAGAGGATACAAATCTGGAGTCCAAAACTCATAAATTGCCCTTTTTCTCCAGATGGATACCTCCCTTTACCCCAAATCTGCTCTGTGGGGCTGCACATCTACATCCTCAGGGAGCCTTCAGACTGCCCCACACATTCCTCCCATCTCAAGGTAGGGAGACAATGGAGGATGAGAAGGAAAAGTCAAACAGGCTTGTTTTGAACAAAAGGATAAAGAGGCCAAACCACAGATGAACCATTACCACTTCAAAGAGGAAAAAAATAGATAATGATATTAGTCACCACCAGTTAACGACCTACAGCCTTCTCAGCCTGCGGGGGCTATGAGGAGCCTTCCATCCTCCTCACCATCCTCTTCCTCCTTCCTGTCCTCCTGCCCCCACTCCTGCCTGTTTATGATATGGCTTATGACAAAACAACTTATTAAAGGAATTACGCAACTGAGCTCCTAACCCTTTCCATGCTGGATTTTTCCAAAGCCTTACACTTATTGGGTAATTGTGCTGGAGACACCAGCTACCTATCACAAGCCCTGTTGTGTGGTTGGTTTTTTAATGAGGCCTCAGCTCCTTAATTGCTTGCATGCTTTGTTGGGAAAGCATAGTCACATGGGTGCAAAGGTAATCCAGGAAAAGTACTATCAGTGTGCCCAATTACGGGGGCTGGCACTGCCTTTGGTATTGAACTCTGCCCACAGCCTCGGGACCAGCATCCCAGGAGGTTACTTGGGGAAAAGGTATTTTTACACCTCTCAAAGCAGACTGGTCTTGGCTCTCCAGCTTATGGTCCACGTGCCCTGTAGGAAACATGGCTCACAACAGGGCCTGCAAGTTTGTTTCCCTGAGATTACCCAGGAAGCCCACGTGACGGCCAAGGAAGTACGTGTGAGCTGTACATGGGTACCTCCTGCCTTCTGCAATGCCTTTGGGAACCCGAGGCACCTACCCAAGGCTGGAAGGTACAGTCTAGGATCTACCAGAACAGCATCCTATTGCCAAGGTGGATGTACCTCTAGTCTGCTCCAGCCAGATGCACCAGGATACCAGGCAGACCTCCCCGGGTCCACTGCCCCTCACCGAGGGCTCATCATCAGCGGGGATCAGCCATGCCCTGACCCGTGTGATCACCTGAATTTTGATTGTGATGTTTGGACCAGTGGTCAGTTTCCCTGTGCCACTTATGCTGTCAGCAAGGGGCTGGCACACACGCTCTGAGCAAACCTGTTATCTGTGTTAGAGTAACTCCCAAAAGACCAATCACCATGGCAGGTTTTGAGCAGGCACTGTGCAGACACAGGGTGAAAGGCACATTGTGTGTGAGTGTGTGCTTGAATGAAGCAGCTGGGTGTGTAAGCCACGATCCTGCATGTGCAAGAAAATCATTATCTACTATTTCAGTTTGCTGGTTTCAGACTTTGTTCCAAATTTCTGTAAAATAAATAAAATCACCAACCAGCCCCCTCCCTGCCCCCGAAATCACCTATAAACAAAAAAAACCCCAAAACCCAAGCCCAAACAAACAAAAGAAAACCCCCTCTAACTGCAGCCCACTGGGTCATCTCACCCAGCCTCAAATCTTCTGGTAAACAACATGCATAATGACAGACACGAGGCTGCTCGAAGCGTCTCCACACATTTGTAATATATAACACAGTGTATGAAAACCATATCACTGTATAATTAAGAGTGCTCAGAGCAGTGACTCAGACATTCCAGCGCACTTTCTTCTTGTTGTTAGTGTGCGAAATATAACTTTACTCATTTTTTCCAATGACTTTGGACTTTAAAAACAGTAATTAGCAAAGTCAGCTTGTTATCAGCTCCTGTTGGTTACTCGATCTCCTGCCAGTCTTCCACTGTGTTTTGGTCACATGCAAAGCTTTGGCAATCATTTCCCAAGATTTACTTTTGTCCAGGGGACCAAGGAAGCCAAGAGATGAAAACAGGTCCTAAACCTGCAAGCCTTTCCACACATCTTCGTGTTAAGCATTTGATCATTCAAGTAGCTCTAGAAAGGGTCTTTATAAAACATGGTAAGTAGCAGATAAGACATGAAATAAAACTTTAGAGGCATCATTTTCTCACTTCTCCTTCTAGTTACTGCTAGGCGTATATCAACAGACAGAAAGTGAAAACACTGTCCTCACTAATGATGCTTCTCTTACCGTGTTTTTAAGGTGGCTTTCATCTGCACTGCTCGCAGACTGTTTTACTGCTTGTACATGGTCACATACACGGCATCTTCAGCCAGAAGAAGGGTGAATGGCAGTCTGCTACTTACCACCAGTGGTGGGTGTTCAGCCTATGAAATGTTTCAAAGGATACTATAGAGCCTGTGCTATGTGAGAGACAGAGGAACTCCTGTTTCCTCTAGCATGCTGGTGGTCCCAGGATTTTCTTCCCTAGTGGGAGAGACTGGTTGTGAGACTGCAGCAGAGGAGGTTGAAAGACCAGCATCCCCTTGAAATCTGTGGGAAGACTCCAGCCAACCTGCACAGGTGAGCCATTGCTGTTAGTACTTAGACTGACATTTGTGGGAATAGAAAAATGCTCAAGAGAAATACTTAAGTCCACAACATGTTAATATGAAAAATTAGAGTGGAAAAAACAGCTTTCCCTGAGTAACTGAGATGATTCCTGGTGAGCAGATTGTCCTTGTCTGCCATTTGTTACAGTGGCTCTCAATGCACACAGAAATATAGGGGTACTGTGCAAGACCCACCTGTGGCCAGAGGAATTCACTGTGGGAGCAAGGGATCAAACAGGATCAGGCCCTACATCAGGACTGGAGACAAGACAGGGAGTCTATTTAACCTCCTTGGTCTAACTGTTTTCCTCAGCTCAAGAGGGATGAACCTCATCAAGTTCAAGGGTTTGTGAACTAGCTGCATGTGCTTTGCCCCTGCCACCTTTCTTTTCACCTCATGGTCTTCATTGCAGCCTTGCCATGTTTTATTCATTCTTTCCATTTTCCACTGGGGCTTTTTTTCTGCCCTATTGTGTCCCTTCATGTGACTGCTGTCCTGCTGGTTTGGGGTTATTTTTGTAGTAATTAAGAAATATGAATTTTCCAGCTAATTCAGTCCACTGGGCGCACACAGAATAGCTGGCCATGGATGCATAGATCTACAGAAATGAGACATTGACATGTGAAAAGGCAAACACAACAAGGTGAAAGCACAAAAAGAAACTAGGGGTAAGGTTCAGCTCATCTGGCTTCAGCTACTTGAAAGCTGGGCATGCAAATGCATAGAAGTATAGAACATTTTGGGTTGGAAAGATCATCTTAAAGATCATCTAATTCCAACCCCGTGCCTTGGGCAAGGACACCTTCCACTAGACCAGGTTACTCAGAGCTCCATCCAATCTGGCTTTAAACGCTCCCAGGGACAGGGCATCCACAACTTGTCTAGGCAATCTGTGCCAATGCCTCACCACTCTCATAGTAAAGAATTTCTTCCTAATACATAATTTAAACCTGCCTTCTTTCAGTTTGAATCCATTCCTCCTTGTTCTGTCACTATATCTCTTGTGAATAGTCCCTCTTCATCTTTCTTGTAGGCTCTGGTCAAGTATTGGAGGGGCTGCAATTAGGTCACCACAAAGCCTTCTCTTTTCCATGTTGAATAATCTCAATTCTCTTAGCCTTTCCTCATAGGAGAGGTGCTCCACCCCTTTAATGTACTACATGGTTATCGCCATCCTCTTGCTAGCCAGAGGACCTCCAATAAGTCATTCTTTCCAGATAGGCTATTAAAATGATTCACCTTCTGCAGGTGTTTACTTCCTTCCATGGCATACAGGAGGAGACCTAACTGCTATCTCAGACTAAACACTCAAGTTTTAATTACAAGAGAGGCAGTTCAGCACGACTCACCCAGTGTAACAGTGGGAAGTGGAATCACAGGGTCTGCAACTGGGAGCTTTTTGCTGGCTCCCTGGGTGAAACTCAGCCAAATAAACCATCTCTCCTGACAACAATGGCTCTGGAGATTTCTTCTGATCAAGTTTCCTCAAAACTGACTTCTGTTGCATCATACCAGGAACCTTCCCTATAGACAAATGCCTAAGGTTTATTGGAAAAAATAGATATGGAAAATCACTGACGGTAAGTCCCTATAAAGAGTGAAATACTTAAGTTAAATATTATACTTCATGCATTCTGTGGCCATCATAGAGGCCAGTAATAGTTACAAGGTTTAGTTCCTCAGATCAAGCAAGGCAGAGATAAAAGAATAAAGGATACTGGAAAGGAGCACAAGGGCAGGATGTGGTCTGTGAAACATGCAGCAAGCACCTCTGGACAGCTGAGAAAGGCCCTGGAATGGGCCAGGACAGCTCGGGTGTCCACCTGGGAGCACCAATGGGGTGCACAGCAGCATGAAGCATGGCTCTGGTCTGCCCCGTACAAATACCCAGAGGCTCTTTTCTCTACCACACACAGGCACTCGCAGGAGACACAGACAGAAATCCTCATCCAAGCACTGCAGATTTTGGCAAATCCCATTTCAACTCAGCTGAGCGACCCATGGATAGAGACAAGTCATGAGACTGCACACTACAAAGTCCCTTTGTCCTTGGGAGCAGGGGATAATACCCCAGCACAGATCAGCTGAGCCTGGCAGGGACTGACAAGCCCGTGCAAAGCCTCCCCTTGGTCCTGTTGTCAGACCAAGTTTATGTATGACAAGCTGCCTCTGTCTTCCCCTCTTGTGAAGGTATCCCAAATCCCATCAGCTGGAGCATTACTGGATTAAACCCTCCAAATCAATGTCAGAATGTGGCAATTACTCAATAGGTGGGCGCCAGAGCAGTGGAGGGTAGGGGGCTGAGAGGCAACCCGCCCCCCCCATCCCTCTCTCGGCACACTGGAAAGAGTTTCCCCACTCGAGGAAACACAGTAAGGAGCTCCACCTCTGCAGCTTGCCAGGCCACCCAACTTCAGCCAGCTCACCTCCACGCCGTGGGACACGGAGCTAGCACCCGGCCACCAAAGAGGCGCGGTTTTAAGCGGGTACATGTGTGCACAGCCCTCATGGCAGCAGGGTCGGCCCTCTCCCCGCGGGCAGCATCCACAGCAGACCCGACAGCCCCAGCACTGGCAACTACCGCGGCGGAAAAGAGTTGTCAAACACCGCTCTGGAAGGCTTGTGCTTGACAAATATTTGTTGAGCTGATTGTAACCTGCCTGGCTCTTACTTCTGAGCGCAGACTACCTGTGGGGAAGAGTGCAAACTCCCTGTACTACAGCCACCCTTTTTTCCTACCCCGGCGCAGCTGGAGAAAGCTGCAAACTTGAGCCATCTCCTGACCACAGCTGAGCTGTTCCCACCGTGGAGAATACCAGGAGCAGGCTGTTACGTGGCAGTGACCATTTCAGATTTTATTCCTGTGTTTTGCCAGAACCGAAGGCACCAGCCACCGCGACTCTGGAGGAGGTGGGGAGCTGCCTGGCCGTAGTTGGACGAGATGTTGGCTGCTGCTCCATCCCTGCAGTTTGCAGCAGAACTGCGTGCATCTGGCTCCCAACACGTATGGCAGGGCATTGTGCACACCAGCGTGCGGCCTCGAACGCACCTGGGCCAGGGGATGTTTGGAAGAGAGATGTTTAGTGGCAGGACACACTCTGGGACAGATGGGGCAGGAAATACCTGGGCTCCTGAACTGTCTGGGGGCTGAATAAAGAAGGAAGCACTGAAAATGAAAGCAAAGCTGCTGTGACATTTTCATGCTTGGCTTCTGACACCCTCTCCCTCTCGTACACTCGACTTGCTTGCTTATTTTTATCAGATGAAGCTGATGGTCGCTGCTACGGTAACCCTGTGTGGTTACAGCTCTGGCAGGGAACGAGTGCTCAGTGCATGCTTCCTTTGTGGCTTCCCTCCCTGCTCAGTCTTTCCACACCTCAGGGTTCTCAAAATAGTGTGTTTTACTTTATTTTGCCTCAGCTGCCTGTTGTGATGGGCAGAGGTTCACCCTTCCAGGCTCTGTTCCCTTGGCCCACTAGCCATTCTTGTCTTCCACCTCTTCTTGTCCTATCTTTCCTGTCTTTGGTGGGCAACATAGGGGTCTCTGATTCCAAACACAGGGCTGGAGGTTTTTGTTTCCATGTGGAAAAAGAACAAGACAACTTTCATGGAGTTGCTAACACAGTTTGGGGGAAAAGGCTCTTCACTTACAGGAGAAAACAACAGGAGAAACCTGATTTGAAACAACAACAACAATTAGTTCTCTTGCTTTGAGCCCTCTCCTTCCCCTTTTAGTTGTTAAAGGGAAGGTGGGACCAAAGGATAAAGGCTGGTGTTCTCTCCCACTATGTGGAGACTAATTCATCTCCTAGGGCTTCCCACTAGCCCTAGGAAGTGATGATCCACATCTTCTGGAAAAGTACCAGAGCCTCATTAGTGGATTTATCCATGTTCCAACCCCACCAAAGTAGTTTCTGTTGATGGCATTTCACTGGCAAGGGTTATTACTCATCGTGCTACCACCAGTCCCAGGCATTTCCTGGGTGAAGCAGGTTTCTCTGCACTCAGGTCTTCCCTAGGTGCTGGGCGTGAAGCCTCTTCCCTCCTCCTCCTCCTCCTAAAAACAATGCTCATAAGCTTCCATTTTTGTTAGGACAGGTTTTGGAGCTGCTGTCCATCCAGGCTTGCACAATCCTTTTTGCAGACAGATGATCACTGTAGATGTGGAGAAGTGACATCTTTCTAACCCAAGTGGCTGAAAATCTGATGTCACTGTGCAATTGACACTGCTGGCCTCTGAGGGCTCAGGATGAGCCATGGCTCGAGGGATGCCCTACGCCTTTGCACGCTGCCCTTCTGCTGCAGGGAGCACCATCATGCTCCAGCCCTGCCTCAGCACACCCAGGCAAGAAGCCTTAAACAGCCACAGTGACACTCACTTGTCTCCAGCCCCTCTTTAATCCAGCTTTTCACCAGAGGACCCTGAAACACCCAGCAACAACCTTGCAGCAGGACAGGTGGCACAAGGCGCTGCTGCAAGCAGAGAGGCATTGACACACATGCTGCCAACTGTGGGGGCATAAGGCGGGTGCATAATTAAATTCTGCTGTGCTTCTCCCAGGCCCAGACCCTGATCTTTACTTTCCTGTCCAAACTTAAGTGAAAAGGCATCATGTGAACCATGAAACACCTAGAGCTTTTCTCCTCAAGCAAGGATTTAGGGACAGTAACTCCTCTTGTTTATATAGAGATGCTTGGTGCCCAGGATTGCTTTTTGAGAGCTCAGAGCATGTGCATTACAGGCTGTTGCTCCTCACATCCCTTGGTTTGTTCCAGGTGACTAGATTTGAGGGATTTTCTTTTAGTTGTGATTGTGCTTCGAGGTATCTCAAAGCAGATCAACATCACAGGGATGAAACTCCATGTTTCCCATTCCTGCTGGGAATTTCCTATAGGGACTGAAATTGGAGGGAGACAGCTCACCTGGAAGACAATTCAGCTTCTTCTGTTGCTTGCAATGATAAAAAGTGTGGTTATACCAGAACAGGACTTTGCCGTGCACCAAGGGGACCTGTGTCCTATGGGTGGCCGTTCCCCATGTGGAGTGCTGATGGTGAATTAACTTTGCACTCCCACGAGCAAAAATTGCTCGTCTGCACTCAAACATAGGCAAAATCAAACGTCCACAGTTCATCTGCACATTGTATTTCAAGTGACTGTGTGCTTCAATGAAGCCAAACAGAAGTAGATGCACACACTACAATTGAAATATCTGGGAGAGTGAATATAGGCTGAACTAAGCAGGACAGCAGTGCACAGCTTGCTGTGTCATCAGTTTCAACTGATGCAAAGATTTGAGGAGGACAAATGCCTCAAGCTTAAATGAGAGCCAGAAGAAACATTGCTCTATATGCAAAGAGAGGTCCTTATGCCACCCATCAATTTTTGGGATGATTCAGGCTCACCCATTCAGCAGAAAGGCCATTTTTATTTGATGATGCAAGCTGACCACAACAGCTGGAGCCAAGGATCAGGAAGGAGCCCCCTTCCCACCAGCACTGCTCCAAGCTGATACAAGGCAGACCCCATGCAGAGCAAGCCCTACTCAGAGGCCAGCCCTTCAGATCTGGCCCCAAAATAGCATGATGCACCAGGAAACAAAGTGAATGACTTCATTGTGATGTGAGCCTGAAAAACCTGTTTGTGTCAAGCCCATGGAAGTAGCAGACAAGTTCAACACATTTGCAGTTTCCCTAACCAGTGCTGTATTTTAAACAGAAATGTTCTGGGGCAGGAGTGAGTATCTTCACTGGTTTCACACTGGGACTTTGTCTTAGAAATGCTGCATCAGCTTCCACAAGGCATGCAACCCCATGCCCAAGGAGAAGAAATCAAGGCACCTTAGCTAGAGGTTGAGTGAAGAAAAGGAGAGGCAAGCTTCAACACTGCATTTGTTTCCAGGGTGTAAATCATCCATGAAGATTGAGCCCAATACAATTCATGTTTGAACTGTAGGGCTCACATTGACCATGCCCTCAGTTCAAGCATTAAATCTAATGGTCATTAGTTAGTGTATTTAAACCAGTCTCATGTAAACATAACACACTAGCCTTGGCTGAGCTTGTTTGCATAGCTAAGATTAGTGTGTTACTTGCCAAATCACAGGAACTTCTTTCCACATATCTTAAATATATGGGTATTCCAGGGTATTTGTTTCTTATCGCCTGGTTTTAGTGGAAAATTTAATCCCATTAAGTACACAATTTGAATTACTGAATCCTGGTGTGGTCAGATTTCTACACCCAGAACACTGCCTTGGTACTGAACCAGTTCAGAATCACACTCAGAAATGCCTTTTCCTCCAGCAGCACCACAAACTGTAGCACACAGCCATCAGTGTGTGACAAGATACAGGCAACTGCTCAAGAAGAGTGGACCTCTAGACCTGCAATGGCTGAAGCAGACAGCCCTGGGTAGCTCAGCTGAGACCCCAACATCACACAACAAGGCAAGACTTGTCTTCATGCTCATTGCTCAAGGCAGGGCAAAAGCATGCAGAGGGAACATGACTAACAGCAGCTATGAATAGTTTCCACTCTCCATTACTTCATGCTCTGTAAGGTTAGGTAAGGGGGGTAGATGTAGGTTATAGATATACAGATTTTTTTCAGGACCACATAAGATAGAGCAGCAGTTTGCTGCAGCCTTTCACAGAACAAGCAACCGTAGGAAGATGGAAGGCAAAGATGCTGCCCCTCACTCTAAGTTGATTGAGGCTCACAGTGCCATAGGGCATGATCTGAGGCCAGCCATATGCACAAAGCCACCACCTCCAGGCTCACAGAACAGCCCCAACTGACAGACATGAGTCTCTTCAGATATTGTCATTAGCCTTGCAAGTCAGCACACCTACGACCTGAAACACAAGGAATGGCCATGATCTGGAAGACTGACCATCCCAACCCACTTTGGCAGTAAGAACGAAGCCAGTATATTTGGAAAGCATTTTCAAACTTTATTTACAACTGTCACAGTGACAAAAATGTAGTTTGAAAAAAATGCTAGCTTCTCCCTGAGGCTCAAAAAAGAATTACAGAAATATAGAATGTATATCATACAACAGGAGGAGTTTTACTGGAGTGCTTTGTTCTTTAGATACGTTCAACAACAAATAGAAATATACACAATACTTCCAAAAAAAGGATGCAGACAGGAATATGCAAGTCTTTAGGGCAGGCAGCAGATCTGAAGTCCAAGGATTGCCATCTCACTGCTGCCCACATGGTAATATCTTTGATATACAGCTTTGACTTGGTGGTACAGATGGTAGAGACCAATAGAGAGTAACACTCAGAAATAAGACGACTGGCTGGTATGCAGGTGTACAAGCTTATTCCAGTAAGACAGCAAGACTAGAACAAGTGTTACAGATACAACAGCTGAATCCATCACTAGAGAAAATGGTATCACCACATCATGACCATTTGGTGATCAACCATCCACCAAGATGGGCAGGGAGCATGTATAACTGGGTCTGCATGGCTGGACTGGAGACCAGCCACAGTGTAGGAACATTGAATTTTTCCTGCTTTGTGCTAACTCATCTCCAAACTCTGATCTCTCCAAAACAGTTACACAGAGCTGATAAATTATTGCCATTATGTTTAAACACAAGCAAGACAAGACTAAAACAATCCTGCCAATATGTTAAAAGCAGTTCCCAAACCCCAACAGCGTTTAACTACTCATGAGGTATTAAAAATACAAATACACATGTCCAAATAGATTTTAAAAATGGAACCAGTTATAAGCAAAGGGGGGTGGCATTGGGATTATTATGGAAGTTTGGTTAAGGCCTTGACATTTCTTTTTCTCTTCCATGACCCCAGATTTGGTTTAGGTGGTAAATGTTCTCAACCTATCCCAAGACCACTGGCTCCTGAGCTGGTCCCCAAAGCTGCAAGATAAGCAGCAGGTTACTCTGTCTGGCAGCAGACTGGCCTTCTCCTCAAATGGAGACAATGACTTCTCCTTGAGGCAGGATATGGTGAAGAGGACACAACCACAGACTTCACAAGCCAGTCTGCGCTTCATTAAAACAACCACGAATGCTTCCCCCTTGCTAAGAAGCAGAAACACATCTTGTCTCAGGACACCCAGACTAATCTTCTCCCAACAGGCCCCTCCTACAAACCCCACTGGTGATCCACACTAGATCTGGTGTTTCGTCTTTGGACAATCTCCAGGTCTGGGAGCCCTCCCCACAACACACCCTGCTACCAGCCTGTCCTGCACTGAGGAGGCCCTGCAGTGCAAAGCTGGAGGAGACCCCCCCTCACCCCTCTGAAGCCCCTTGACCAGCAAGTTAAGAGACATGAAACCCTACAACCTCAAGGACACCAAGGTAAAGAGGCAAAAATTTCCCCTTTTGGCCTTTGGGCGCTGTACAAGGTGAGACCAACCACAGCAGCCTCAATGAATAGGAGAGAAAAATCTGAGGTGTTCAAACCTACGTGAGTTCTTGCTGCAGACAGAAGCACCTTTACATCTGATGCACACCACCTCATGCTAACCACCTGCAAGATAAAATAGGGCATTGCAGTAGAGATGACAAGCAGCAGCCTAACATTATCCTGCACATACAGCTGTTCAGCATTTAAGAGTCTAAAGGCAAATGGGGAGAAAATAGCTTTGGGAAAAATGGCTGGAAAACAGGCTCGACAGCGGGAGCAAGAAACCAAACTACTCCTATGGACGCTCACCTTACCCTAGGAGGTGCCGAACCAGGGAGAACTACAGGCCCCTTGTCACAAGAGCATTTAGCCATGCTTTGTTATGGACACCCTTCCACCCCCCAACACACAAAATGGAAGCTGTAATAAAGGCAAATCTGAGATATTACGGCTCTGTTCTCTCATGCTTTTAGCCAGAGGCAGCTCCCAGCCGCCACCTCCAACTTTCCTCCCCCTCCCCAAGCTCCCCCCTCCAGCAGTCCTCGTGTGGTCACCCTCTGCCATGTGCTTGGAATTTCACTGCTGCCTCCGCCTCGGAAAAATACAGATAATGATCTTGAGAACAGCAAACATTTCTCTGCGTTACTTCCTTCCTTCCTCAGGAGGTCTGGTGACACCGAGGGCTTCAGTTCTCAATACAGAGAATACAAAAAAACTAAGATCTTGCAGGTGCAAAATTGAACTTGTCTTTTTAAAAAGACTTTCAAAAAAAGTGTGGCTCTTCCTTCAGAAGGGTGCAGTCCCTTGCCTTTCCTCAGATGCCATTTATTGCTCCTTGTTGTCCTTCTTTGCGTCTTCACAGTTTTCTTCCTCCTCTTCCTCATCCTCCTCCTGCACAAGGAACTCTTCAGGTGGCCATCTCAGCTCACCACTCTCCACATCACCTTCCGTCGGCTCCACCACAATTGAGGGCAGACGGTCCTTCAGTTTACAGTAACGATCGAAGTCTGAGGGATCAGGGAAAATCTGAAAGAGCCAAGGGAAAGTCTGTGAGAGGGGCTGCATTCAAGTAGTCTTAGCCAAAAAACCCAGCTCAAGACACTCAGGTGTTCGTGGCAGACTAGTCTGGACACAGTCACCACTGAGTGATGGGAATACTCTTGAACTTGTAAATAACCTTTTCGAGTCTCCAAGTAATGGAAACAAGCACTGCCCAAGAGGTTTCCTAAGCACACATTTGCTTAGATAGTGCTCAGCAAATAGCTATCTGCCCTTTTGGATATTTAGCCAAACACCCCATTCCCTCACCCCTGCTTTTGCATTAATGCTCTTGAGTTTGCACACTGAGCTATCTTGATCAGAAAAATCTGAGATCTCATTTCCTGCTGCTGGTCAAGCTGTGCATGAAAACAGGCTTGTTCTCCAGGCTCTGCTGCTGGAAAGGAGTAGGCAAATGGCAACCCAGGGCTACAGTGGTCCAGACTCTTACAGCAAGGGCCTGTGTCTGGTATCGCTCCAGGGCCACAATGAGCCCCAAAACAGAAAGCTCAGCTGCATTTTAGAGATAACACTGGAGTATTCTGCACACTACAGCTACCACACATCAGAAGAGAAACTCAGCAAGAAGACAGCCATTTTATGGAAGCTATTGGACCATATTTCTTCAGAAAAGAGGTACCTGTGACATAGCCAGCAGTTACATACTGTATTTCTCATGCAAGGAATATGAGGACTCCCTTATCCTCAGCCCCTCAAGGTGCATAAACCATTCCACTTCCAACCAACCTTATCCATTTCCATCCATATCTTGCCACATGGATGCACAAGCTCAAGCACTGCAGCAGCACCAGGGCCCATAATTGCTGGTAGTGCCTCTTTGATCCTACTAGGCACAGAGGCAAAACACAGGTACAGGAAACCCCGCTAGTGCAGTGTTAGCAGAAGTTTTGCATGATTAGACTGCAATGTGAATAGAAAAGGTTGTGTTGCTTCTAGGTAATTTACTAGGGGAACAGCTTCAAACCCCAGTTCTTCCAGGAGGGAACTGCTGACTGACAAAATTCACTTGCCACATCAGATCTCCTGGTTAGTAACCAGAAGATTAAACAATTACCACCTGTTATTTCAAACAATTTTATTGGAATGCCCATTTCACATTACAGTTGCATTTAAACATCCCAAAGAAGATAATGATAAAAATGCATTTTCCCCTCAAGGTTGTAGATGGGTTGAGATTGTCAGGTGGCTGTACTCCCCATTGAACACTGCATTCAAGTGAGTCACAAGAGCATCCTTGCAGGGTGTTTTGAGCAGCACTGCCAGCCTCAGCTTGAGAGCAAGATCTGACTGCTTTGATCTTTGTGGATCCAGGAGCCCTGAGCATTAACCATGAAGCATCATTCTCCCTGTGCCAATCACATGGGTACCCACCACCTTGGAAAGCCCTGGCCACAAAAAGTGAAGTAACACCCCACCAACTCATTCTTCAGCCTAGCAGTTATTAACTACACCATCACTTCCTTGCCAATATTCAGTCTTCTACTGTTCAGCCTCATTTCTCCCTCGCAACCAAAGCTTTGCAGTAACCAATCTGCCATCCTGAGACAGCCATCAGGTTGCTACTTAATGCAAAGTCAGGACAGGCAAAAGAAGTTAATGCACAAATCAGGGGCTGTTTGCACATGCTCATGTGGTCCTGGGGACAGTGGTGCAAGAGTCCAGCTCCTGCTACAGCATCCCCATGCTTTTTAAGGTGCACAAGGGCAAGTGAGGACTGAATACAGCCACATCAACCTGGGCATTGCAGTATGAGCTACTTGCTATTAGTCACTCCAGGCAGAAGTGAGACCATAACTGTTTCTTGGAACTTTGTGGCTTCTGTTTAGCCAAACAAAGGCAGTTTCAGGCACATGGTGCATTACTGGAAGTAGTCAGTGGCTCTTAAGCATCATCTTGTTATCTAAGCTCAGGATAGGAAAAAAATACCCTTGACATTACATGGTTTAGAAGGCTGCAGTGGAAAAAAGTGTGGTTCACAAGGTTACATAAGCTGATAATGTCATGAAAATAGCCTCCTATGCAAGAAAAATAGCAGTACAATAATTAAACTAACCTTTGGCTGCTATTATTTTAAGCACATTAGGTCAAATTGGAGCAATTTCTTTGAAAACAGCCTGCCAGATTTTTTTTCCAGAAACTAAGTAGTAGTCATTTCCTTACAAACAAATATCTGCAAAATGTGGTGTAGCTTTTTTAATAAAAAAAACCCTAGCACAATCTTATCTCAAACAGCTGCAGGACAGGCCGAACCCAAGAAGGTCAGAGTTTTTTCCACTAAGTCATGCTTTTTAATCGTTGAGGCAGCATGAAGGGAGATTTTGCAACTGCACTTTGAAGGGGCGTGGACAGTCAGTGGAAAAAACACAGAAAGGCAGATTTCCTCCAACCAGCCCCCCCACTCACTCTTTATAAAAAATATAAGCAAGCACCAGCTCTCTCCTGTCCCACTCCAGTAGTGTCATGCTACATTTGTTGGTGCCATATGCCTAATCTGGCCTCACTGAAGATTTAGACAATGGGAAGAAAAAACTCCCAAATTTGCAGCAAGGTCCACGCTGGGCATGCATCAGCTCAGCTCCGACCTGGAAGCTCTGAATCCTCTGGCACAGCAGCCAGGAGAGCAACAGCTGCCTACAAGCCTTTCTGCTCACCATTATCCAGCTCAGGTGTGCAGGAGGAAGACTCTACACCTCCCACCACCTAAAGAGCACAAAAGACATGGGTTAGCTTCTCCCTCATTCATCACAGGGAGCCACCTTGCACACAGTTAAGGCAGACACCTTCCCTTGGCTGACCTGGTCACTCGATGGGGGAAAAGTGACAACAACCAACTGGTTGTGACAGCTGCCTAAAAGCAAATTTAGGAGCAATTCATAGGTATCTTCCTCCCTTTCACTTGGATGATACAGCACAAAGGGCTGAAACTGCTTCTGCAGAGCCTCAACTCCCGGCCCATGAAGGGACCCATCCAACACCTCTAGAGCCCAGAGGACACAAATGTTGCTTCTTACACTACTCAACACAGCTTCTCACTAACAGCAAGACCGGTTTTTACAGGCCCATCCAGATTACATTTGCAGAACTGCTCTCCTTGTGAACCAACCCAGATTGCCTACAAAACTGACCAAACTTTTGCCTTGCAGCTAGAAAGGGTAGGAAAAAGCAGAACTTGAAGCAAAAGCTTGAACTGATTTTAGGAAGATCATGTTTGCCTCTGTTTCAGATGATCTAGCTCTACTATCCTTGAATGAAGTCTTGGCAACAAGAACGGAAAGTTTTCATTGCCCTGGGGAGGCCCATACACTCTCTCAGCATTCACAGGGATGGAGAAACACCAAAAGCAGGAGAGATGTCAGACAATTAAGAGGATTAGCTCAGCACTACCATAATCCAAGTGATACTTGTAAATTCAGAACAACTTCCACATGTGCACTCCATACCAACACCCATAGTTAAAATGCTTGTCTTCCCTCCCATGGGGCTAAAAACTATTTAAATTGTATTATATGGAGACTAAGGCAATGAGATCTTTCTAAATTAAGTTACTGTTTTGGGGGAAAGCTTTGCTTCATTGTGGTAGAACTATACAAGACTGAAAAGTCCATACTGGGAGCCATACTGCTTTAAGTGTAATATACACCCTGATGTACACATATCACTCATCCTCCCAGAACTAAAAAGCTGACTTTTGTGCCTCTTCAGCAGTATCAAGCCAACATTCCAAATCCCAAATCAGCATGTAAGTTCTTAAAATAAAACTTTACTGCCACTGAAAAGCATGGCAAGTTCATTTCAGGAAATATTTCAGTCACCTTAGAGTCCTCTTCGGAGGACTTTTCCAGCTATAATACATACATTTGCTCACACAGTAGTCATGACTCAAAACTAAGCTCCATCAAGTAAGCATACAGCAGCCACGACTCAGGCTGATGAATTATGACAATTCCCCAGCCACAGACATATTGCCCTATCTCAGGGGATGGTGTCAGGGAAACTTCAAACATCTAATAATTTCCCATCAGAGTAACAAGGCATCAGTGTAGGGGGGAAAAAAGATGCCCTGAGGCATTCTGATTAGCTGCTGTCTTCAGGTTGTATTTCAGTGGAACACTTTTATGCATAGCATAGCTGCAAACGTGATTAGCTCTGATGCAGGACTTCCCCTGCACAAATCAAGGCTGCACAGACATGAAGCACCTCACCAGAAAACAAGGCAATTACAGAGGAAGTTCAGTTTCCACTGAGCTGTCAAGTCCTTGAGTCACTAATACATTGGTCCCTCAGATTAATTGGAGGGATCCAGGGATCCAGCATACACAGCTCAAGCCTCTCAGCACTGAACACTACAGCTCCCTGGGAAAGTGCTTCCTCAGGGCTGGTGAAGAGCTGTTGCATCCACGAAAAATTACTTGCCAGACACCCGGCTTTTGCCATAGACACTGGATGGAGCGTTAAGCCTATTTACCCAGATTCAGCCACTCTGACGTGATTCACAGCTAGCTGTGGCTGTGATTGACCCACACAGATCCCTGCATGATGCGATCATGCCTTAAAGAGCTCAGGCTCCCCATGACAACCAAACCTCAGCTGATGGTATGAAGCAAGCTCAGCCTCCGCAGGCCAACCTCCTAAAAGGGAACCTAAAGTCCCACAGGACCAGCGAGTCAGCCAGACAGCCAGTCTGCAGTGAAGTAGCACACTCATCTCAGGACACTGCACTCGCTCAAAACACACACTTCAGGCATTGAAGTGTTTTCAGTTGTGCTCAGACTTTCAAGAAGCAAGGTAGGATTCAGGTCAAGGCACTGTTTTGACAACAGCTCCACAAAATGATTAATTCAGCCTTGGTTTCAGCGGCATTGTTCGTGTTGCTGTGAGACAGCAGCAGAGGACAAGCTGGCAGAGTGCTGATGAGGCTCTTCAAAGAACGGGTATTTCCAGGGGCTGGAAAATAGCAAATGGTACATTAGCTCTGGCTGGCAGCAAAAAAGGCCCGGCTGGCTGGAGATCACCAGGCAGGAAGTGCATGAAGCCCTCCATTGGCACATCTGTTTGTAGCAGGGGCATCTTGAGCCATCAGCTGCATTTCAACGAGTTTTTTGTTTAGTAAGTCCCATGGGAATTATGGGACATCTACTAAGGATCTAGAAATAGCTCCTCACTGCAGGCACAAGACCCAGCATGACATCATCTCTTCAGTCACATCTTCTGTTTTGTCTCTGCTGCCCTGTTCCAAGACTATGCCCCAAATTCACCATTCACGTCTGCTCAAGTCCTTGAAATCTGTTGGCTGAACCATCTTCAGGAGGCTGAGAGCAGCTTTCCATCACAAATACAGTAATAAAAGCTGTCTTACATAGGAAGATTTTGAAATTAGCACATTAGCTTACAAGCATTTTGTGTATTAACTGGAAAAAAGGCTATGCTGAGAAAGCACATTTTGCAAGCGAAACTATAAATCACTTAAGCCTATGCAGGCAACTCAGTTAACTCTGGTACTACTTCTGCAGTCTGAGTGTTCACCCCATAGCTTAAAGAGCAGTAATGGCCAGCCCAGCAAAGGCCAGGAAGCTTCAGTGGCGAGGGGAGTGCAGACCTTCAGCTGGTGTCTAGGACAGCCAGACAGTCCAGAGCATGACCAGAGCCAAGGGGGTGCAGGAAGCACAAGGAAAAAATAGCTAACCCAAGCTGCCTTCATAACCAGCAAGACAGAGAGGAGCCCTGAAGTTCAGTGAACTCCAGAGGACAGAGAAATCAAATTGTTGAAGTTTATACTGAGGGTATGAGCTTGTTCCTCCAGCTTAGTTCTAAGTAAAGGCAAAAATACTTTGAAACAATACCCTTGGTAGGACAAGTCTGTGTGCAGCAGATACTGATGTACTTTACAGTTCCAGCTAAGCTACTATAACACCTCCTCTGGTCCAGAGAGCATCATGTTTGCCTGTGGCAGGAGCAGCCCCCAGTTTCACAGCAACCTATAGACCAACTCCCAGGCAGCCCCTGCTCTACACAGCCCAAAGAGGGGCATGAACACAAGTTCTACTAAAGGAACAAGAGAAACTCTTGAAGCTGAAAGCCTGCCTCTCCCAGGTCTGGCTACACTTTTTTTTTGCCTCTTCTAGCCAGCTAAGGACTGTTACACTGACATCACCAATGCCTGACTCTGCAGATGAGTGGAGGAAGATGTTGCAGCTTAGAACAACAAGCCTCAGTGTAGGAGCACTCACGCTCCATTAGCCTTGTCTGGTTTTAAGTTATTGCACTACAGCCCTCAGACTAGCACACAATTTTCCATGTACCAAACTCTCTCCATCAGCAAGCTGAGGTACAAAGTGCCAAAGTCTGATATAGAACAAAGAATTCATGGTGCTATTTGCATCACATTTGCTGTTCTCACTTGAGTTTTCGATCCTTTAAGGATGCTTTCAACTTACCTTGATTTACACTATGACATTCCCAGCCTAGTAGCCAGAGAAGGAAGGCTGGATCCTGCTCTCCAATCCTCTTTACACTAACCTGATTTAGAGGCAAACCTCATACACAGCCCACACACTGCTAGTGCCATAAGGATCTTCCATTTTGACACTTCAACTCTTGCTGCCATCAGATTGTTTCACATCAAGGTGAAGTTCCCAGCTCTTGCAGGTATTTGATAAAAGTCAGCTGTGACTACATCACTAAAGAGAAGAGATCTAGGATGCAAAACCCCTGCATAGATATGAGTTGTCACCATTTATGACTCATGCACCTTCTAGTTCAGATGATCCACTCAAAACTGAACAGGCCTGTTCCCCAGTTGGCCCAAACAGACTTATCAAGGTCATTAGCACTTGGGGAAAAACCTTGCTGAAGCAATTGTCAGAACAAGCAGGGCACCTAGATTCTGCCTCTCACTGGGAATTTGGATAGGTAAATAGAGGCCTTTGACCTGATTGGGTTAAGCCTCATCAGAAGGTGACCCATAAAGATGACCTAACATCCCATGCAGGTTAATTTACTTCAGTTTTAACAAGCATTCTCATTCCTGTGCATTCCTGCTGTAAAAGAGGGAAGAGAGGCCACATGCTTCCCACTAACTCAAGCACTGAAGCACAGCTATAAACCAAATATCTTGCACTATCCAGATCCAGAATTCTGACTAAAAAAACAACATGTCCCATTTTCCTCCACATAGCTTTGGCTTCTGCTGGAGGCCTCAGCTGTGGCCCAAAGTTCAGTTGATTTCATGCTTCAGTGCACTGCTGCTGCCTAGTAGCTCATTTTTCAGACATAAATATGCAAACATAGAGCAGCACACCTCATTTGGATGCACACTTAGAGCAACTGCCTCTGTGCAGGTTGTGTAACATCTGCAAAGGACGAACCCTGCATCTGGATCTGCCGGTAAGAATCTCCCAATGCACAAACCAGATGCAAGACATCTGCAAGCATTCAGCATCTGTGTTAGACCTCATCAATAAGTCTCCTAGAAGTGTAGCAAACTGTGGAATTAGTAGGCTAAGAAGCACAATTTTGATTAACTATAAGATAGGAAACGGAAAAGGATATTGAGACTCTGAGCTAGTTGAAGACCATCTCTTCACCCTAGAGGCTAATTACTAACTACATTGTTCAGAACTTTCAGAATGAATGCAGCTCATGCCTTCAGGTACTGTTATCTCCAGTGACATTTCAAGCTCGTTTAGACTGTCGATGGTCTCACTGTTAATCCTCTCAGAGGGGCACCATCACTCAGGAAAACCAAGAAACAGATCAAAAAGATGTAAATGCCATATAAACAGCATCCTCCTGCTCTCAGCAGATCAACTGTATGCTGTGTTTCAAAGATCTCAAGAATCCTCTCAGCCCAGTGAGTGGTGTGAATCCTTCTTCAACTAATCTCATCTCCCACTGAGACCCAGGAACGCTGAATAAGTGGGGACTCAATCACTTCAAAAACCACCAAGTCCTCTGCCAACCCACTCTGATACGAAGTGATATTTTAGACAACTGTCTCCTGCCAAGCAAACATTCCAGTCTATTGAATAGTTCTCACTACAGCAAGACCTACTATTAGGTCGGTCTATAGAAAGGTACATTAGACCGAGTTTACAGTCCAGCCTAGACAATTCCACACGGGATTAATGCCTCAGCAGCCAGCAAAGCACTTACCTGATACGACAGCCCATCCTTGCGGGGGCTTAGCCCGATCTCATCCATAGCTGGGGTGTTCATCATCACCTCAGTCATTTCAGCGGATCTAAGATAATCGGAGCTGGAAACAAAACACAGCATTCCAGTGATGTGAGCGGCTTCGGAAGGGCTGAGCAAGATTCAAACGATGTCAGGAAAGCGAAGCGAACAGCAGAGGCTGTAGGCAGTCTATTTCTGGTCCCTTCCTTCCTGCCTCCCCTTGGAAGGCAGCGGAAAAAGCTCAGTACCTCGTAAGCCGGAGCTACATCCAATGCCCTGGGAGCACCTCCCTGACTCTCCCCCCAAAGAGCCCAACTCAGGCACACCCGGGGAGGCTCCGGCAGCAGCGCTTCGCTTTTAACTCCGCTTCCTCCAGCTCTGCTCCCCGAAGGGGGGAAGGTAAAAACCCACAGTAAACAAAGTGCAATCGCTGGAGAGTTTGGTTGGGTTTTTTTAAACTTTTTTAATTGTTCAAGCCGGTGTGCTTTAGCTCCCGCTGACTTATTTTACAGCCTCGGGGACTTCCACACCAGAGGAGCGCGCGGCGCCAATTCCAGCTCGGCTTTTACAGCCTTAATGGCATTTCCAGCGCGAGAAAGTGAAGTGAACTCCCACAGTTCGCGGTTCCTCTATTGCGGCTCATCCCGCTATCGCCCGGCTCGCACTGCCCGGCGTGCGCACCGCCGCCGCCGGCCTCTCCCTTGTCGCTTCCCCGAAATCACGCCCCGGGGCCCCGCGCCGCCCCGCTGCATCGCCTCCTCCCGGGACAGGGGGGCGGCTGAAGCCCCGGTAGACAC